>CAMZMU010000053.1:65524737-65771720 GCA_947311845.1 Poa pratensis
GCTCCTCCTAGACGAGCCAAAGACCATGGCGGAACTCATGACCATAGCAGACAAGTACGCCATGACCGACTCTGCCATGAGGATCCCAATACAGATAGATGGGGCCGGCAGGTCACAAGAAAAGCCGCTACGAGAGAGCAAGGCGGCCCCAGCAACGACAACCGAGGCGACCGCGACAACCGCGACAATCGGGACAACAGAAGCAACCGCGACAACCGTGACCGCCGCGACGATCGAGATCGGGACAGCCGAAAGAGAAGCGGCATGACAGATGGGCGATACGAGAACCGCGCCGTCAACACAGCCGAGGCCGGCCAGCCGGCTGGTGATGGCGGTGGGAACCGGAACCCCCGCCAGGGAACAAGCCAGAGGACCGCGTGTGGATGAAGCCAGCATACCTGTTCGAAGACATGATGAACGACCCATGCCGGTACCACAGCATCAACAGGAAGCCGGCCAACCATACGACGGCTCGCTGCAGTTGGACTCTCCGTCTGCAGCGCGGAGAGGGACCGCCGCTTCCCCACCCGGCCCTCCTCCTCAAGGCGGCATCAACATAGGCAACAACCAGCGGATCGAGCGCCCAAGACAGCCGGCTGCCGCAGTCGGCACGTCTCGCGACATGTACCCCAACAAGGATGCCGCCTACATCAATCTCCATCATTGAGCGCAACGACAAGCGCAGCCAGCGGCTGCGCATTGCAGAAGTAAACGCGGTCGTCCCCGCCGTCCAGCAGCTGATGGACTGGGCCAATCAACCTATCTCCTTCGGACCCAAGACCACCCGGACATCATGCCGAATCCCGGGGGCTACAGCATGCTCCTGGACCCCACCTTCGTCACCGAGCAAGAGTTCGCCGTCACCTTCTGCCGAGTGCTCATCGACGGAGGAAGCAGCATCAACATCCTGTACAAGGACACCGCCGACAAGCTGGGGATAACCGAGGCCCGGATGCTTCCCAGCCGGACGATCTTCCACGACATCGTGCCAGGGCAATCCTGCACACCAATCGGCACCATCCGGCTGGACGTCGTTTTTGGAGAAAAGAAATTTTTTGTCGTGAGAGCATCTGCTTCGAGGTGGTGGACCACCGCAGCCCCTACCACGCCATCCTGGGCCGCCCGGCTCTCGCCAGTTCATGGCCGTGCTTCACTATGGCTACCTCAAAATGAAGCTACCGGGTCCGAGCGGGATCATCACACGTAGCCGGCGACTACAAGCGCTCCATGGCATGTGCCTCGGCCGGCTCGAGGCTCGCCGAGTCACTCGTCGCGGCTGAAGAGTTCAAGGAGATCAAGCGCGTCGTAGCAGCCGAGCACCCGGAAATACCAGGTGCAAAGAAGCAGCCGGCGAGACGCAGTTCCAAGCCCAGAAAGACAGCAAGTAGATCCCGTTGGACGCAAGCAAGCCGAACGAAAAGTTCCTCACCATCGGCAACACCCTCAGCAGCAAATAGGAAAGCGAGCTCATCGAATTCCTCCGTGAGAATCGGGACATCTTCGCATGGTCTCTTAAGGACATGCCGGGTGTACCGAAGGAGTTCGCTGAGCACTCAGTACACGTCAAGCCGGACGCTAGACCGGTCAAGCAACCTCTCCGTCGCTTCGGAGAGGAGAAAAGAAGAGCAATCGGAGAAGAAATCGCCTGACTACTGGACACAGGTTTCATCATGGAAGTATACCACCCGGATTGGCTGGCCAACCCAGTCCTGGTGATGACGAAAAACAACACCTGGCACATGTGCATCGACTACACCAGCCTCAACAAGGCGTGCCCCAAGGACCCCTTCGCCCTATCCCGCATCGACCAAGTCATAGACTCCACCGCCGGCTGCGACTACCTGTCGTTCCTGGATGCTTATTCCGGCTAAAACCAGATCAAGCTGAATCCGGCTGACCAGCTGCAAACTTCATTCATAACCCCGTTCGGGGCCTTCTGCTATACGGTCATGTCCTTCGGTTTGAAGAATGCCGGAGCCACCTACCAGAGGTGCATGCAGAGGTGCTTGAATGACCAGATCGGGCGCAACGTTCATGCCTACATCGACACATCGTCATCAAGACCATGGAGCGCCGCACCCTCATCGACGACCTGAAAGAGACCTTCACCAACCTGCGTCGGTTCCAGATGAAGCTGAACCCGACCAAGTGTGTCTTCGGGTACCGGCTGGCCAGCTGCTCGGTTTCCTCGTCTCCCGCGCGAGGGATCGAGGCCAACCCGGACAAGCTCGCCGCCATCGAGAAAATGGAGCGGCCTACCAAGCTAAGAGACATCCAGAAGTTTGTCGGCTGCTTGGCATCGCTAGCAGGTTCATCAGCCGGCTGGGAGAAAAAGCATTGCCACTATACCACCTGCTGAAGAAAACGGGCAAGTTCACATGGACCGGCGAGGTGGATGCGGCCTTCCTCGAGCTCAAGAAAGCACTATCCAAGGCACCAGTCCTGGCGCCGCCTGCTCTAAGGGAACCCATGCTCATGTACATCGCCGCCACCAACCGCTGCGTCAGCATCGTCTTGGTGGTGGAACGCCAGGAGGAAGGCAAGGAGCACCCGGTTCAGTGCCCGGTCTACTACGTAAGCGAGGTTCTCTCGCAGTCGAAGCAAAACTATCCCCACTACCAAAAGCGCGTGTACGGCGTGCACATGGCAGAGAAAAAGCTGCGTCACTACTTCCAAGAGCACGTCATCACCGTAGTGAGCATGGCCCCGCTCAGAGACACATCGGCAACAAAGACGCAACGGCCGGGTCGCCAAGTGGGAATCAACCTAGCCCCGCACACGGTCCTATACCAGCCAAGAACATCCATCAAGTCCCAGATCATCGCCGATTTTTTCGTCGACTGGGCGGAAACACAATACCTGCCGCCTGTACTCGACTCCTCGCACTGGCGGATGCACTTCGACGGCTCCAAGATGTACGAGGGCCGGGAGCCGGAGTCGTCCTCACCTCACCCAAGGGTAACCGGCTGGAGTACACCGTGCAAATCCACTTCAAGGCATCCAATAATGTCGCCGAGTACGAGGTTCTCGCCCACGCCTCAAGCTCGCCAAGGGATGAGAATTCAGCGCATCATGTGCTTCGGCGACTCCGACCTAGTGATCCAGCAAACCTCAGGAAACTGGGACGCAAAAGACGCCAACATGGCCTCCTACCTATTCTTCGTACAGTAGCTCTGTGCCTGCTTCGAGGGGTGCGAGTTCCACCACGTGCCCAGAGCCAACAACGAGACAGCCGACATGCTTGCCAAGCTCGGCAGCACCCGGCGAGCTATTCCACCCGGCGTTTCCCTCGAGCATGTTTACAAGCCGTCCATCACGCCGTCACCTGACTCAGAGTCCATCGTCATTCCGGCAGACCCAAACCTGCCAGTCGGCCCTCCACACCCGAGGGCTAGGAGCCCCTCAGCCGGCCAAAGAAACTCGGGGGCTATCGCCCCATCCGGCTACGAAGCTCCAGCCGCACCCGTCCCCGAGCTCATCGACAAGACCAAAGGAAACCCGGGGGCTGCGCCGCCACACCCGGGGGCTCCGCGGCCAGACCCCAAGGCCGCCCAGCTGGCGCTAGCCGGCGTCTTCACCATCCACGAGATACCCTCCTGGGCGCAACCTTTCCTCGACTTCCTCGCCAACGGCACGCTTCCAGAAGAGGAGGTGCACGCGCGGCAGATCCTGCGCCGCTCCAAGGCCTACACCATCATCAACAACGAGCTCTACAAGCGTAGCACAACTGGCATCTTCCAGCGCTGCGTCGAGCCAGCAGAAGGGCGCCGCCTGCTAGAGGACATCCACAAGGGCGAGTGCGGCCACCACGCTTCATCCAGATCAATCGCCTCGAAGGCCATGCGCTACGGGTTCTACTGGCCGTCTGCTCTAGTCAACACCGAGCAGATGGTCTGTGCCTGCGCCGGCTGCCAGCGCTTCAGCAAGCAAAAACACACGCCGGCTGCGGCCCTGCGAACCATCCCCATCACATGGCCATTCGTCGTCTGGGGGCTCGACATGGTCGGCCCCTTCAGGACGGCGCGAAGCGGCATGACTCACCTCCTCGTAGCGGTGGACAAGTTCACCAAGTGGATCGAGGCCAAGCTGATCAAGAAGCTGGACGGCCAGATGGTCATCACATTTTTCCATGACATCATCTACCGCTACGGCTACCCACACAGCATAACCACGGATAACGGCACGAACTTCGCCAAGGGCGTCTTCAAGCGTTTCTGCGGCGAGAAGGGAATCTGGCTGGACCTCGCCTCGGTGGCTCATCCCCAGTCAAACGGCCAAATGGAGAAAGCAAACGGCCTAATCCTAGCCGGAATCCGGCCCCGGCTGGTGGACACGCTCGAGCGAGCACCCGACTGCTGAATTGAAGAACTCCCGCATGTACTCTGGAGCCTCAGAACCACCCCCAACCACTCGACGAACTACACGCCTTTCTTCCTCGTCTACGGCGCGGAAGCCGTCTTGCCGGCTGACATCGAGTTCGACTCCCCTCGAGCCGTCCTTTACACGGAAGAAGAAGCCAAGCAGGCAAACGAAGACGGTGTGGACCTCCTCGAGGAGGCGCGAGAACTGGCCTTGTCCAGATCGGCCATATACCAGCAAAATCTGCGCCGCTACCACAGCCGAAAGGTGCACCCGGTCACATTCCGTGAGGGAGATCTCGTGCTTCGATGGATCCAAGACACTAAAGGCCTACACAAGCTGTCCTCTCCTTGGGAGGGCCCTTTCATCATCAACAGAGCACTGCACAACAACGCGTACTATCTCACAGATGTACGCGAGGAGAGAAAGAACAAGCCGTTTACCCCTTACGAAGAAGGGGAACACCCGTGGAACGCCAACCTCCTCAGGCCATTCTACCCCTAGACCGAGTGTAACACCCTGTATTTCCTTTCAATGAAAGTTTGCACCCCCGAGCGTACACTCGGGGCTGCCGTTGTATCAATCAGAGTTCTTTGTTTCACCAAACTGTGGCTAGCCGACTATCGATCCTCGCTTACGATAGCTTAGTAGCGTGCCCGGCTCCACGGCCCAACTCTCGGATCCGGCTGCAGACCGCAACCCGGCTGACACGCCGGCCAGAGCACAAGCTGGAGTCACACGCAAAAGGCACATAAGAAAGGAAAGTTTCCGGCTCGCGACAGAAAAACCGCGCCTTCGCTCGCCTAAGTCCAGCCTCTCAAAGATCTCAGTACCGGGCCCCAACCAGCCGGCCCTCTCTTCGGACCCGGCTGCAGAGTTCAGCCGGCAAGAGCAGGGACGCAGAGCCGGATGCACGGGAAGGGGCATGGGCGGCAAAACAAGGGCGAGCCAGCCCCTACTCGAATAAAAACTGTGAAGTTAAAAAATGGTAACTTTTCTATTTTACGTACTAACGATTTAACAAAGTTCTACGCGTCGTTTCTCGCCGGCCTCACAGGCTCTCAAAGGCTAGCCGGAAAGATTTGACCCGGCTGGCGCACGGGGACTAGTCTACGCAGACGCCCGGCTGTCACGACCAGCCGGGCAAATTCTCGAAGACACTTGGTCCAGATTCGACTCGACGGCTGCGCCAGTCGGGCCAAATCTCGGGGGCTAGTGAGGGTGAATAGGCTCTGTCGCCTTCACTGCGTCACGAAGAAACTCAGAAACAAGTGCAATCAAGAAAAAAGCCCAAGGCAGAAACAAGATAAGGGAGACGAAGCTCCACACGATTCACGAGTCAGAGTAACAGAAGTTTCAAAACAAGTACACCCGACACCCCGGACAAATAAGCAAGTTTGTTCAACACAAATACTACCCGGCATCCCGAGGTCTTCATTCAGCGGGTTGGGAGGAGCCGGCCACGTCGCCAGTCTTGGAGCAGCCGGTTTCTTCAACAGCTTTTCCTTTGGAATCCTTTGCGACTCCTCGGCTTCAACGCCTTTATCCTCCTCGGCATACTCAGCCTCAGAATCCTTGTTTGGCACTGCGGGCTTCCTGTCGGGGATGAACTCCACGAATCTGACGAAATCGGCAATGGTGCAGGCGGCGTCATGAAAGCCAAGGCGCTCCCTAAGCTCTTCGTAAGAGTCATCGTCCCGGAAGCCCACCTTGAGCAGCTCAAAATCAGTATCCGGGTACCAAGACTTCAGCAGCGCCACAGCCCACAAAGCCCCGCCACGCGCGGCCGACTCCTGCAGCGCCTCCACCGCAGCCGGCGCTAGTGCAAGGTGACGCGCTAGCTCAGCCAGGACAATCGGAATTCCCTGGCCGGGCCAGACGTACTTGCAGAGCCTCCTGGTCGCATAGGCCAACGCGCAGGCGTCAATCCCGAGCTACGCCACCCTGTCCGCCACAGAGGTCGAGCAGCCGGCAATGGCAGCGTCGGTCGGCTCCACCCCGATGACGTCCAGCTGGGTCTTCGCCGCCTCCATGGCTGCACACGGATAATAACCTGCAGCCGGACGAAGATGTCACAATGAGAAAACAAGACAGAACAAGACAAGGGAATCACCATGAAAATCACCTCGAACAGCAACGTCGATCCGAGCCAGCTCTTTGCGCGCTGACTCCTCGTCCGTCCTCATATGGGCGACCTCCTCCTTCAACTTCTTGATCTCCAGCTGGTCGTCCGTGCGCTGCTGGTTGTAGCCCTTCTCCAGCTTCTCGAAGCTCTCCCGCGCCTCTACCGCAGCCTTCCACCGCCTCCTTGGCCTTGGCCAGGTTGTCAAGCTCCGTCTGCCGCTCCTCGTCGCGCTTCTTGAGGCGCTCCACCTCCGCCGCTAGCCCGTTAAACTGGAAGGTGTCCAGCTTGACGCGCAGCGCCGCGTCGTTCTCTGCGAAGAAAAGAAGAAACATCAGCCCCTTCATCCGGCTCCGTGCAGTGGCGACCATGAGGTCCTTCTGCAGCTGTAGGACCTTCTTGTTGGATTCCTCCTGAGGTCGCTAAGAAAGAAGAAAATCAGTCCTAAGACTCGCGCCGGCTGTCGTAGCCGGCCCAAGATAACTCGAAGAGACTAAACATGATGGTGTACCTGAAGCAGCTCCAGGAAGCGGTCGAAGTCCTTGAGCTGGACCTCCAGCCCCTGCCTGATCTCCAGGGTAAACTACAGCGGATCCCCCGGCGTTAGCGGCGATAGAAGGATCAACCGGCACCAGCTGCCGCTGCGAAGTAACAGCATCATCCGGCGACGGCCCCTTGGCCTTCTCCCCGGCTGTCGGCACTGCCCGCTTCTTCGCCTGCGACTCGGCCCTCTTCGTAGAGGTTACCGTGCCGGCCATCTTCGCCGCCTTCGAAGCACCCACCGCTCCGGCTCCGGCAGCTCCTGGGGCAACATCGGCTTCTCCGACCCGCCTCCGCCTGTCGGCAGGACCACCTCGTCAGCCTGGGGTCCAACTGGCTTGGACCCCGCATCCGCGCGGGGGGCTACTCACGCTGCTCCCCTCGACCGGTCTCCTCCCCGCTCCTCCGCCGCCCGGGCGGCCGCACCCGCTGGCGCGGCCGGCGTGATGGCCGCATGCGCAGCCCCCCCGATGGTCAAAGACCTCGGTGCCCTGCGAAAGACATGAAGATTCATCCACAAAGACAAATTTGGCCGAAAGAGCAAGTCACGGAAGCACTTACGCGCGCACGTTGGTCGGAACCCTTTTCGGCCGCTTCCTCACCGGCGGCTCCTCGTCCTCGTCGTCCTCCAAGCCGTTGGTGTAGCCGGCTTCGTCCTCTTCGCGTGAGGGGCCGAGGTCGACTCCGCGGTTTCTGCACTCTCAACGCTCTCAGTGTCCGAGAGATGAATGACTACCACAGGCTTTTTGACTTCATCGACAATCGAGCTAGACACAACCGGCTTACCCCGAGCAGCCGGCGGCGCGTCATCCGCTCCGCCGTCACCAACTGGCGCCTGGTAGCCCTTGACATGGCCGCCGCCCGTCTGGTCGCCCTCGACCTCGTCCCCGTCTCACCCTCCGACCGGTCCTCCCACGCCGCGGCCGGCGCCGTATGGACGTCCGACAGAAACGGGGGCCGTTGGGCCCATCCTCCTCCAACTGAATCGCGAAGAGCTGCGCAGCCGGCTCAGTGAGCAGCCGGCCGAGATACGGAAGAAATGAAACAAGGCCGCGCAAGGATAACTTACCGGCGGTGGCCGCTTCTTGCGAGTGAACGGCGATTTGCCGTACTTCCAGTCGGCATCGACCTTCTGCTCCTTGGCGATGTGCCGAAGCCAGCCGTTCAGGGCCTCCAGCTTCAGCTTCCTCCACGACAGCCGGGTGGGGTCGTAGGGGCCGCTCAGGTGACAGATCTTGTGAGACCTGTCTTGCAGCGGCGCTATCCGGTTGTAGAGCCAGCACAGGGTTGGATCCCGTGTGATTATCCCCTCCTTCTCCAGCTCCTCGATTTGGCTGATCATCGTGTTGACCTCCCCCTGGTCGCCGCGGACCTTCAAGCCCCAGTTGTCCTTCACGGGCGCAGCCGGCGCGAACGCCGGCAGGCCAATGTGGTCCTCCCTGGTGAAGTTAGGACTTCTAGGGTGGCCCGATCTTCACGGATTGACGGCGGAGGTGGACGAACACACGCAAGAACACGGAGAAACACGAAGAACACCAAGAATAAACGAACTCAAACACAATACAAGAACCGTATTGGCCAGTCTTCGCCGCTTCTTCTCCTTCGTCTTGGCGCTTTCTCCTCCTCTTCCATGCGTACGCCTTGGATGGTCTTGACTCTTTGGCTTCCTCGGTATCTTCCCGGATGGCCGTACTCCTCATGTGATACCTAGCATAGCAAAGGGGTAGATGCTCAAATAGTATACCATCCAAAGGAGTACCAAATGGGTTCTCGTAGAGGAAAGAGTTCACCTTTGAGTTCGATGACGACATGGGATGTGTTGAGGGTCTTGACATGGTGATGGTCGTGACCAGGGCTACATCATCTCCCCCCCCCTTTAAAAAGATTCGTCCTCGACTCTTGCTCTTCATCACCATGCAAAGGAGGTAGATGTGTTGTCGAAGAATTGGAATTCGCCATGCCTACAAACACTAAAGACCAAGCAAAACATGTGTGTGCAAGAAAGAGGAGCATATCAACAATGACAAGTCCATTCTTTGTCATAGCACTAAAAAGGTAGTGCAAGTGCAAGTTCAAAGTGAAAGCAATCCAATGGAACATCTTCAAAATGTGGAAACACAAAAACTCCATGAAAATATGAGGATGCCATCTAGGTATCTCATCTTGAACCATATGATCGTTATTGCACACAAGGCATTGGAAAGAGCAATGTGTCATCAACCTTGATGCAACAAGAGGAGAATTTGGCAAAAACACACAATGTAGAATGTCCAAAATATCATCATGGGTGCAAACAAAGCACATGAAAGAGCAAGTTTTCAACATATTTGTTGCAACACCAAATTGGTAGAAACCAAAACACTCATTACAAGACATGTATAAAATGTCACTATGGTTGCAAACAAGCCATTGGAAAGAACAATTGTTCATCATTTTTGTTGCAACACATAAATCATCCATGTGAAAGATCAAGTAAACATGTTTGTCATAGGGGAGACCAAAAATACCATCATGATTGCATACAAACCATAAGTAAGAGAAATTGTTCAACTTGTTTGATGCAAAACATGAGAAAGATTTGAGAGTTGGATTCGAACCATGATGCATGTAAAATGCATACCTGAACTTTACATTTTATTACATGTTATTTGCATCATATAAGGGTTATATTCATGATTTACATTGAGTTTTGGGGATAATTAACAACTTCCCCATTTTTCTGGAATTAACCCTGCGCTGTCAGAAAACCCCTTTTTCTATATTTTGATGTTTCAGGGACCCAAACGACGTCCAAATGACCTGAGATTTTGGGGATCACTTTTTTGGAAGGAACGAAACGTAGGCGCAAAGGAATCGAAGAAACGGAGACCAGAAGGCCGAAAGGGGTGGGCCCACGTGGCCAGATTCCCTGACCACGTGGGACCCACCAAAATGGCCCTCGGGCCTCCGCTGCCGTCGATCTTTCTTCCCGAAGCTTCGTCTTGACCTAAAAACGACTATATATAGACCCCCCAGGGCTTTCGCGAAAGAGAGCGCCGCCGAAACACAGAAACCACGAAACAGAGACCTGGAGCTGAAGATTGGAGGGGGAAAACTCTGGCGGGGCGCTGCCGGTGTGGTCTCCTTCCCCTCCAACAACATCTCCACCGACACCAATGAAGAGGGAGTAGTCCACCCCTGGACTATGGGTTTGTGGAAGTAACTTATGTATCTCTCCTCTATGAGCTTCACTAATTAGTACCGTATGAGCTGCTGAACATGATTACGGTCATCTATGTAATTCCTTTGTGGTGGATCTTTATTATGAGTTAATACATGTTTGAGATTGCAATGGTTTTGTTTCAGTTATGAAAGTAGATGCATATTATGTACCCCGTTCTTATTTACTTGTCATGATCAAGCTGTTTATGAGAGCATGTGAGGGGGAACGTGTGCATTAGTTGGAGTAACGGGGGTGGCTAGTGCAGTGAAATGAGAGAAAGTTCTGCGATCCACTTGGGTTTTCTACCTTACTTTGTTGCCTCACTAGGGTTGCTGAGAGCTATGAAGTTAGTCCTAGTTTGTTAAACTTGATAACTAGGGAACAATTTGGTGGTAGTGCTGTTGAGGATGCCTCTATGCATCTTCATGATTTTATTGAAATCTGTGACATGCAAAAGTTTAAAAATGTTGAAAGTAATGTCTTAAAACTGAAGTTATTTCCTTTCTCACTTAGAGGAAAAGCTAAAGAGTGGCTACATTCATTACCTACTGGTAGTATTAATTCTTGGGATGATTTAAAAGAAGCTTTCATTAAGAAATATTATCCCCCTGTTAAAATACTGCAAAATAGAAACAATATCCTCTCTTTTAGGCAAAATGAAAATGAACATGTTGCCATGGCTTGGGATAGGATTAAACTCATGCTTAGAACTTGTCCATCACATGGGGTTAATGAATGGACCATTTTACACTCTTTTTACAATGGTCTAAATTACATGTCTAGAAATATACTTGATTCAGCTGCTGGAGGTGCTTTCATGGGAAAAACTATATTAGAAGCTAAGAACATTTTGGAAAGTATCTTGCAAAATTATAGTCAATGGCATACTGATAGAGCACCTAGTTCATCTAAGAAAGTGAACTCTATAGAAGAAACAAATGATTTGTCATCTAAAATGGACACCATTCTTGCTTTTATTAATAAACAAAATTTTGAAAATATGCCTTTGCAAGAACTAGTTGGTAATAATCCTGAAAATGTTGATGTCAACTTCATTAGGAACTATGGTAATAATGGGTATGGTAACAACAATTATAACTCTTATAATAAGCCCCCATATGTTCCAAACAAATATACCACTAGTAGTAATGTTTCTAGTGATTTGGAAAACACCATTAGATCATTTATATCTACTCAAAAGGAGCTCAATAAGGAGTTCATATCCAAATTCGAAAAACATGATATTTTGTTTGAAAGAGTAGATCAACTCACTAAGGAAGTTTCCTCATTAAAGAACATCATTATATCTCAAAAAGAGAAAAAAGTTGAGGAAGTTAAAATGCTTAGTGAAGTTAAGGAACCATTTGTTGATTTAGAGAAGTGTAGCTTGCATGAATTAATTTCTATCTTACAAAAATTTGCAAGTGATCCTTCTGTTAATATTAACCAGGCTGGTTTTGGTTCCTATATTGCTAATCATGTCTTAAAAGAAAAGATTGCTAGGTACAATCAAGAAGCTATGATACCACCTAAGCTTGGGGATATCTGGATCCCAAGTACTAGTAACCATTGGAAAAGAGACACACCATGCCATTTTAGATCTAGGATCTAGTGTCTCTATATTATCTAAAGAACTATATGAAGTCCTTGAACTTAAAAATATTGAGAAATGCTCTATTGAACTTGCACTTGCTGATGATTCCATTAGACATGCTCTAGGAAAAGTAAGTGATGTTATGGTAGAGTTACACATGACTTTTGTGCCTGTTGATTTTCTAATCATGGACATGGGGAATAAAACCTCTAGTCCTATTATTTTGGGAAGACCTTTTCTTCGTACTACAGGTGCCATTATTGATTCAAAGGAAGGGAATGTGAAGTTTCAGTTTCCACACAAGAAGAGCATGGAACACTTCCCAAGGAAGAGGGACACACCAAGGTTCAAGCTCCCTCATGAGCTACGTCCCCTTTGATTATCAAGTAAGCCTAGCTATATGGCTATAAAGAAAGCGCTTTACGGGAGGCAACCCGGTTGTTTTTGTTTGAGATTTTCTTTGAGTCCTCTTGCTGTAACAAGAGAGTAGTTTGTTAGTTTTGTTTCTGGGATTTTTAATAAAGAACCAAGTTTTACCTATTTTGGGTTTGAAAAGTTGCTATTCATTTTCGGAGAGTTTTCTGCCTGCACGAAGTCTGTGCACGGTTTGATTTTTCATTTTTTATCTGTAACTCCGATTGAGCTGTAATTTGAACTGTAGCTTCAACTTTTCATCCTCTGTATACGTGATTTTTTCAGATTTTTCTGACGAGTTTAAGTAGGGTAGAAAAATGCGTTTTGCTGCTGCTGTTTTTCTGGACAGATTCTGTCTTGATATTGTTTGATGCATTCTTTGAGCTTTTTGCTTGAATCTTTTTGATTCAATTGAGTTTATGAGTAGGCATACAACATTATATACTCTCTGGACATTCATATGAATTTTTGCCTAAGGATTTTATGCAGCAAGGAACCTATTTGTTTATCACTACTAATATCACCCCACAGAAAAGAAATGGGAGAAACGGTGTTTTGAAGTTTTTTCACAGGGATTAGAGGAGCTGCACCAAGAGCTATCCAAGGATGGTGAAGACCATAAGCTTGGGGATGTCAAGACAACCCCACTGACCAACACACTCTCGGTTTGCACACGTCTAACTTCTGTTTTTCGATCAAAGCACTTTATCGTATAAACTTGGAGCGTCTGTTTTTTTTTGCTTTTGTTATTTCGGTTTGTTAATAAGACCACCACTATCATTTATATATGAGAGAGCTACTGGAAGTTTGGGTTGAATTATGTTGGATGCTATTAAATATATTGGGATAGGGATGTTTGAGTTGATTTTAAAAGATACATATAGTTGCATAATTCATGTGCTTTGAATGAATGTTAATTTGCAAGTGTGTTGTCAAGAGCTATCTTTTACCATGTTTAGATGTTGAATTTTAACTTTACTTGGTTTAACATGGATTGATTAGTTCTATGGACACTTATGCATGCATTTAGATGGTCAACTTTCTCCCTATTGCTAGCCCAAAAATTACAACAAGTAAAAAGCTTGTTTCCCAACACCTTCAACCAAAGTTTTTCCAGTGAGTCCACCATATCTACCTATTAGCTTTATGCTATTCCAAGTATGTTTATCATGTTATATTGTGTTATCTACATTTCTGAATTTAAATGCTTATGTTATTGATTGTCATGGGAAAAATTGGTTAAAAGCTCTCACGAACTTGATGCACAATTTACTTTTATTGCATTTAATAAGCATGAACCATTGTGATTAAAATTATGAAGTTGTGGGCTTGACAATTGTTTTGGTTGGGAGTTAGCCCATATGTGCTGTCACATGGCAAGCTTTCAACATTGCACTTATTTATATTTAGTTGATGTCATGTACTTTTGTTTATGGATGCCTATCATGGGTGAAATGAATGTGGATACTTAGTAAGTTCAAAGAGTTTGTATAAATGGTTAGAGAAATGCCTGGGCCGCTAATCTAAGCCATGCATCATTCATGGTGGAAATTTACAGCATAACCATAATGTTCATTCAGTGATGCACCTCATAATAAAAAGCTATACCCATAGTAAATAAAAGAGTGCTGAGATTGTTCATTGTCTGTTTGTCTTGTTGTTTTGACATGGGCTTGTTCATGTCAAGGGGCAAGAGGTACCCCAGTGCAGTTCTTGATGATACTATTATTACTTGCAATGACCTTTATTTGAATTTACTTTGTGGACCAAAGTGAGTAACACATGGTGTAGGTACTTGTATTCAAGGGACATGAGACATTCAACCAATACATTGTCAAGCACACCACTCATATTTGCTTTCACTTTAAACATTAATCATTCAAGATGCTATGATAGGGGTAATGAGAGCTCCACACCAATGACTACCACATTGCAAGCATTAACTTAAGTAGAAGTGTTTGGAAGTTAGATGAAACTTATTCATGCTTTACCTCTACTTATTTATCTATCCAAAGTGTCCACCTTTTATATTCAGTTTTCATAAGAAGTACTCTATGACCACCATAGGATGTTTTTACTTTTCATTATGCATACATTTGGTCCATAGTACTTTCTTCTATTACACTTTGTGAATTTATCATTGAACATCTTTACATTGAGTATTTGATATCACTTCATAATTTATCTTGCATATTGTTATTCCTTTGAAGAATGAATCATTTGACTCTATGTAGCAATAGTAATCACCTTTGATATCCATTGATAGTATTAAAATGCAAAGTCCATGTTAGTTTTATCACCTTCATACTCGGGACGAGCATGGGTTAAGCTTGGGGATGTTGATGCATGTAAAATGCATACATGAACTTTACATTTTATTACATGTTATTCCATGTTATTTGCATCATATAAGGGTTATATTCATGATTTATATTGAGTTTTGGGGATAATTAACAACTTCCCCATTTTTCTGGAATTAACCCTGCGCTGTCAGAAAACCCCTTTTTCTATATTTTGATGTTTCAGGGACCCAAACGACGTCCAAATGACCTGAATTTACGGGGATCACTTTTTTGGAAGGAACGAAACGTAGGCGCAAAGGAATCGAAGAAACGGAGACCAGAAGGCCGAAAGGGGTGGGCCCACGCGGCCAGATTCCCTGACCGCGTGGGACCCACCATGGCCCTCGGGCCTCCGCTGCCGTCGATCTTTCTTCCCGAAGCTTCGTCTTGACCTAAAAACGACTATATATAGACCCCCCAGGGCTTTCGCGAAAGAGCGCCGCCGAAACACAGAAACCACGAAACAGAGACCTGGAGCTGAAGATTGGAGGGGGAAAACTCCGGCGGGGCGCTGCCGGTGTGGTCTCCTTCCCCTCCAACAACATCTCCACCGACACCATGATGAAGAGGGAGTAGTCCACCCCTGGACTATGGGTTTGTGGAAGTAACTTATGTATCTCTCCTCTCTATGAGCTTCACTAATTAGTACCGTATGAGCTGCTGAACATGATTACGGTCATCTATGTAATTCCTTTGTGGTGGATCTTTATTATGAGTTAATACATGTTTGAGATTGCAATGGTTTTGTTTCAGTTATGAAAGTAGATGCATATTATGTACCCCGTTCTTATTTACTTGTCATGATCAAGCATGTTTATGAGAGCATGTGAGGGGGAACGTGTGCATTAGTTGGAGTAACGGGGGTGGCTAGTGCAGTGAACGTGAGAGAAAGTTCTGCGATCCACTTGGGTTTTCTACCTTACTTTGTTGCCTCACTAGGGATAAACAAAAATACCATGCTACCGGAGAGTGGATGTGACCTTGGCCACTACTCCATGACTAGATCTAGCATGTTCTTATTTTAACTTCATGTCATTGAACTTATTGCTATGCTCTGATTTATCTTAATTACTAAGGTGTTATGATTTAGTTCGCATCTTGGTGGAGCATAAGAGAGAGAACAACTTATACTTGAGATCTCTATGTTAGGACGTGATGCCCATATTATTAATAACTTGTCAAACCATGTCTTGCCATCTTACATGTTAATTTTAGTGTTCCATTGTCTACCACGTTATCAAGAGAGAGTGCATTTGTGAAACCATGAACCCCGGTCCATTTTTAATCATAAGAAACACCTTTCCAACACTTTTATCACCACTTTTGTTTGCTGCCATTATTAAATCCGAAAATACAAAAACACTTTTACATCTTGCATTCATCATAAAAAACCCAAAAATATCATTTATCATTACTACCATCATCCTTGCATATTTATTTTACCATCATTGCATATTTACTACTGTTTGCATATTTATTTTATTATCATTCTCACACCTTGTGCTTGACAACCACTTGGTGAGGTTGAGGGCACAAAACAATTTATTTTGTTGCAGGTTCTCAAGAGAAGGATAAGGAGATAACACCTGAAATACTGGTTCCCCGAGAGTTCGATATTAAACCCTCGAGTCACCCCTCGTGGGGAAAACTGTCTTCTACTACATACACTCTGCACTTGGAGTCTCAACCTAACCCATTTACTTTTCACGTAGGTAAACTACGTGAAGGGCCATCAATCCACAACTCACATGTATGCTCTCAAGAGCTCGTATTGTCAACTCATGCTCAATTGAGGTTGACATTATCATTCGTTTACCGGCACACACAAGACACCATATGAAGAAATTATGTGCACGGTATATGAACACATCATCGATCATGACACTCTCTTCATTTGCACATCACAAACCACACAAAATCAATGAAAAATATGACATATGTGGATAGTCACTATGCAAATTGAAGGATGGAACATGGTCCATAAGAGAAAATGAAACTCTCCAGTCTCCAAAAGTGAGAAAGCTATGGGGGCAATCTCATTATCAAGCATTTCAACATTAGGGCAAGCAAACACATGTGAAAGTGAAATTGTCAACATCTTGCATTCCACAATGGGGGAAAAATGAAAACATTCTAACGAGGCATGCTCACGGCAAAATTATCACAAATAGGTGATTCCACATGATCAACATTGGTTTCAAACAAAGTATCACATGGGAATAAGAACGAATCATATGTGACATCAATAGAATCATCCATAGCATGCAAACAATCATGGTTCATCATGTCCACTAACGGATCATGGTCACATCAACACCATACCTTGGTATTCCCCTTCTTGCTCATGAGAATAGGTGTTGAAGTAGAAGGGGCTTCCATGTAGCCGCTTGTTCATCTTGAAGTAGACATGGGGTCATCATCATCATCCTCCATGTACATCTTCTCCATTTGAGGCACCGTCATGTCGAGGAGTGACGTCTCATCATCCATGGAACCTAGCACACAATGAGAAAAACCACTAGAAGTAGAGGTTAAGTTGTTAGAATCGAAATGGCCTCACAAGACCTATCAACTACCTCTCTCAACTCAAGTGGTGTATCACTCATACTTCCCTCAAAGTGAAAGCACTCAAACTCACATATGGTGGAGGCACTCAAAACACACTCACTCTCACTCAAGTGGTGGCTAAGTGGCCTCATGCTCACATGGGATTGGTACCACATCATAACTCAAACACATGAGGTAGGTTCAATGTTCTCAACTCCAACGCTCCAAGGTGATGGGAAAACTCCCATGCTCAACCGCCTCAACAACTCGCCTCCAAAGGTCAATCGTAGTAAGGGCATCACTCGCTCCTTTGCTGAAGGGAAAATCCCATGCTCGGAACTTCCTTGGCGCATCAACCAAAGTGATAGCATCATCCCACGCTCGCCTCCTTGGTCGAAGGGAAAATCCCATGCTCGACCGTCTTCTCACACGTCTTGGTCTTCATTTGTGCACTCCACATCATCAGACCTCTTCATTGCATATTGGGCACAAAGGTTGGACATTCTCGTGGATCATGGTCTTGGACTGGCAACTGTCGCATATGAGGTCTTCATCTTGCCATATGAGGGCCATTGTGGTGGTGGCACTTGGTGTAGATACCATTTCATGAGAAGTGCTTGAGAAGGGCGCGTCTTGGTTGTATCTCCTCACAAGTGTTGCCATGCTTCTTGCAGCGTCGACATGAGCTTGACCGATGCTCGAAGAACTTGTCGATGTCGGCCATGAACTCGTCAACAATAGAATCAACACTAGAAGGAGACACCATAGGATGTGCACTTGCCGCCATCTTCGATGTGGAGGTTGCACCTTGAACTTGGAGTGTGGTGTAGGTGCTTGATGGCGTGGCGTCCTCTTGACTTCTCCTCTGTCTTTGTTGGCGTTCTTGAGAGCAGGGATGACACAAATTGTTTGGATGCTTCTCCTAATGTCGACGTCGGCGTGCTTGTTGCTTTGGTGACCTTGTCTTGGAGCTCCCACTCGAACTTGGTGATATGTTCCGAAAGCTTGGCAAGTGTGGTGAGTTCATCTTGGATCTTGGACAAGTTGCGGTCGACCTTGGCAATGTTCTTGTGGCGCCTTGTAGAGTGTGATGAAGGATGTATGCTCTGGGCAAGCTTGTCAATGTCATCCTTGAGATTTTGGAACTTGGCCTTGTCAATGCACTTCTTGGGGCGCCGCCTTGTTGTCGATGTAGAGTGACGAAGCTTGGCGCTTGTGGCGATGTCCTTGTCATGGCGCCTTCTTGAAGTAGATGGAGAATGTCGAAGCTTGGCACTCTTGGCGATGTTCTTCTCATGGCGCCTTCTTGAAGTAGATGGAGCTTCATAGGATGGACTCATGGTGGTCTTCTTGTTGTGTGATACCCGATGACGTAGTTACCTGCGTCAAAAGAATATGGGTTAGGTTGAGACTCCAAGTGCAGAGTGTGTAGTAAGTGGAAGACGTGTTTTCCCACGAGGGGTGACTCGAGGGTTTAATATCGAACTCTCGGGGAATCAGTAGTGAAGATTTATCTTTCCTATCCTTCTTTTGGTTACCTACAAAACAAAGTAAATGTTTTGGTCCTCAACCTCACCTAGTGGTTGTCAAGCACAAGGTGTGAGAATGATATTAAGATAATATGCAATGCAAACAATAAATAAATATGCAATGGTGGTAAATAAATATGCAAGGATGGTGGTAGCAATGATAAATGATATTTTTGGGTTTATATGATGAATGCAAGATGGAAAAGTGTTTTTGTATTTTCGAATTTTTAAATGGCAGAAAATGGTAAAGTGGTAAAAGTGGTTGGAAAGGTGTTTCTTATGATTAAAAATGGACCGGGGTTCATGGTTTCACAAATGCACTCTCTCTTTAATAAAGTGGTAGACAATGGAACACTAGATTGACATATGAGATTGCAACACAACAGTTTTATGACAAATTATAATTATATGGGCATCACGTACTAACATAGAGACCTTTTGGTTATTAGTCTCTCTTATACTCCACCAAGATGCGAACTAAATCATAACACCTCAGTAATTAAGATAACTCAGAGTATAGCAATAAGTATCATGACATGAAGTTAAAATAAGAACATGCTAGATCTAGTCATGGAGTAGTGGCAATGGTCACACCCACATCTCCGGTAGCATGGTATTTCTTTTTATCCCTAGTGAGGCAACAAAGTAAGGTAAAAATACCCAAGTGGATCGCAGAACTTTCTCTCACGTTCACTGCACTAGCCACCCCCCGTTACTCCAACTAATGCACACGTTCCCCCTCACACGCTCTCATAAACATGCTTGATCATGACAAGTAAATAAGAACGGGGTACATAATATGCATCTACTTTCATAACTGAAACAAAACCATTGCAATCTCAAACATATATTAACTCATAAAAAGATCCACGACAAAGGTATTACATAGATGACCGTAATCATGTTCAGCAGCTCATACGGTACTAATTAGTGAAGCTCGAGAGAGAGATACATAAGTTACTTCCACAAACCCATAGTCCAGAGGTGGACTACTCCCTCTTCATCATGGAGACGGTGGAGAAGTCGTTGGAGAAGATGGAGACCACGCCGGCAGCGCCCCGCCGGAGTTTCCCCCTCCAATCTGCAACTCCAAATCTCTGTTTCGGTGTTTCTGTGTTTCTGCGCTCCTTACAGAGAACGTCGGGGGACTATTTTTATAGGCGGTTTTAGGTCAAAACGGAGTCGGTGGAGGAAAGATCGACGACAACGGAGCTCCGAGGGCCAAAAGGGGGGGTCCCACGCGGCCAGGTACATGGGCCGCGTGGGCCCACTCATCTGGGCCCTCGGGCCTCCGCTTGTTTGCTTCCTTTGCTCCCACGCTTTGTTCCTTCCAAAAACTGATGCTCGTAAATTTCCAGGTCATTTGGACGTCGTTTGGGTCCCTGAAACATTAAAATATGGAAAATAGGGTTTTCTGCCTGCGCAGGGTTAATTCCATATAAATAGGAAAATCATGAAATATTCCAAAAATCATTATAAAACAGTGATATAACCCTTATATGATGCAAATATGACTGGAATATAATTAATATAGTGCAAAGTTCATGTATGCATTTTACATGCATCATTGTGCCATCTTGAGCTTGAACCATAGTAGGTTGTGCCATGACGCTTGGTGGTGCCGCTCTTGAACATGGTGGTGATGGGAGTCCTCTCCTCTTGCATGTTGTCGATGTCGCCGCACATGCTACAAGAGTAGTAGTCGTAGACGTTCTCCACCATGTCATCGGAGTTGTAGTCGTTGTAGTGGCGCTCCACCATGTCGTTGTAGTCGAAGTCGGTACCATATGATGAGGCATATGAGGAAATTTGTGCCTCATTGTCGTTGGAGCTTGTGTAGTCGTAGTCGTGGTAGATTTGTGTGTACTTGGAGTCGATACCATGTGATGACGGTTGCTCGAAGTCGTGGTACCGCTCCATGTCGTGGACGCTTGAATAGTCGGAGTCGTAGCGAAAGTCTTGGTGATGCTCCGTCATGTCATGGGGGTCATTGTCGGTGTAGCCGTAGTAGTCCGTCATGCCTCAAAGTTTGAGGCATCATAGTCCATGTGACTCATCGTGTACTCGTTATGATCTTCGCCTCCGTAGTAGCATTCGCTCTCCCTAGACATGTTAACTCACAAGACAAGTGTATATGTGGAGTGGGAAGGAACTAGAGCACAACCTCTCACCTTTGTGATTATTGGACGTCGTGGACAACCAAGGGAACGATCACAAAGTAAAGTGATTGTGTTCAGGCATCCAAAGCAAACTCCAAAACACACACGGCTTAAAGGTGTATAGGGAGGTATGGTAGGTGGAAAGCAAATTGAACCAACCGGAAACCAAGATATTGTCAAAGCAAGTAGAGAACCACGATGATCACAAAGCAAAAACATGTCAATCTCCAAAGATATGAGCAAAGCTCACGGAAACACACACGCGAAGAGATAAATGGGACTTATGCAACCAAGAAGTGAGCTAAAGAACCATATGATCCTAGCGAAGACTATAAGCTCGGTGTTGCACAAGTACAAGGAGAGCCACTAGCTCGATTTCAATTTATTGGTGGGCTACAAGATTTGCACAAAATGTACCACCTACAAGATGTTCATCGAGCTTGCGTGCTTCCTATAAGAGATATGGCAAGTGGTGTTTCTTCTTTCTTTTCTTTTGATTTGGCACTTTTTGCTTCTTTTCTCTTTTGAGTCTTTTCTCTTTTGACTCTTTTCTATTTTGCACACCCACTTCTTTTTGATGCCAACACAAGATATATGATATATGTAAACTAGCGCACAACTTTTGTTCGGAAACTACACGGTGCAAATGTGCAAAGCCCAAGCAATCATCAAGAGCTCGCCTCAATAGGACATGGTAATCACAAAGATATAGTGTGGCTCACAAAGGAATGGCAAGGGGTAAAGATTGGCGATGTTATACCTCTCGTCGATGTTCTTCACCCTTTGTTGTAGAAGCTTCGTGCTTGCCCACGTTTTTTGGTGGTGGTGGATGATGGAGCAACCGCAATGGTGATGAAGGCCTTGTCCATAGCTTCGAAACGAGCCAAAGAACACAAAAAACGGAGTCCGGAATCAAAAGATATGACCAAAACAAAAATCTGAAATTTGCAGTTTCGGGGAGGTCGGCCGGGCTGGGCTGGAGGCCGGCATAGTGGCCGGCGGGGTTGGGTTGTGGTCCGGCCTAGGCCGCTTTGAGGCCGGCTTGGAGGCCGGTTGACCCACGCGAAGTTGACCCTCGAAAATCCGCGATTTTGGCGGAAAAACGGCCCGAAAAACCTCAAATCGAAGGGGAAATCAATGGAATTTGGCCATGGGAACACAAAGGAAGCAATATCAACTAGTGGAGCAATAGATCTATGGACCAAAACTTGCAAAAACGCACAAGATTCACAGATCGATCCAAAAGCAATTTGGGGCTATTTTGGTGGAAATTTTCGAATTTCTCAAAATCAAAGAAACATTTGAGGGATTTGTGGGGGAACAAAGTCAAATCCGTGGCAACCATGCTCTGATACCATATGGTGAAGTTAGGACTTCTAGGGTGGCCCGATCTTCACGGATTGACGGCGGAGGTGGACGAACACACGCAGGAACACGGAGAAACACGAAGAACACCAAGAATACACGAACTCAAACACGATAGAAGAACCGTTTCCCTTACAGGTCGGTCCAACCGGCCAAATAGAATCCACACGAGGGTGGGAGATCGGCAAGTAGATACAAGAAGGGATCTTGGATGGTTGTTTCTCCAACGGTCAACCAAACCGATCCAATAAAGTCACCCGAGGATGAGAGATTGCCAAGTAGTCAAACTACAAGTAGAGGTCTTGAATCCACAAGAGGGATCTTCTCCACTAGGGGAGGAACCATCCCCACAAGGGGAGGAAGGAGACCATCTTGAAGTGAAGGAGCACAGCTCTACTCTAATCTCAAAACATAGTCTAACCCAACCCTAGGCAGCCAAGGGGGTATTTATAGTCTTAGTACAAAACGGGTGGAAGACACACGGGAACGGATAAGGCTGGCGGGGAGACCGGCCTGGGGGCCGGCCCAGGCTGGCTGGGAGGCCGGCTTGGTCTAGGCGGTGGCCCGGCCCTGGGGCCGGCCTAGGCCGCTATGAGGCCGGCTGACGCTGGCGGTGGCCGGCTGGCTCTGGAGGACGCCCGGCCCAGGCCGGCTAGGAGGCCGGCTGGCCAGTCTTCGCCGCTTCTTCTCCTTCGTCTTGGCGCTTTCTCCTCCTCTTCCATGCGTACGCCTTGGATGGTCTTGACTCTTTGGCTTCCTCGGCATCTTCCCGGATGGCCGTACTCGTCATGTGATACCTAGCATAGCAAAGGGGTAGATGCTCAAATAGTATACCATCCAAAGGAGTACCAAATGGGTTCTCGTAGAGGAAAAAGTTCACCTTTGAGTTCGATGACGACATGGGATGTGTTGAGGGCCTTGACATGGTGATGGTCGTGACCAGGGCTACATCACTCCCCCTCCTTCAAGTTGCGGACGTAAAAGTACGTCCGCTGCCACTCCTTCACCGTATCCGGCTTCGTGAAGGCTGGCAGCTTCGCCTGTGGCCGATAGACGACCGCGGCCCTGCAGTCAACGAAGCCCGTGTCCTCTCCGTCACCCAGGTACCGGCCGCGGAGGTAGAACAGCCGGCAGAAGAGATCTAGGTCCGGCCAGATGCTGAGACATCCCTCGCATATGGCGGCGTAGTAGCTCAGCGAGGCCACGGAGTTGGCTCCGAGATGATGTGGCTGCAAGCAAAAAGTCTGAAGAAACTGCCGGAAGAATCTACTCGTCGGCAATGCGAGCCCGCGGTCGAAGTGGTCACGGAAAGACCACCACCTCGCCGGCCTCAGCTAGACGCACCTCCACCCACTCCGTTATCGATAGGAGCCCGCGCATGCAGAGGTGCTTGATTTCCTCGGCGGTGATGACCGAGCCGCGCCACTCGCCGCCGCCCTCATTCCCGTCGGCCATTTCTGGTTCCAGCATGCCGGGGGGAGCACTCCACGGCGTCGGCGTCGATTGCCGGTGTCCCGTGGTCGCCGTACCCGCTGTTTCCCCACGGCGGAGAAGGAAACGCTTCGCCAGACAAGAAGGAGATGAGCGAGCACGCGGTGGCAGCGGCGAAGCGCTTGTGAAGATGAACACTAGGGAGTGAAAGTTCCTTTCTCCATGGATGGATATGTTGATAAAGTGGAGTTTGATGTTCTTCCATTACATGGTTATCATCTTTTATTGGGATGTCCGTGGCAACATGACGTCAATGCACTTCACCATGGGTGCACTAACAGGTACACATTTATACACAAGGGTGAATTCTACGCTCTTGTTCCTAAAGATGAAAAGAATATCAAGTGTACCATCGAGGTGTTCAAGAAAAAGTCTGCAAGGAATAGGTCGAAACCGAGAATGGTTTCCCTTCAAGGGAGGGAGGATGATGCGGCATTGCCAATAAATAATATTGTTTCATCTATTAAGAAGTATGTGGTACCTGCGAGACGTCATGCTATTTCTCAGATTGCATCAGCTGATGAAGTAGAGCCCAAGTTCAGAAGACCATGTGAATACATAATGGTGGGTGCAATTAAAGTTCACTTCTAGAACACAATTCATGCGTTTTAAGGATTCGAAATCTAAGTTTTATCTCATTTCTTATTTCACGTACATGCATGTACTAGTTGGTCTATAGGCATGCAAGTACTAGTAGTATTTTCTGTGTCCATGCGGATGTAAAAGGCTGGGCGTTCTTTTGGAATACGAGTCTAATTAGGATCGAGTCTTATTAGCGTTTGTGTTTTGGGCCTAGCCCAGGTTCAGTCGTCAGCTAGTATATAATTATTAGGTGTGCCATGTAAACTCCCCTAAAAAAAAGGTGTGCCATGTAAACCCTAGACAAGTTATTTCGTGAGTAAAAACTATAGAAAATCGCCATGGTTCGACGGCCAAATTCTGTGCTTTATATCAGTTGAGGAACCGATCTGGTTGTGTGTTCTTGGCGAGAAGATTGGAGGCGAGGCCTCTAATTTGCTGCTGGTTCTACCTGAACCATCCACGTACTTCCTTCAGGGGTGTGCGTGTTGTCCTGCTTTGGTTCGCATCTACTGCTACTAACCCAAGCTCTTGATTCGTTTCTGCCTGGTACAAGTTTAATCGATCGCCAACTAGTGCCGTTGCTGTTGTTGGCTAGCTGAATTATTGCTGCTGCTTGTTGACGTGAGACAGAAGTTCGATATTTCTACAGGCAATACTAGAACCTTCCGTGAAAGATCGGGCCAACAATGGATCGAGTCTCGCCATGAGGTTCGCTCCACATCACTAATCCCTTATTTTCCCCTGTTTATTCGGTCCAGAAAGGAATGATCCAAATCTGTATTTCCCATCGAGATGGATGCGGAAATCTACGGCCGGCCGAGGAGATCTCCCGCGGCTTAAGTAGGAATGATGTAAGTCTATCTGTATTGTTACATTCCCTTTCTCATGATTTTCGCTCTTAACTGACAGATAAGCGTGTATTTTTGTACGAGGAGCTGGCGAATATGGTGTCTGAGCTTCGCGCAGAACGCGACGAGCTGCGTCGAGAGGTTATCCAGTGGTCGAAGCTCCAGGAAGAAAACGCTCAGTCGATGGAACTTCATAGAACTTATATGCAAGAGTTCATGTTTGAGAAGAAGGAGGTATGGTCTGACTGTAGCCGCCTTCGGGAAGAGAAAGCCGAAGCCGATGCGAAGAGCATCTTCTATCTCAAAAAGGCCATCGATGCCTCCACGACGTTGGGGGAGTCGAACAGAAACCTAAGAAAGACCTTGGACATCATCAAAGTCCTGAAGCTGAAGGGTAAAGAACTCTTTTAGAAGACTGTTAGTTGTTATGAACTTATGTGAACCAAGTATGGCTACTAAATAATTTGAGTTCTATTACCCTCTTACAAACCGAGATGAATGGCCTCTCGGGGGATCTAAATTGTTTTTCGTCTATTATTTGTCTAATTTGGTCCTCGGCCTTACATATGGGTGTAATTTTTTCTGCCCGTTAATTATTAGCATCGTGTATGACATGTCGTCAACAAAGGGCTCGGGGGTCGTGCGCCAAGGCGCACCCCTAAATCTAGTCTAAAGATATAAACGGTGAGACCCATTTAAAGCTCATCATCAATTTGAGCTTTCTGGCCATCCGATCCGCCCCGCTCCGTGCCTCCGCACCGTCCGATCCCCGCCGGTTCCTGGAGCCAGCATGAACAGGGATTCGTAAAGTCGCTAACCGTACCAACCATCGTGCACCCACTCTCGCTAACGCCCTCCCCCGATGCCCCCAGGAGCTCGAGGGCCCACCCGTCGGACTCAAGCTGCGCGTTTAATCACTATGGCGGAGTGATACGTCTCAAACGTATCTATAAATTTTGGTTGTTCCATGCATGTTATATATGTTTTTATATCATTTTGGCACATTTTATGGAACTAACCTATTAACAAGATGCCTCGTGCCAGTTCTTGTTTTCTGCTGTCTTTTTGGTTCTGAAAAGCTAGTCGGGGAACTTTCTCAGAATCAACTCATAATTTACGTGATTTTTTTAATGAAGAAACAAAGACGGAGCCAGGAGGGCGCCTGCATGGGGGCCCCACGGCCCCCAGACGCCACCCAGGCACGGTCAAGGGTGGACCGCGCCTGGGGCCCACCTAGCGCACTCGAGATGCTTCCGATGCTGCCCTTTCGCCTATTAATTCTATTCCTCCCAAAAACCCTCAGCGCCAACCTTAGATCGAGAGGGTTCTGCTGCTCTTCCCGGCACCCTGCCAGAGGGAGATCGTCACCGGAGGCATCTACACCACCATGCCTGCCTCCGGAGTGATGCGTGAGTAGTCCACCACGGGACTACGGGTCCATGGCAGTATCTAGATGGTTGTCTCTTCTCCTTGTACTCCATTGTTTAGATCTTGTGAGCTGCCTAACATGATCAAGATCATCTATTTGTAATGCTACATGTTGTGTTTGCGGGTAGCCGATGAATTATGGAGCCATGACATTATTGTTCAGTTTATCTATGATATGTTTTATTTATGATCTTGCATGCTCTCCGATGCTTGTGTATGCTTTGGACGAAGTAATTACTTGTGTCTTTAGAGAAAGTATTTATGCTAGATAGTGGGTTCATGCCTCTCTTGTCTGAGTTCGAGTTGACAGAAACGATTAAGGCTTGAGATGTGTTGTTGCTACTAGGGATAAACCAGCGGTGTTTATTGCTATATGTTGTAACCATTGTTTACATTACGCACCATGCTTATTGCAATTATCTGTTACTTGCAACTTAATACTTTCGGGTGACATGCTGGATAGAGATCCCAGGGTGGATTATTAGTAATAAATGCAGTTGGATAACGGTCTATGTATTTTGACGTAATGCCCATATTAAATGAAACGGTGAACTTTGCGTCATGATAGTATTGTTATGCGCCCATGTTTGTCAATTGCCTTGCTGTAATTTGTTTACCCAACATGTTTATCTTTCGGAGAGACACCACTAGTGAACTGTGGACCCCGGTCCTATTTTCCTATATTGCTTACAAGCGTTTTCATAACTTTTCCTAGTCATTTGCTCGCTGGTCACTTTTGCTCTCATATTATCTTACACACATGCATTTAATTCTTTGTGTTCAGCAAGCCCGAGAGATTGACAACCTCTCTGTTTCGTTGGGGCAAAGTAGTTTGTTTGTGACTGTGCGCAGGTCCACGTCAATAATCGAAAACGGCACAGTTGACACCTAGCCGAAGCCTTCTCCAAGTCCTACTGGACTGACAACCTTGGTTTTCTAATCAAGGAAAAATTGCTGCTACGCTACATCATACCTTTCTCTTGGGGTTCCCAGCGAACGTG
This sequence comes from Poa pratensis, assembly GCA_947311845.1. Taxonomy (NCBI): domain Eukaryota; kingdom Viridiplantae; phylum Streptophyta; class Magnoliopsida; order Poales; family Poaceae; genus Poa; species Poa pratensis. Next base: position 65,552,261 of record CAMZMU010000053.1, read on the forward strand.
TGATCCACGCCATCAAGATCTTTTCTGGTGCTGTTGCCGGGGATTTGAAGAAGACTTTTAGAGCTACCAAGTCTCCCGTCAACAGCTCTTTTCTGGTGCCGTTGCCGGGGACTTGGAAGCTTCAGCGAGGGGAGTTTTGCACGTCCTTACACTTTACTTTGTTATTGACTTGCTTAGTATATTTTTTGTTAGTCTTGTTTCGCTTTTCGTTCTCTTTAAAAATCAAAAACACAAAAAAATTAAAAATTTCAGCAAGTAGTTTCTTCTTGTTTTGCTTAGTATCTTGTTTTTATTTTGTTAAAATGGGTTCAGCTGAGAACACTAAGTTGTGTGACTTCACGAGCACAAACAACAATGATTTTATATGCACACCAATTGCTCCACCAGCTTCTAAGGCTGAGTTCTGATGAGGTTTGGACCTCTAGGGTGGCCCGATCTTCACGGATTGACGGGGGATTTGGACGAACGCACGCAAGAACACGAGGAACACGAAGAACACCAAGAAGAACGCCCGAACACAAGAACCGTTTCCCTTACCGGTCGGTCCAACCGGCCCAATAGAATCCACACGAAGGTGGGAGATCGGCAAGTAGATAGAAGAAGGGATCTTGGAGGTTGTTTCTCTCACGGTCAACCGAACCGCTCCAATAAAGTCACCCAAGGATGAAAGATTGGCAAGTAGTCAAACTACAAGTAGAGGTCTTGAATCCACGAAGGGACCTTCTCCACAAGGGGAGGAACCATCCCCGCAAGGGGAGGAAGGAGACCTTTGAGAAGAAGGAGTCTAGCTCTAGTCTAATCTCAAAACATAGTCTGTCCAGATCTGAGATGGGGAACTCCTATTTATAGTGTTGACCCAACGGGGGTAGGTGGGGAAGGGATAAGGGCCTCCAACCCGTGCAGGATCCCGCAGCGGCGGTACTACCGCTGGGTTAAGCGGTAGTACCGCTGGTGCGGGACGGTTCGGCGCTTCCCACCTCGGCGGTATCGGTTGGTACCGCTGCAGCGGTACCAGTTGGTACCGGACATGCGCTTCAGACGCTACTTCTGGCGGCAGCAGCAGCGGTAGCGGTGACGGTAGCTCGCTGGCGGTAGTACCGCCTAACCCAGCGGTACTACCGCCGCCTGGGTCTTTTCTCCTCTTCCTTCTTCTCTTCCAAGCCACCGTCTTGTCGTGCCTCGTTCCTCTTGCATCTTGGTCATCCTCTCGTGTATGCGTAGTCATCGTGGCGTACCTAGTATCAACAAGGTACGGAGGATGACGTAGCATACCATTCAAAAGGGTGGGAATTGAGTTATCCAAGAGGAATGAGTTCACCTTTGATGTCAATGGTGACTTGTGGTATGTTGGAGTGCTTAGGGCAGGTTGCACTACATCAAGTTCTCTGAGATTAAACCTGCTTTGTTAAATCTTGTCATGAAAGAACATTTTTCTGGTGCTGGTACTGATGATGCTGCTTCTCATTTAAATAACTGTGTTGAGTTATGACATATGCAAAAGTATAAAGAAGTAGAGGGTGAGATTATTAAACTGAAACTTTTTCCTTTCTCTTTGAGGGGACGTGCTAAAGAATGGTTATTGTCTTTGCCTAGAAACAGTATTGATTCTTGGACTAAATGCAAATATGCTTTTATTGGGAAGTATTATCCGCTTGCTAAAATTATACAATTAATGAGTAACATTATGAATTTTAAACAATTTGATAATGAACATGTTGCTCAAGCTTGGGAAAGAATGAAATCTATGGTTAAAAATTGGCCCACTCATGGACGTACTCTTTGGATGGTCATCCAAACTTTTTATGCTGGCTTAAATTTTTCCTCCAGGAATTTGTTGGATTCGGCTGCTAGAGGTACCTTCATGTCCACCAAATTGGGTGCAGCAACAAAGCTCTTGGATGATATGATGGCAAATTATTCCTAATGGCACACTGAAAGAACTCCAACTGGTAAGAAGGTAAATTATGTTGAGGAGATCTCCTCTTTGAGTGATAAAGTGGTTGTTATTATGTCTATGCTTTATGGTAATCAAGTTCCTATTGATCCTAATAATGTTCCTTTTGTTTATTTGGTTGCTCAAGAAGAACAAGTTGATGTTAATTTCATTAGAAATAATTTCAACAACAATGTTTATAGGAACAACTTTAGTAATAATAATTATAAGCCATATCCTCCAAGTGGTAGTAATTCTTTTGGCAATTCTTATGGTAATCCCTACAACAATGGTAAAAATGTGTCCTCCGATCTTGAAGGCATGCTGTAGCGCACCTGCACTTAAAATATGGCAAGGTACCTGTGTATAGTGCAAACCCCTGGATCGTTTCATTTGCACACACAGTTTAAGATGTAGTATCACAACAGAGTATCATTATTACATCGAATGAATCCAGACTTGGTAAAATATTCATTACAACTTGCATAGCATACAGCTAGCTTGAAAGAGTAAAGCAGCGGAATATAATCTTCATGGAGTCCTCATCCTTAGCATGTGCCACAGGCGAAAACATGTTGGTTGCAGACTCGAAACCCTTAACGAAACTCACTCGTCAACTGAACAATCTGCAACAAATAAAATTTTGCAACAGAGTGGGTCAGATACCATTAAAAATGGATCTGGCAAGTGACACTATGTGGACACTTAATGGAATAACTCTAATAACCTATATGCATATTTGGCTGGTGGAGTTCAAGGCTATTTTGCATAAAGGCCAATTTTGCCTAACACTTTGTAAAACATTTTCTTCAAATGTTTGAGACAATGGCATGAAATCCATAGCCTCGTCTACCCTTGTTCACCCATCAAAATTTTACTTAGGAAAAAGATGTTGGGAGCCTCCGTTGACATCCTTGATCAGCTGCTTCAATTGTCCGTAACCGGGGACACGGCTAAGTACTTAGTTTTAACTCTGCAGAGGTTGTGCACTTTCACCATTAGACCCAACAAACCCAAACTATCCTCAAGCACTCAATTTGTGCTAAGGAAAAGGAGAGAGTTGAGACGAGACTTTTCAGAAGCATTTTCCCATCCCATACCGACTTGACGCGCTCCCATTCTAACCATTCTACCACCACCTGTCAAGTCGGGACGAGTCCACGCAACTTAATCCATCTAGCCAGAGCCCATATGACTAATGGCTGCACGGTAAGCAACTTCACTTAGAGAAACATTGGTCCCTTTAATCCTGGGTGGCAATCCACAAGTGAATAAACACTCAACTCTGTCAGCCTTGCAATCCCAAATCCACCCAGGTGATAAATTAACTTAGTAGAATTTAAGCTTTGAATAAAACAAATTTGCATGGCATCAATAATTCTACTAAGTTATCAATAGGATTCTAGACACAACTAGTGTAAAGGAGATAGTAGTTTTAGCATAGCAATACTATCCTACACATGCATATAAAGAAATACACTAAGTCATGCATAGAAAAATACTTAGGAAATTTATGGGGGTGTGCCACTTGCCTTGGCAATAGGGAGTGTAGTAGTAGCAGTTGCAAACACCTTCGTATCTCTCCGAAATTTCTAACACATCAAACAAACCACAAGTAAACATACAATCATAAATGCAACACTTAGAAAAATATGACATGCATGGAATGCAAAATGATACACATAATTATGATGAAAAGACATACAAAACAAATTAAGGAAAAGGACATAAAATAACTTAATCCCATTGGCTAAGGCAAGGTCAAGATTGAGCAAGAAATAACAACTTGAAAAGTTGCAAGGTTAGTTTAAATCTTCATACGTTTGATCTTCAAAACATCTTCAACTCCTTTGTATTCTTCAATGGTCTTCAATTAGTACTCTATGAATTTAGTCTTAAACACCAAGGACTTGGTCTATGTCCAAGGTGAGACAAAATAGAAAGAAAGAGAAGATAGAAAGAAAGTAGTTGGTCTTCCAAGAATCTTCTCCTTGCTTCCTTGTAGCTTTCCTTGATGCGATGACTTCATTGCACTTTGTAGACTTGATGGTCCTGAAGACTTGATTTTGTTGGCAGCATCCAGGTTGGTCTTGAATATAACTTAGCCACCATGAAGTAGGAAGAAAAGAGGGAAAGGAAAGAAAGACTTAGAAAAATGTAGGTGGTTGGTCTTCATGAACTTCTTCTTGATTTTCTTCTAAGTACTTTTACTTCTTGGAGATGCTTCTGGAGTCTTGTTTTCTTGGCTAAGTCCTTCATTGGTTTCCACTAATTCTAACTTAGTAGAATTTGGCTAGGAGGGCTAACATGCATCACCTCAAAATTTCTAAGGAGGAATGCCATGTAAGAAATGCAAAATATTTCTAAGGACTAGAGATGCATGCCATGCCATGAAATTATTCTAAGTTAATGCAAGACAAGTAAGATGGTCCAAATATGACTAAGGACCAAAGGTCAAACAATAAGTCCAAATAATTTCTAAGGAAAAGTAAACAAAACATAGTTGCTAAATTTTCTAAGGAAAATACTTTAGAACAATAGCTGGTAAAATTTCTAAGGACTAACATTTGTCAGAGCAAGTACTTAGAATATTTTCTAAGGAAACAACTAAATTTTCAAGATGCTAAAATTTTCTAAGGACAAGATCTAGTATTAATAAAACGTTGAAAATTTCTAAGGAAAAGTGTTGTCACAATTTTGTTAAATATTTTCTAAGGCAGAAAATTGCTTTGTTTGGAGAGGCATATTATTTCTAAGTACTTTTGTAACTAAAGTGATCAAAATATGACTAAGTCATTTTATTAGTCGAAAATATGAAGAAAATTAATTTTAATCAATTTTAATTATTAAAATACCACCTAAAAGCATTTAATTCATATTAATTACGAAAAACATAGAAAAATACTTTTACAAAAATAATAGAGTAATCCTACGGCCAAATATTAACTAAACAAAATATACCAATTGGAATTATTCCAAAATCAATTTTTAAAAACAAGTTATGTTCAAAATACTAATAAAGCCACTTTTGAAAATAAACAAAATTAATTCGGCAAAACATAAAATTAACTATGCCAAAAGTTTCTACGTGTCATAAGCTTTCCAAAAATATTTTATTTGTAAAATTTGGCCAAACCAATAAAAAGTAGTGATAGATCTAAGTTCTAGGGTTTTTTGCAAAACTGCCGGTGTTCGGTTGACTGTTGACTCTGACCGCTGACGTGGAGGTTGACTCGCTGACTGGGCGCTGACTTTACGGTTGACTACGAATTTTGACCAAAAATAAAGTTGCTCGGATGGAAAAACATGCTTAATGAAAGTTGTAGAGAATTGCGTGCTCTTTCTAACTATCACAAATATATCATAAGTGGATGAATAGATTGGGCACAAATCGCAAATTACCTTTCTGATCCGAAACTTTAAACTCGAAAATCTCCTAGCTCGCTTGACCAAAATAGGTGAGGCTTGGGGCAAAAGAAAGGTCTTGATCAGGGGAACAACTTTCGTAACTACGGCCCGAAGATTTGAGATTGTTTTCTTCTCCGAAAATTCGTCAAAAGCAATCTGTATTGTACAGAGAATTCCGTACGTCAAAATCAAAAGAGTGCAATAGCAAAGTTGTAGGTAAGGGTTAGATTTAACTTCTCACCAAAGGAATTTCGATTTGAAGAACCGAGTGCGAAGAGATCTAAGAAATACGACTTCAGATCTGAAGGATGGCGATTCAAAATTCTTCCTCCACGGTTGATGGAAAGAGTTGAGGCCTCTCGGGATGGAAAGATATTGAACAGATCGACAATATTGCTTCAGGCTCCGGTGCGATTCGAGATCGTTTTGGTGGGTAAATAAACGAAATACGATTTCGCTGGTTAGGGTTTCGGTGGAACGAAAAGGGGGAAAGAGATGCCGGCGGCTACAGGGTTTATATAGGCCAAGGGTCGGTGGAATAGCTTGGGCTCGAAGTTATGAACGCGTAGGATCAAACGGATCCGGATTTGGAGTTATATTTATCAAGAAAAAGGAGTTTAAGTGGAGAGGATTTGGAATTCTGGAAAAAAAATCCTGAAATCATCGGGTTCGAACCGAACTGGTTCATTCGGTCTTGTTGGGCCGGCCTTCTCGGGCTGCGCGGCGAAGCGGGCGAGCTGGGCTGAGATTAGGCCCAGTTCGGCCGAACTTAATTTTTTTTTTACGTTTTTCTTTTCTATTTTCTTTTTTCTTTATTCTTTTCTAGTTTGCTTTATAACTTTTGATTTCGAAATCGGAATCGAGTCAAACCAATTTCTATAGTTTTGTAAAATCAAAACCTTTCCATCAAAACTTTCAAAAATAATTTTCCAAACTTTTCAAAATTTGAAATTCAAATATTGCGTAAAGGTTTAATTAGATCTTTATGTTAATTTTTATAAATAGGATTTATAAAAATTCTTTTGAACTTAGATTTAAAATCCATAACCAAATATGGGTAATAAGATCCCATATCACTCAATAAGATAATTTTGCACCAAATCATTTTGTCTATAAAGAGTTTGATAATTCAAAATGGATTCAAAACTCTTTTAAAAACCAAATAAATATTTTCTTTCAAAAACAAAACTATAAAACTTGAAAATAAAGAATAGGTAAGTAATAGAATATTTCCCAAAACCTACAAACAATTCACAACCAAAATTTAACACAAAGGAGTATACCACAATACTTCAAAATAATATATTGGACATAGATAGTCCTTTTAATATATTTTCTTAAATATGTTTTCAAGTGGAATTATTATTCCCACTTTTGAAATATCAAAATGCAAAAAAGCTATATGATGATGAATGCATGCATGAATTTTCTTTTCAAAGCAAAATACATAATAGTTTTCAAAAGTTTTAAATTTTTCTGATTTTTCAACTTTTGAAAAACTTGGGATGTTACATACTACCACCCTTAAAAGGAATCTCGTCCCCGAGATTCGAGAAGGCTAGCAAAAGGTTGTGACTGGAATACTAGGGTGGCTACCACCCTTAAAAGAGTTTTTGTTGGCAGTGAAACTTTGGAGTGGATACTTGATTGAGAACGTACCTCTCACCATACTGGGCTCATTATAGTTTCCTTCCATATGGATATGGTTCATGTAACCTTTATCGAAAGGATTTGGCTTGGCTGTTTCCTCTGTCTTTTTCTTTTCTGGGCACTCATTGGCATAATGGCCCTTGTTACTGCACTTGTAGCAAAGCACTTGGCTGATATCTCTCTTGAGTTCGGAATTTGGGCGGTGCTGTCCATTATTATGGTTATGGCCAGCATGTCCATTTCCCTTGTGGTCTCCATTGCTTCCTTTGAATCCACCATTGTGATCAAGATGCTTGAGGTGACTTCCTCCACCATGGTGATTCCCATGTTTGTGACCATGGTTTACATCAGGAGTAGAGTGCCTCTTGAATGAAGGCTCAGAAAGATGTTTATTGTAACTCCGCTTTCTGTTCTTTTTAGGTCTTTGTAGTGCTAAAAGGTCTCTATCTCTTGTTTATCATATTCTATCACAAAGGCTGACGATCTGGTTCGCTTGATGGGACAATCTCGAGAGAAATGACCTTCCTCTTCACATGAGTAACAACATTTAGTGGTGAACTTCGAAGTGTGGGGGTGAGTTCTGAGTCTGGCGTCATTCATCTTCTCGGGGCAGTTATTGGCATAGTGCCCTGTGTTCTTGCATTTGAAGCACATCACTTGACTAATGTCTCTCTTGAGGGGGTTGTTCTGGAGTTTCTTCTCTGATTCTTCTGCTTCCAAGGTCTTCCTGATAGCATGTTGCATCCCCTCTTGTATTTGCTGCCTAGCTTGCTGCACTATGGAATAGAGTTGACATTGTGATGGGATGTGGTTTGTTGCCTCACACAAAAAGCAAGTAACTAGGGTTGTGGGACATCCGTCTTGGAGAGAGACACCATGGGGCCACTCATCATGACATTCCTTGGATGTGTGTCCTATTTCTCCACACGTCTGGCAGGCTTGAGGTTTTCTCAAAACACTTCCTTTGAATTTCGTGTTACCTATGTCAATCTGTGGTGTTTTGGTGTTACTGTTGGCCATGTGGTGACGCATCAGCTGCACAATGTGGGTCTGATTATCCAACAGTTGTTGCATCCCTTGGGGTAACTCTTTGTTGCAGTTGTTGACTTGATTTTGGGCCATGAGTTGCATCAACTGACTCTGAGCTTCTAATAGTTGCATTGCATTTGTCATCTCATCATCGTTGATACTTTGGCAAGGCATCTGTTTAGGTTTAGCATAGATGAGTAAAAGATAGACAGATCTAAGAGAAATATTCCTACCCATACAAGCAATTTGACACAAACAACCACACTGATAAAAACGCACAAACTTTTGAGAAACCAAACTAGTCGTTTTTGGATCGAAGTACACCTAGGATATGGGGAAACAATTGATAGTACTGCCATACCACAATTTGATAGGTCAATACATCAACATGGTTTCTTTATTCTAATACATAAGGGGGTCTATTCTATCTCTTCTTGAGTGTATCGAGTTCTTCCTCTATTCCTTGAGTTCATCAAGGTATTTCTGAGTGTTGTGAAGTCTAAATTGAAGTCTTCCTCCAAGGTGCTCGATGGCCTCCCATGCTGCACTTCTTGCTGAATCAAAGAATGATGTTCGAATTATTGGGTTTGTGAACATGTAGCAACCTTTGGTCTTGTGGTCATCGTCTTTGTTCTTGTATAGATGGAGTTGTACCCACCAGTACTCTTGACCTTCACCCATGAAAGGAAATCCTTTGTAGACTGCTGCTCCTTCAAGTCCCATGCTCAACATGAGGTCCTTCAAAGCTTTTGGAAACTCAGTCTCACATTCCAAGGTCATGGTCATTGCTGGACCTTTCTTGAGTGATTCCAGGAGGCGGGACATCTATAAATAAGAAAAGGCATTTAGAACGAATAGTTAAGAAGTTACAAGAATGATATCAAAAGTTTTTAGACAAAACAAATAAATTTTGTCCTATGGGCTTTCTTATTTCTAACCAGACTTAGGGTTTCGAACCTACAGGCAACACAGTGCTCTGATACCATCTGTAGCGTACCTGCACTTAAAATATGGCAAGGTACCTGTGTATAGTGCAAACCCCTGGATCGTTTCATTTGCACACACAGTTTAAGATGTAGTATCACAACAAGTATCATTATTACATCGAATGATCCAGACTTGGTAAAATATTCATTACAACTTGCATAGCATACAGCTAGCTTGAAAGAGTAAAGCAGCGGAATATAATCTTCATGGAGTCCTCATCCTTAGCATGTGCCACAGGCGAAAACATGTTGGTTGCAGACTCGAAACCCTTAACGAAACTCACTCGTCAGAACAATCTGCAACAAATAAAATTTTGCAACAGAGTGGGTCAGATACCATTAAAAATGGATCTGGCAAGTGACACTATGTGGACACTTAATGGAATAACTCTATAGCCTATATGCATATTTGGCTGGTGGAGTTCAAGGCTATTTTGCATAAAAGCCAATTTTGCCTAACACTTTGTAAAACATTTTCTTCAAATGTTTGAGACAATATGGCATGAAATCCATAGTCTCGTCTACCCTTGTTCACCCATCAAAATTTTACTTAGAGAAATAAGATGTTGGGAGCCTCCGTTGACATCCTTGATCAGCTGCTTCAATTGTCCGTAACCGGGGACACGGCTAAGTACTTAGTTTTAACTCTGCAGAGGTTGTGCACTTTCACCATTAGACCCAACAAACCCAAACTATCCTCAAGCACTCAATTTGTGCTAAGGAAAAGGAGAGAGTTGAGACGAGACTTTTCAGAAGCATTTTCCCATCCCATACCGACTTGACGCGCTCCCATTCTAACCATTCTACCACCACCTGTCAAGTCGGGACGAGTCCACGCAACTTAATCCATCTAGCCAGAGCCCATATGACTAATGGCTGCACGGTAAGCAACTTCACTTAGAGAAACATTGGTCCCTTTAATCCTGGGTGGCAATCCACAAGTGAATAAACACTCAACTCTGTCAGCCTTGCAATCCCAAATCCACCCAGGTGATAAATTAACTTAGTAGAATTTAAGCTTTGAATAAAACAAATTTGCATGGCATCAATAATTCTACTAAGTTATCAATAGGATTCTAGACACAACTAGTGTAAAGGAGATAGTAGTTTTAGCATAGCAATACTATCCTACACATGCATATAAAGAAATACACTAAGTCATGCATAGAAAAATACTTAGGAAATTTATGGGGGTGTGCCACTTGCCTTGGCAATAGGGAGTGTAGTAGTAGCAGTTGCAACCACCTTCGTATCTCTCCGAAATTTCTAACACATCAAACAAACCACAAGTAAACATACAATCATAAATGCAACACTTAGAAAAATATGACATGCATGGAATGCAAAATGATACACATAATTATGATGAAAAGACATACAAAACAAATTAAGGAAAAGGACATAAAATAACTTAATCCCATTGGCTAAGGCAAGGTCAAGATTGAGCAAGAAATAACAACTTGAAAAGTTGCAAGGTTAGTTTAAATCTTCATACGTTTGATCTTCAAAACATCTTCAACTCCTTTGTATTCTTCAATGGTCTTCAATTAGTACTCTATGAATTTAGTCTTAAACACCAAGGACTTGGTCTATGTCCAAGGTGAGACAAAATAGAAAGAAAGAGAAGATAGAAAGAAAGTAGTTGGTCTTCCAAGAATCTTCTCCTTGCTTCCTTGTAGCTTTCCTTGATGCGATGACTTCATTGCACTTTGTAGACTTGATGGTCTGAAGACTTGATTTTGTTGGCAGCATCCAGGTTGGTCTTGAATATAACTTAGCCACCATGAAGTAGGAAGAAAAGAGGGAAAGGAAAGAAAGACTTAGAAAAATGTAGGTGGTTGGTCTTCATGAACTTCTTCTTGATTTTCTTCTAAGTACTTTTACTTCTTGGAGATGCTTCTGGAGTCTTGTTTTCTTGGCTAAGTCCTTCATTGGTTTCCACTAATTCTAACTTAGTAGAATTTGGCTAGGAGGGCTAACATGCATCACCTCAAAATTTCTAAGGAGGAATGCCATGTAAGAAATGCAAAATATTTCTAAGGACTAGAGATGCATGCCATGCCATGAAATTATTCTAAGTTAATGCAAGACAAGTAAGATGGTCCAAATATGACTAAGGACCAAAGGTCAAACAATAAGTCCAAATAATTTCTAAGGAAAAGTAAACAAAACATAGTTGCTAAATTTTCTAAGGAAAATACTTTAGAACAATAGTTGGTAAAATTTCTAAGGACTAACATTTGTCAGAGCAAGTACTTAGAATATTTTCTAAGGAAACAACTAAATTTTCAAGATGCTAAAATTTTCTAAGGACAAGATCTAGTATTAATAAAACGTTGAAAATTTCTAAGGAAAAGTGTTGTCACAATTTTGTTAAATATTTTCTAAGGCAGAAAATTACTTTGTTTGGAGAGGCATATTATTTCTAAGTACTTTTGTAACTAAAGTGATCAAAATATGACTAAGTCATTTTATTAGTCGAAAATATGAAGAAAATTAATTTTAATCAATTTTAATTATTAAAATACCACCTAAAAGCATTTAATTCATATTAATTACGAAAAACATAGAAAAATACTTTTACAAAAATAATAGAGTAATCCTACGGCCAAATATTAACTAAACAAAATATACCAATTGGAATTATTCCAAAATCAATTTTTAAAAACAAGTTATGTTCAAAATACTAATAAAGCCACTTTTGAAAATAAACAAAATTAATTCGGCAAAACATAAAATTAACTATGCCAAAAGTTTCTACGTGTCATAAGCTTTCCAAAAATATTTTATTTGTAAAATTTGGCCAAACCAATAAAAAGTAGTGATAGATCTAAGTTCTAGGGTTTTTCTGCAAAACTGCCGGTCTTCGGTTGACTGTTGACTCTGACCGCTGACGTGGAGGTTGACTCGCTGACTGGGCGCTGACTTTACGGTTGACTACGAATTTTGACCAAAAATAAAGTTGCTCGGATGGAAAAACATGCTTAATGAAAGTTGTAGAGAATTGCGTGCTCTTTCTAACTATCACAAATATATCATAAGTGGATGAATAGATTGGGCACAAATCGCAAATTACCTTTCTGATCCGAAACTTTAAACTCGAAAATCTCCTAGCTCGCTTGACCAAAAGAGGTGAGGCTTGGGGCAAAAGAAAGGTCTTGATCAGGGGAACAACTTTCGTAACTACGGCCCGAAGATTTGAGATTGTTTTCTTCTCCGAAAATTCGTCAAAAGCAATCTGTATTGTACAGAGAATTCCGTACGTCAAAATCAAAAGAGTGCAATAGCAAAGTTGTAGGTAAGGGTTAGATTTAACTTCTCACCAAAGGAATTTCGATTTGAAGAACCGAGTGCGAAGAGATCTAAGAAATACGACTTCAGATCTGAAGGATGGCGATTCGAAATTCTTCCTCCACGGTTGATGAAAGAGTTGAGGCCTCTCGGGATGGAAAGATATTGAACAGATCGACAATATTGCTTCAGGCTCCGGTGCGATTCGAGATCGTTTTGGTGGGTAAATAAACGAAATACGATTTCGCTGGTTAGGGTTTCGGTGGAACGAAAAGGGGGAAAGAGATGCCGGCGGCTACAGGGTTTATATAGGCCAAGGGTCGGTGGAATAGCTTGGGCTCGAAGTTATGAACGCGTAGGATCAAACGGATCCGGATTTGGAGTTATATTTATCAAGAAAAAGGAGTTTAAGTGGAGAGGATTTGGAATTCTGGAAAAAAAATCCTGAAATCATCGGGTTCGAACCGAACTGGTTCGTTCGGTCTTGTTGGGCCGGCCTGCTCGGGCTGCGCGGCGAAGCGGGCGAGCTGGGCTGAGATTAGGCCCAGTTCGGCCGAACTTCATTTTTTTTTACGTTTTTCTTTTCTATTTTCTTTTTTCTTTATTCTTTTCTAGTTTTCTTTATAACTTTTGATTTCGAAATCGGAATCGAGTCAAACCAATTTCTATAGTTTTGTAAAATCAAAACCTTTCCATCAAAACTTTCAAAAATAATTTTCCAAACTTTTCAATATTTGAAATTCAAATATTGCGTAAAGGTTTAATTAGATCTTTATGTTAATTTTTATAAATAGGTTTTATAAAAATTCTTTTGAACTTAGATTTAAAATCCATAACCAAATATGGGTAATAAGATCCCATATCACTCAATAAGATAATTTTGCACCAAATCATTTTGTCTATAAAGAGTTTGATAAATCAAAATGGATTCAAAACTCTTTTAAAAACCAAATAAATATTTTCTTTCAAAAACAAAACTATAAAACTTGAAAATAAAGAATAGGTAAGTAATAGAATATTTCCCCAAAACCTACAAACAATTCACAACCAAAATTTAACACAAAGGAGTATACCACAATACTTCAAAATAATATATTGGACATAGATAGTCCTTTTAATATATTTTCTTAAATATGTTTTCAAGTGGAATTATTATTCCCACTTTTGAAATATCAAAATGCAAATAAAGCTATATGATGATGAATGCATGCATGAATTTTCTTTTCAAAGCAAAATACATAATAGTTTTCAAAAGTTTTAAATTTTTCTGATTTTTCAACTTTTGAAAAAACTTGGGATGTTACACATGCTTAAAGATTTTATTACTTCACAAAAAGCTTTCAATAAAAGTGTTGAGAAAAAGCTAGAAAACTTGGATATCCTTAGTGTTAAAATTGATAATCTTGTTCATCATGTTGAGATGCTTAAAATCAAAGTTTTACCTATTGAAATTAAGGAACATAAGTCTCTGAATGCTATACAAATCTATTATATTATTAAAACAACAAACAATTAACGGTTTAGATTTGTCACGGTAAAACTAAGATGTAGGAACGGCTGAGATATATCAACCACGTATTACTCAGGAAACAACCTCTCGGAAGGATTTTTGGCAGGCCATAGAGTTTACAAAGTACACGCATAGATGTCTCGGTTCACCAAGCACGTGCAATTTGAAAAGCAAACGGACTTTGATCCACAGCTTAACAACGCGTATCTTCTCGCCGGCTGCCGCTGTCTTCCGAAACCCTAGCGTGTCTTAACGCACGTTGCCGCTGCCGCTGCCGCCGTCTTCCGATACACCCTACCGTATCGCAAGCATGCCGCCTCCGCCGTATTTAACGGTGCGCTCAGCCGCTCGACTCTTCTCATGCACATGAACGTCATCAGATTTCAGTCTCTCCCTCATGCATACTCCATTAGTCTGCTTGCATCCAACATGGATCGATCGCTGGAATTGGACATGTCACATGCACCTAGCAGGACAGCCCAAAGCCAAGTAATGCCTCATGAGCTTTTCTTTCGGTGGTCCATCGTTTGTTTACAATGCACTCACTATATTATATTAGGGGAGTCAATGAGTGGTATGTATCTCATGAATTTGTCTCCAGAGCTTTGCTTTGCCACCAACGGGGTCGGCAGTGAAGAACAATAGACGCCAGCAATCAACATGCAAAGAAGAAAGACTACGACCCAAAGTTTCAGTTACAAAGTTCCAAAGCTGTATATATAGCATATACATTTGAATAATACATGTATTTTTTCTTACAGGATAGTCGTGGCACAAAATTTTCTAAGCAGCTAGCGGAAAGGAGGAAACAACGGGTTTAACATAAATCACAAGAATCAACGGTACGCTAAAAGAATACCAGACCAGATACTTTTTGTAGACAATTATTAGTTGAGTTATCTTCCAACCGAAGGTATACCATTACCTCTGCCGCCGCTGCCGAAATTGGTTCCCGTCTGGCTGGGCCTACAAAAAGGTAATCTAACAAGTTCAGCTGATGGATGTCCCAACACATCAATCTTGCAGCAAGATCTATTAACAATGTAGGTAGCATCGTACAGGAGCACCAAATCGATTAATCGACCAATGAGGCCAGCTTCTGCATTGCTACTAATTGGACGTTTTGCTTTGGCCGAAAGCAGTCGTCACCGGCAAATCATTAACCAATCACAAGCGGTGTACATCAGCCAGCTCTTGCAAGTCCAGCATGCTCGAAAGTACTCGGCACGTTGTGCGTGTGGCAACAGAGTATTCATAAGCAAGAAGGATGGCATCTCGGGAATATCAGATTTATCTGTTCCAGTATAGTTTCCATCTTGCTTTTTTGTTTGATCCTGACATTTAGTGAGCTGATCTTAATATGGGCCAATATATCTATTGAGATTTAATTAAAGGAAAAAATAGCAGTGGTATATGCTGTACAGTTACGAGAATGTATGAAGGCAAGGTAGACCATGATGCTTCGTCAATCTTATAGCCTACCATTGCTAATTCAGGTACGGTTAATGTCCTCTACTATTTTTTATTCAATTTCATATAACTGCAATGATGGACATGCGGTCATTGTTAATCTAATCCTGTAATAATTATTCATGTCTTCTCTTGAACACAACGATGGAGATTTAGCAAGGATGTAGAACCATGTATGCAACAATGAAATCTGAAAAGATAACGGAGACTGATCCAACTCCACAACACACACTTCTATTCTTAAAATACACCGATCCATAGCCCAATGCTGATATGCACGCTTGGACTCCCAGCTCTAAATCAACACGAGATGTCGGTGAATCGACACTACATGGTGGTGCCCCGTGACAGATCGAAGGCTCGCCAGCAACTCTCGCTTGCATCCAAAAGTTGACGGCAAAACATTGCAGCGAGATGCCGGCTGATCAAAAGGCACGCCACGCCGATGAGATGGAGAGCGGCGATCTCCCGTCCTACACTCGCAGGAGGCACTAAGGAGGAGGACTTCTCAACCAGACCATGGAAGGCATCACAACAGGCATTGGAGAGTAGGCCGTCGGCCTGGAACAAACAGACGATGGAAGGCATCGTAGATTAGCTGCATGTTCAGGGACTGACGTTGCATGCATGGGCTCTCTTCACAGATGTTGGTCACACGCAACAGGTTTTGGTCCATTGTTTGGCTGATGTGCTGAAAGTTGAAACTATGCATATTTGTCTGACAGGGTCTAAGTTGAGTTGTTAAAATATTTGTTCCTCATTAGCACCTTAATTATGAGAATAGTTTGACAAATATACACACATTGATTCATTACGTGTGCTATCTCCGACTGATGGGCTAAGCTCTAGATCATCTTTGCAGAAATTAGTGGAGTTTAATGAGAGATTGGATTTTGAAGAAAATGATAGCAGTATGCTTTTCCTAATCTACGAAATCAGTGTACATATCAATTTTGGAGGCCGAATAGAAAAGGGACGTACTGCAATTCTGTAACCATGAAAGTTTTTTTTACAGGACCATCTACGACTAATTTCATAGGCACAACATTTATCCGTGCTTGGAGCACATTCATGGACCTGCCCAATTGCATATGCATCAACATGTGCAAATTATCAGGTGCTACTGAAGAATATTATGCCTGGCTAGAACTCATGTATTGTCATGCTACATCTACTTCTCACAATATATGTTATTATTTATTTGTTTGCTTAAAAATTTAGTCCATTGTGTAAACACGGTGCTTTCAGGAGAGCAAGGAAACATCTTACAATCGGATGCTCAATTTGTAGCTGTTGATCTCAATTATACGTGTGAATGACACTTTTTTGTTTCAAAATGGTGCAAAAGCCTAGGGATGCGTCGAAGAAACTATCTTTGATAAATGTAGGATGCATTGGGTGAAGGAGGATGTTATCCCAGCACAATTCATTTTTTTGTCTCCACACAGATTCTCCCTGCTCAAAGTCATCATCTGGGTATATTAGTTAGACTGAAATCAGGGTGTGCTAAAATCTTCTTATGGTTGTAACACTTTTCCTGCATAAGATCTGACAATTTTTGTTAACAAAAACTAATCATTAACTGTTGAAATCATTTACTTAACCGAAAATACATTATATTGCATGTCTATTTATATGATATGAAATTAGTATTGAATTAAAATAGAAATAATAGGTGAGTTCAGGTCAGGAAGCTGTCAAAAAAATTCCCAAGCTAAGATTTCATTAAAAAACTAGCCGCGCAAATGCGCGGGCCAACCAGCTAGTTAAAATTGATAACAACATAAGGATGTTGGCTGAATTACATGCTAGGTGGAAAAGAGAGGAAAAAGAAGCTGAAATTGCTGAAACTAGTAAGATTGCTAATGTTTGCACTATTTTTACTGATGATGATATTAAAATTTCGAATGCTCATGAGTCACCTACAGGTCCTAAATATGCTAATGGTGAAAGAATTGGAGTAGGAAAAATTTCTATTTTACCTATTAGGAATCAAAAGCTCTCCAATAGTGCTAAAACTGTCTCTAAGAGAAGTGCTGAAATTAATCCTGATGATAATGATTGTCGTGTCGCGGTGGACGGACACCGGGAGTAAAGGATACCCCCTTTTTAGGTTCGGCATGGGGCGCGAAGGAGGCTGGAAGACATCCCACCCGGGTGAACCACGTCGAGCTCAATCCGACGTTCAAGCAAACAACATAGAGACGCGGAGAGTTTACCCAGATTCAGGCCGCCCGGAGGCTAAAAGCCCTACTCCTGTATGACTAGATTAGGGTGTTCATCATGGTGTAGCTTACAAAGGGTGGTCTCCAGTGTGTACCCGGCAGGGTTGTGGCTAGAGGTAGACGACGAGCATATCACCTCTCTCTCTACCTTCTCAGCCCTAGCTAGTCTTGCTCGTTCTCTGTTCTTGCCCTCATTTCCATCTGTCCCTCCCTCGGTGGCCTTGTTCCTCCTTTTATAGGCTAAGGGGATACCACAAGGGTCACGCGGGGAGCGTGGGGGTTTTAGGCGGGAAAACCCTCCGGTGGTCTTTGGAGGCGACGTGGCCTCTTCTCCTCCAAGTATTCTCCACGGTTAGGTGAGGCCGTCCACCTTTAGGGAAAGTGGGGCGGACAGGGACTAACTTCCCCACCGACCACGTTACATGGAGACGTCACTGGGTTGCTTCCTTCGTCTTGGTGCCCAAGCCTTCTATGAGCTTCTAGCACGTGCTGGCGTGCTTATCCTTGGCGCCATACGGAGATGGACCCGAGAGCGAGCCTGGCCTCCTACCGGGCACTCGGGCCCTCGGGTACTCCGCCTTGGTCTCCTAGTGGCAGGTGACCCCGGAAGGCCGCCCGATCCTTAGCCGCAGGGTGTCGATGTCGAGCTTGCTAGGTTCCCGCGAGGTAGATGGGTGGACCCACCTACCGGTCTTGTCACTTGGCCTTGTCCATCTTCTTGGTGGGCCCACAGGTGGTGGACCCACTTTGGCAGCATAAGGGGAACCCCATGTTCCACTGTTGCGTCAGAAGCCCCCGAGCATGGTCCCGGCGGCCTTTCCTTCAGCTGCTAGGGCTATGACCAAAAATTGGTCAAAGTGGGTCCCCAGCAAGCGTCTTGTCTTCTGTGACCGTTCCGTCCCATCCGTCAGTGAGCAGGTCTTGGAGTTATTCCACTTGGGGGAATAACTGCGTCTGCCTCCTCGATTCTCAGTAATGGAGAAAACAAGGAGACCATCGGAGAGAAGCCGATGAGGGTATAAAGGCAGGGGTGCGCCCACTACATCTTCATCCTTCTCCTTCTTCTTCATCCGGACTCCGCTCCCCACCAAGGCCATTAGCGTCAATGGCGAGAGCGAAGAGGGACGTTGGGCGTCCTCGTTCTTCATCGGCTGCGGCAGAGGACGACCTAGCAGTCGTAGAAGGGCCACCTCACGAGGTCGAGCAAAGCGTGGCCGCGGCGGTCGAGGGATCCGTGGCTCTCCTGTCCCTCTTCCGTGGAGCACGATCCACACAGGCTTCACGAAGTTCGGCGTAGATCTGTGCCACAGGTTTCACAGTCGGCTCTTCCTGCCGGACTCCTTCGCGGTGGCGGTGAAGGACAACATGCCTCCATGCTTTTGGCTGCAGGTGGACGATTGTCCCAATGGCCCCTCCTGGGCCTTTGTGGAGTACACCGTCGCTGACTCCATGCTCCTGGGACAGAGATGGAAGTCGCTCCTGCTCCCGTCGCCTGACCTAGGGGCAATATCTTGCATTCAAGTTCGACGAAGATGCTACACTCTCCGTGAAGATCTTCAGTGCTGGTGGAGGACATGTGGAGTGCTGCATGGAGAGCAAAAGCAGCAGCGGCGGCTCCAGCTCAGACGACGAGGATGAAGATGAGGAAAACTCATCCAGCGTCAAGGTCGAGGAGAGCTCGTCTTCCTTGGGGTGAAGAGCTCCGAGATGAAGGCCTCGAAGATCTCCTTCACCTCCTTCTTGGCTGCCTCGTCGACGTACTTCTGGAAGTAGCATCTTCCGCTATACGGCGGTGCTCCTTGTTCGCCGGGAGCCATCCTTTTTTGTAAAAAGTAGCCCCATTTTGTAACTCCTGAAATGAAAAAGAATTTGTCTCTTTTTGTCTCTTGGTCTTCGGGTTGTACTTGGTGTGAATAAGAATGGGTTTTCTTGCAAAACGCGCTCCTATAATTGTGGCAGTCCTTCCGTCGAGGGGTAGGTGGAGAGTGAGGGATCTATAAAAGACCCCTTGGCTCCCATCTCCTCAACGCATCTTCTTCTCTTCTTTGCTTCGTTCCCAGGCTCTCCTTAGATCGCAAAGCAATGTCAGACGAAGCGGAGATGTCTCTTTCTGGCATGTCGACGGCGGCGTCCGTCGTACAGGGTGCGGCGAAGGCACCCAGAGGAGCTGGGGCCCGTGCCGCGGAAGTGGAGGAGGTCGTAACTCGACCAGACCCCCTGCAGCGTTTTTCTAGGTTGGCCGCCCTCGTGGGCCCCGCCGCGCAGGACGAGGCTAAAGAGCGAGCCCTCCGGAAGATGGCGGTGATGACGAACTTGAAGGAGAAGGTTGCTGGGACTCCAGAGTTGTCCCTTCTCCTGGCCGAACTCGAAGCCATCGAGCAGGCGAGGGTCTTGGTTTTCGCAATCCTTGCTAAGTGGATGACTCAATCCTGACTCCTTGTGGCCTCTTGTTCAGGTTGAAAGTGCGATCATGCGCTAGCTGGCCTGCATCATTCACTCCCTCTATAGCAGCTGCGTTCCTGGCTTTGCTGAGAGGTTTCCTGCCCCGCAGAGTGCCTGAAACCCTGCGCGCGTGACCTTCTTCCCTCCAGGCGTCCCCGGAAGAGAGATGTTTACCGGGCATGCAACAAATAACAAGACTGCGCGGCATAGGATTAGACTCCTAGCCGGCCTTAGCATCATGTAATAGGCTAGAGGTTGCATAATAAACTGAATGTAATTTGGAATTGTAATTCAGAATTGAAATTCAGATGAATGCAACCTATGTCCTCAACTCCCGGTGACGTGGGGTGACCACATCAAATCCCATGGTTAGGTTACCTAGGGTTTCGTTAGAGGGGGAGAGAGTTGGCAGCGCTGGTAGATCCGTCAGCTGACAAGCAAGGAGTTTACTCAGGTTCAGGCCCCCGGAGGGTAATACCCTACTTCCTGCTTGTCTGGTTATTGATGTTGAGGTGTGTACTGGTTACAATGGCGTCCCGGCGAGATGCAATCTCACGGGACTTGGTGGATGGAATAATGCGGGACCTATATCGGCGGCCCTCCCAGCCTCTATATAGGAGGCTGGGTCTCGGGAGTTCGCATCCGATTAGGTTTACAGGTAAGGTAGGTCTCTACCGACATGAGGTTCGCCTGTCTAGGGCCGCACTTCGTCTTCTTGGGCCTCCTTCGTGGGCCTCAGATGCGGTCTGTTTGTAGGCCACCAGGTGGGCTTTAGTCCGTAAGTGCACCAGGTACCTTCATGGTGGGGCACCCGAAGGGTAGGCCCACGTCAGTAGCCCCCGAGTGCATGGTCGACTCGAAGAATCGGGCAGGGACTCATCTACGGGTGCACGTCATAATTTGCTTGCTTTATCGTGAATCTTTTGTCGGTGACACATCGACCAGTATTTTGCCTATTGTCGTGAGCACTTGGGTCGGTAGTACATCGACTGATATTTTGCTTATGTTTTGCTGTCCGCCTGACAGGTCTTAGGGATGGTGGCATGTAGGCCTGGTACACTCGACGGATCAGGACCAGTTAACTGCTCTTTGGCTACACCTTACTAGCCTACTTCAAGCTCGAGTCCCCGGACTCGAACTCGGAAAAAGCTGGTCAGATTTGACTCAGGGCGCGGAGGTCTTATAGGAGTCGACCTGCAATGTGATAGAGTGGGTACCCAACACGTCCGTCGGGATTTTTCTTCATGCCCGTTGGCATGGAAATGTACATGGTAAGCGCAGCAGGTGCGGGCCCTGGCCGGCTCGACTGATCGGCGGGTCTTATCTTTACACCATGGGTGCAGCATCCGAGGATCATATGCGGCGGACGCAACTCGGGAAGTCTTTATTTACGGCTGTGCTAGTCATGAATTTTGCATGGAGCTGAGTAGCTCGTCGACAAAGGTTCGACGAAATGTTCTTTGGTCTGAAGGCCTTTTTGTCTGTGTTTTATCGGGTGCGCGACAGCGCCCCGATGAGAGTAGCCCCCGAGATTATGCTTAATTGCTTGCAATTGAGGTTAATCTCAATTAATAGCCTTTGCAGCAGTCGACAATTTTTTTGATACGCTCCCGATGGGAGTTGAATGCTTTGAACTCGAAGCAGTCAGATGACCACCTGCTTGGTATTTGTTTGTGCTGGATGTTTTCCTCGGAGTCGACACATGGGGACTCGAGTACTCTTGATGTTTTGACTGAGTGATGACGTCAGGGATGACGTACTTTCGCTGTCTGTGTGTCGCCTGGCAATCGATGGCATGTTCGCCGTGATGGATGGGACATGACACTGTGGTCCTGCCTGTCAGTGTTGACCAGGAGTGGTGCCGCTTCAACTGGATTTGACCGTTTGGCGCGAATTTTGGGGGACGTGATGATGGCCTCCTTGTTTCCCGTGCGTAGTGGGCGGCGTGGCCGGGGACGGTTGCGCTCCCTAGCCGCCACGTGTATGGTCAGATATGAGTTAGAGCGCATGATCCTCCATCGACGGATGAGATCGTCCGCCCGCTTGCATAAAAATGGGAACGGTGGGGTAAATGGTTTTTTACTTCCATTTTCCCCCGCCGCCGTTGCCTGTTCTTCTTCTTCCTCCTCGCTCTGTTCCTCCATAGACACAAATCTTTCGCCATGACCAAGGCAGGCTCGAGGAAGGGAAGAGGCACTGCCGCCACTTCAAGTGCTACCGCCGCTGCGAGAGCCACCGCCACTAGCACAGGGTACAGGGTGCAGTTGCATGATTTCACCCTGAATTCGATTTTGCACATTGCATGCTTCTTTGTGCTGTGCGAGTGTTTCTTGGGGGTGCACCCGCATTGGGGTCTTTGGAAGAGGATCTTCAATGTGCGGAGGAACGCCGGGCCAGGCGGCGTGTACCCCGTCGGAGGCTTTAACATCCAGTCGCGCGACGAGGTCGATTACTTTGATCTGAAGCAAGTCGATTCCACACAAAACTGTAGGAAGAAGTGGTTCTATGTCAGGACACAGCAGGAGGGGCTTCCTGACTACGTTTAAGGAGACCACTCTGGCGAGGTCCCGTGCCTAGAAGCACAGGCTGTCTGCTACTGAAATCACGAAGGCGGAGCCGTTGATGGCGAAGGTGGCCAGTCTGCTGAAGACTGCTGGGCTGGAGGTCAGTGGCATCCAGCTCATTGCTACCTTCATCAGGGGCGTGCAGCCCTTGCGGCGCACCCGATGTGGGAGTACCAGGGTGGTGATGACCCTACCCGTCTGACGAAAGAGGAGTTGTCGAAGAAAGAACTGGAAACCAGGGTGCGTTCGCTGACCACCCTGAAGATAGGATACTCCTTTAACCTGGACCCACCAGTTGCTCCACTCGACGCTACTAAGAGGTTGCCAGAGGTGAGTTATTTGATTTGCTAGTTGCTTTACTTTGCAGTGTGTATCCTTCTTGATTGTTCTGGTTCTTTGCTTGTAGGAGCATGTGTATGCTGTTTGCTTGCCTCCCCTGCCCGAGAATGGGAAGACTGCGAAGGTAGAGGTTCCAGAAGTTGACTCGGATAACGAGGATATCTCCCTTGCCTCCGCGCACACTCCACTCGACGAGGAGATGGAGGACCCTGAACAGGAGGTAGAGGAGCAGCCCTGTAAGCAACGCCGTATGGATGAGAAGGAGTCGACCGCTGGGGACTCGACGTCCAAGAAGGCGGCACAGGAGGATGACGATGACTCGGGGTCTTCTTCACCTGCTCCAGTGGAGCCGCTGCAAATAACTCCACTACGCACCACCCCTCCTGGGTCTGACGACGCGTCGGAGTTTGGCACGCAATGGAATATGGAGGATCTTGTCGATGATGAAGAGGCGAGGTGAGCACTCATTGTTTGTTAGATTCCTCTAGTTTTTGCGATTATCTTTTTTTTTGTTTTGTGTCTGAATTTCTGCTCTTCAGCTTGGTGCCGGACATCGATCGGCCTTCTGCTGTCGTCCTTCCAAAGGCTGCTACCCAGAGCGGTACTGATGCGCAGTCGGCCAACCCAGAGGTGACCCCTGCATCGACTACTGACGAAGTGGTTCGAATGGAGCCGTGGCCAATTGCCGCCGCCGCCGCACCACCTAATCCACAGGCATATGTGCCTTCGTCCTCAGCTGCTGCCCCACCGGCGCATTATGATCACGTAAGTCACACTTGATGTTAATTTATCGGGTGCGCGACAGCTTTCTCGATGGAGTAGCCCCCGAGGCTATGTGCAACTAGTAATAGTTGGGCATAGGCTCAAGTCTTTCATTGCCTTGCCTGGTATGCTAAGGCTTTTGCAGCCTTTCTTCCGTACCATGGTGAATCGGGTGCTTCGTATGTGCAGATGGAGTTGGAGCGAAACCAATTTCAAACCAAGCTGGAGCAGTCCGAGCGTAAGCATCTCACACTCCGGTGCCTTTTCTGCGAGTGTTCCTTGTAGCCTTTTGATCTAAGTTGACTGATGTGCATTGACGATAGGTGAGAAAAAAGGCGCCTTGGACCATGTGCAGGAGCTGGAGACGAAGCTTGAAGCTCAGCGCGCTGACACTGAGCGGAAACTGAAGGAGGCGAAGGATCGCGAGGATGCCTTTTTTGGGCACGAGATGCTGCAGGTGGAGCGACCCCGTTCGCTTGCCCACGTCGTAGGAGGTAACGTGTTTCCACGCTTACTGTATGTTGCCCTGAGATTTATGTATTCATGTGTGTTATTGAGTCTTTGTTTCATCAGGAGCTCTTGGTGTCGCGCCATCTACTGAGGCGGAGGGTGGTTCTCTGGATGACGCTGTGGACGCCTTCGACGTCGTTTGCGCCCGGGCCAAGGACTCACTCGACAAGTCCACGAGTGCTCTCACCGCGCTGCACAAGAGCATCTTCCTGCGAGCCTCGCCACCTGCAACTGTTTATGGCTTGGCTGAAGTTTTTGCCTCAGGTTGTCCACCCTGGCCGACTACACTCGAGCCCAAACGGTACGTGGCTCGGAGTTCACCTTCATGCTGATGCTGGGATATGGGATTGCTGGTGACTTCGAGAAGGTTGTAGCTGACTTTCCGAGGAAACCTCATAGGAAGACAGTTCCGCTGGGCCCAGTGAAAGAGCGAGCTGCGCAGCTGGCGAAGGACATGGTGGCTATGATGGATAGGCGCTGCCATGCTCGCCGCTGAACGTGCTGCTCGCGCAGCTAGGTCTAGGTCGGAGTCGACCTCATAGTTTGTAGGATTGACTCCTTTTGCTTCTACTTTTGCTTGTAATGAAATTTTATGCTATCACTAGTAGAAAAACGAGTATTACAGTCGGTGACTGATGACCCACAAGTATAGGGGATCGCAACAGTCTTCGAGGGAAGTAAAACCCAAATTTATTGATTCGACACAAGGGGAGCCAAAGAATATTTATAAGCCTTAACAGATGAATTGTCAGTTCAGCTGCACCTGGAAATAGACTTGCTCGACACAGTTTATCAGTAGCAACAGTTTTATAGCAGTAGCAGTAGTGAAATAATAGCAGCAGTAAAATAAAAGCAGCAGTAATAATTGAAGTAGACAGCAGGATTAAAATATTGTAGGCATAGGGATGGATGAACGGGCGTTGCATGGATAAGATAATTCATATAATAGTCAAGCGTAGGGCATTTGCAGATAGATAATAATAAAGTATCCAGGTAATAATCAATCATAGGCATGTGTTCCGTATTTAGTCGTACGTGCTCGCAATGAGAAACTTGCACAACATCTTCTGTCCTACCAGCCCGTTTGCAGCGGGGCCTCAAGGGAAACTACTGGTAATTAAGGTGCTCCTTTTAATAAAGCACCGGAGCAAAGCATTAACACTCCGTGAACACATGTGATCCTCACATTACAGCCATCCCCTCCGGTTATCCCAATTGTTGTCACTTTGGGGCCTCGGGTTCCGGACAATTATATGTGTAAACAACTTGCAGATATGATCTAAAGCAATAATTATCCTCATGATTCAATAACATGTTCAGATCTGAAATCATGGCACTCGGGCCCTAAGTGTCAAGCATTAAGCATAACAAGTTGCAACAATGACATAAAGTACTAACAACGGATACTAGGCACCATGCCCTAACAATCTGATATCTATTACATGAATGATCTCATCCAATCCCTACCATCCCCTTCAGCCTACAGCGGGGATTACTCACACATGGATGGGGGAATCATGGATGGTTGATGGAGAGGCGTCGGTGATGATGATGGCGATGATCTCCTCCAATTCCCCGTCCCGGCAGGGTGCCAGAACGGAGTTTCTGTCCCCGAAATAGGGTTTTCGGTGGCGGCGGAGCTCTGGAGTGTTTTGGAAAAAGCGTCGATCCTCCTCGGGTTTTTAGGTCAAGGGGATTAAGTAGTCGAAAGGGGGACGCGAGGTGGTGACCGAGGCGGCCACACCACCCCCCGCGCGGCCACCTCTGGCCGCGCGGGCCCATGGTGTGGGGCCCCTGTGGCCCGCCTCCGTCTCGTCTTCTGGCTCCGTGTGTCTTCTGGAAAAATAGGAACTCAGGATATTTTTCGGGAATTTTCCCGAAACTTGACTTTCTGCACAAAAACAAGACACCAGGGCAATTCTGCTGAAAACAGCGTTAGTCCGTGTTAGTTGCATTCAAAACACACAAATTAGAGGTAAAACAACAGCAAAAGTGTTCGGGAAAGTAGATACGTTTTAGACGTATCAACTCCCCCAAGCTTAGCTTATTGCTTGTCCTCAAGCAATTCAGTTAACAACTGAGTGCGATAAAAGAAACTTTTACGAACACATTTGCTTCATATGATGTAAATATTCTCACTATATGATCAAGTACTTAGGCAATTCATAATAAAAATGTAGATAATGCCACCTAGTAGCTATGTGAACTATGAAAAGATACCAACACACTAAGAATAAATAACATGAAATAAATCTATCTGCAGGATTGCAATGTTCATAATAAGATATGATAAAGTGGTATCTCGCTTGCCTTTATTTGTAGAGCAAAACATAAATGCCAAGGCACCTCTGAAGTTCAAGTGAAGACTAGAAGTAAAAATATCAAAGATAAGAGCATCAAAGTTATACCACAGTTAACCGTATTCTGGGACAAGCACATTACACTAAGAATGACAGTTATGCTCTCGAGAAGGTGCTCAAAGAAAGGATGGTGACTCAACATAAAAATAAAAGATTGGCCCTTCGCAGAGGGAAGCAGGGATTAACATGTGCTAGAGCTTTTTATTTATAAAACAGAGGTAAAAATGTTTTGGGAGGTGGTTGTTCCTGTCAACGAATCAGAAAATGGAAAGTACAATATGACCCCTGCCAACCAGACTTTTAAGAGCGGCTCCCATGAAGGACGTTATTTCTACCAGCAAGGCAGATCATCCCTCTTTTCTCTTTTGTTTACACATGCAGATATTTCACTGGTATCATTGCTTGTCTGATAAATCAGGGCAAAAATGTGAAGAGAATTAAGCGGTTAAAGTTGTAATTAATTGGGACTGGGCACCCCATTTGCCAGCTCTTTTTGCAAAATTAATGGATAAGCGGATGTATATGCCGCTAGTCCGGTGGTAAAGTCTGTTTGACAGTGACATAAAGACATCCACCCCGTCCTCATGAGCTAAAAACAGTGTCACAAAATGAGAAGTGTTTTGAAGGTTTTAAAGGTAGCACATGAAAATTTACTTGGAATGGTTCGAAATACCATGCATAGGAATTTTTGGTGGACTCTTTGGGATAACTTGGTTTTTAAGGATTTGGAAGCACGAGCAGCATTCCCGCTCAGTACAAGTGAAGGCTAGCAATAGACTGGGAAGCGACAATCAAGAGAGCATTAACCGTCATAATCATGCTTGCGACAGAATAAAATTAACGGAGGCATAAAAGTGATACTAGAACTCTGAGGCAAAATAAATCATCAAGGCTTAATTGACTTTTTGTTTTTCAGTCATGAGCATGCGTGAGCATGTGCCAAGTCAATTCAAGTGAATCATTCAGAGGAGGATACCACCATGTCATACCCTTTTATGAATAGAACAATGCAAGCAAATATCTATATGACATGTTATATACTATTAGTGAATTGGAACTGATCATATGAAAAACATGAACTACTAAGCATCCATTAAATAACATTGCCCTCATACGAATCAGCTAAGCATGTCCACATGAGCGAGTATATGTACAAAAATGAAAACAAATAGAGTTCATACCAGCCTCTCACCACAACTCGAGTTGTCATAAATCGTCATTATTGCTTTTCACTTGTGTGGCTTGAATGATATGAAATGATAACCAAGCTCCAATGGAGTCACGGAAGACTGTTGAACTCTGCAACAACTATACAAAACCGAAGAAGAACAACAAATATTTTTGGGTTTTCGATTTGAAACGAACAAAGAAAGGAACAAACAAATAAAGCAAAATCTTTTTGGATTTTTGAATACTAAACCGAAGCTAAAAGATAAAGCAAACCAGTACTAAAAGTACACAAGAGGTAAACAAAGAGAAATAACAGAAATATTTTTGGTCTTTTTGGGTTTTGGAAAATAAAATCAAAACAAGAAACAACAACGAAAAAGAAAGAAACTGAAACATGGATATACAAAGTACCGACCGAATATGATAAAAGTGAGTGAGATGTCGGTATACCTCCCCCCAAGCTTAGGCTTTTGGCCTAAGTGGAGATCAATCATCCCATGTGGGCCACGCAGGGGCGCCTCCAGTGTATGACGAAGAAGGTTCCTCGTCCTGGTGTGAGCTCGAGGATGCACCGGTAGTACACGGTATAATCCTCAGGGGGCGCCTCGTACGTGGGTTGCTGCTGCCGGGTAGTGCTGCGAGTGGAAGTTGAGCGCACCTAGATGCTCGTCCAATTCCTCCTTTGACAGTGACAAGGCTTCCTGAAAATACTGAACAAACTAGGCTGCGGCAAAGGAACTTCCTTTTCGGACCCGTCAGTAAACAAAACTTTATAAACTAGACAACCTGCATGAGAGTTAGGTGTAATAAAATGATGAAGCTTCATAGCAGCAAGGTCAAGCCTTTGAGGGGGTAACAACTCATCAGTGGGATCAACAGGAAGGCCTAGATAAGCTAAAACACGTGCAGCAATAATTCCTCCAAAATTGGTCCTTTTGCGGCAAGGCGACGAGCAATCAAAGCACCGAGGTTATAAGTTTTATTATCCTTAAGTGCAGCAGCCAGAAAAGCTAAATGGTAGTTTGAAATGTTACTAGTGTTTTCTCTAGCAAGAACACTCGTGGCAAGATAATAAGTAAAATATCTAATGGCTGGGAGTTGAATGTTCCTTATCTTGCCACGCTGCGCTGTACGGTCATCATCATAAGTCACCTCCCGGTAAAGTTCCAGTAGATCGGGAGGTTGCCCCTGAATTCTTCTTGCTGTCCCAGATGGAGCAATACCTATGACTCTGCAAAATCTTTTCAGATCCATGGTGTAAGGTCTATCATAAATTTTAAATGCAACAGAGGGACTGAAATGAGTGTTATTGAAGGTAAAGCTCTCAACAAAAATCTTGGTGAGCCTTGCATATTGCTCACTCTCATCCTGCATAAACTCCATCAAACCAACTTTGTTAACAAGGAATAAGAAATCATCAAGGATCCCTGCATCTCTCAAAAAGTCAGTACAAGGGAAGATAGATGCATGTGCAACACCATCATCCCCTCATCACCAATCCTCGGTGTCATAAGGTCCTCATTGTAGGATGGCCTACATCGAGCAGCAGACCTTGAAGGCCTTGTTGCTCTTGGTGCTTCCCTCTCAAAAATCTCTCCATAAGTGTGATTATGCATCTTCCTTTTCTGAAATTTTTAACAAAACCTCATAAAAATGATTTTGGAGCAACTAAATCAAAGAAACTACTATAGAAACTTGTAAGAGGGCTACACATGCATCAAAACTAATTAATCTAAGCATAGAACAAGCATGCAAACACACTTAACATGTCACCTACAGTACCAAAATACTCAAGACATACACAACTAAACAAAATTCTACTTGGATAAACGGAGGAGTCACATACCGGAGAGCAAATGGTCCAAATCTCAGCAACAAAGATGGGCTGAGCAAGGAGATCGAAAAACTCGAGCAAGAGCAGCAAGAACACGGGTTTGAACAATGGTGGTGTGTGTCGGGTGAGAGAAAGAAATGAGAGGAAGATGAGTGAGTGGAGGGCCAGGTGGGACCCACACCATGCCACGGCGCGGCCCAACCCCTGCCGCGCGGTGGGGTGGTGCGGAGGCATGGTGGGTCCCCCTGGTCAGCCCCAGGCACTCCCACATTCCTCTTTAAAAACTAAGATTTAAGGTATAATTTTCAGAAATTTTTGAAAACTTTCATTTTCACATTTTCTGGTATTTAAATAATAAACTTTAAGGCAGAAATAAAATTTTATAAAGACCAATTTCAACTAAAACTTTGCAAGTTCAGTAACACAACAGTAGGTAAAACAAGGTTGAGAAATAAAATGCTGTTTAAAACATATTTGTTAACAAGGTTGATCAAGTCTTGTCACCAAATAAATTTTATATGACATAAAAGAATTAAACCACATGAGACAATCATGTTACCTTGAATTGTATAGCAATAGATCCAATCATAATACTTTGAAATCCTTCTTGAGGTTCATAAATAGGGCAATCAATACTTCCCACTTTGATAGTTCTAAGATTGGCTATTGTATTTACTCCATATATCTTGTCCAGCTTTTTGGGAAAATAAACAGTATGCTCTTTGTCATTAACATTGAAGGTTACTTTTCCTTTGTTGCAATCAATAACAGCCCCTGCAGTGTTAAGAAAAGGTCTCCCAAGAATAATAGACATATTATCATCTTCAGGCATTTCCAACACAACAAAGTCAGTTAATATTAAACAATTATTAGCCACTTGAACAGGAACATCCTCACATATGCCAACAGGAACAGTAGTAGATTTATCAGCCATTTGCAAAGATATATCAGTTGGTATCAATTTTTCTAAATAGAGCCTCTTATAAAGAGAGAAAGGCATAACACTAACTCCTGCTCCTAAATCACATAGAGCAGTTCTAACATAATTATTCTTAATAGAGCATGGGATAGTTGGTATACCTGGATCTCCAAGTTTCTTTGGAACCTTACCATTGAAAGAGTAATTAGCAAGCATAGTAGAAATTTCCTCATTAGGAATTTTCCTTTTGTTAGAGACAATATCTTTCATATATTTTGAATAAGGAGGCAATTTAATAGCAGCAGTCAAAGGAATTTGCAAAAACAAGGGTTTCATCCATTCACAAAATTTATTATAGTGCTCCTCTTCCTTTGATTTATGTTTCTTATTAGGAATGAAATCTTCTTTAGTATACTTTTTATTCTTAGTATGCTTTTCAGGTTCATCTTCACTCTCCTCTTTATCAGAAGCATCATGTTTATCCTTATCATTGTTATGTCCATTACTACTTTCGGTTTCAGCATCAGAGATAGATATACTATTTGGATCATTAACATGCTCACTTTCTTTAATTGATTCAGGAGATTCTTCAACATGTTTATGTTTCTTCTTCTTTTTTTTCTTAGAAGGGGTACTAGTTTCATTAGCTAGTTGAGAATCTTGCTCAATTCTTTTAGGATGTCCTTCAGGATTCAAGGGATCCTGAGTAGAAGCACCACCTCTAGTTCCTACTCCATAAGCATGTTTTTCATTTTCTCTAGAAGCATTAACTAGCAGATCTTTTTGTACCTTACTGAGTTGATCTATTTGAGTTTGAACCATATGGAAATGTTTAATAAGCATTTTAACATCATTAGAAGTTCTTTCCACAATATCATGCAATTTATTCATAGCTCTAGAATTTTCTATCAGATGATTCTGCACTCTCATATTAAATTTATCCTGCTTAACAATATAATTATCAAATTCATCTAAGCATTGATCAGGAGTTTTAGAATAAGGAATATCTCTATCATCAAAATGTTGGAGAGAGTGTACCTCAACTACTGATGGGTGAGGAATTGGCTTACATAATTCTTCTATTGGTGGTAGATTCTTCACATCTTCAGATTTAATACCCTTCTCTTTAAGAGATTTCTTGGCTTCTCTCATTTCTTCATCACTTAGTTCAAGAATTCCTCTCTTCTTTGGTGTGGGTATCGGGGTCGGCTCAGGTATAGTCCAATCATCATGATTTTTACTTATTTTAGCCATTAATTCCTCAGCTTCATCTGGAGTTCTTTTCCTGAAAACACCGCCAGCACAACTATCTAGGTATGTCCTAGATTCAACAGTTAGTCCATTACAGAATATATCAAAAAGTTCATTTTTAGCTAATTGATGTCCAGGCCGAGCTCTGAGTAAAGAACAAAACCTTGCCCAAGATTTAGGCAATTTCTCGGCTTCCAATTGTTTGAAATTATAGATTCTCTGTAAAGCAGCATGTTGAGCACTAGCAGGAAAATATTTCTGGAAGAAAGCATTAACCAAATCCATAGGACTTTTAATGGATCCAGGAGATAAACTATTAAACCAAGTTTTAGCTTCATCTTTTTATGAGAAAGGAAATATTTTAGTAACGAAGTAACTGCGTTTCTTAATGTCATCAGAAAACACACTACTTAAAGTAGAAAGAGTGTTCATATGTTCTACAACACTTTTATTTTCAGTTCCTCAAAAAGGTTCTTTCTCAACAATAGATATATGTGACAAGTCCATAGAGAAATCATAATCTTTATCTTTTATATAATGGGAGATGTGGCAAACTTAGCATCAGGAGACAGTTTGTAATTAACAGCACATCTTGCAGGAAGATTTTTAATAGCAATAGCATCTTTAGAAGCATTGCATTCTTCAATAAATTCATCATCAAGTTCAACATAAGTTTCCTCGAAATCATCACTAGTATGATCTCTTAATTCACGTGAACTAACAGGTGTAATGGGACATTCATTAGGTGTTTCAGCATTTTCAGTTTGTTTTGACTTAGCAATTGTAGCATCTAGAAAAGGACCTAATGAACCACTCTCATCAAGCATAGTAGAAGCATCATCAAAACTTTCAGAAGTATTTTCAGATTCAGCAGAAGTAGCAAACGAAGCATGTGTATGTGTTGGTGTGACAAGTTGACTTATAACAGATGGTGAATCAAGAGCAAAAGAAGTACTCAGAGTTGTACCTCTCCTTGTAGTGGATGGCAGTATATGGACCTTCCCATCACGAGGTTTACCCATGATGAATGATTTGCAGCGAACAATATCACTCTCAAGTGAGCTTATAAATAGAGCTATGCTCCCCGGCAACGGCGCCAGAAAATAGTCTTGATGACCCACAAGTATAGGGGATCGCAACAGTCTTCGAGGGAAGTAAAACCCAAATTTATTGATTCGACACAAGGGAGCCAAAGAATATTTATAAGCCTTAACAGATGAATTGTCAGTTCAGCTGCACCTGGAAATAGACTTGCTCGACACAGTTTATCAGGAGCAACAGTTTTATAGCAGTAGCAGTAGTGAAATAATAGCAGCAGTAAAATAAAAGCAGCAGTAATAATTGAAGTAGACAGCAGGATTAAAATACTGTAGGCATAGGGATGGATGAACGGGCGTTGCATGGATAAGATAATTCATATAATAGTCAAGCGTAGGGCATTTGCAGATAGATAATAATAAAGTATCCAGGTAATAATCAATCATAGGCATGTGTTCCGTATTTAGTCGTACGTGCTCGCAATGAGAAACTTGCACAACATCTTCCGTCCTACCAGCCCGTTTGCAGTCCTCACTACTGGTAATTAAGGTGTCCTTTTAATAAAGCACCAGAGCAAAGCATTAACACTCTGTGAACACATGTGATCCTCACATTACAGCCACCCCCTCCGGTTATCCCAATTGTTGTCACTTTGGGGCCTCGGGTTCCGGACAATTATATGTGTAAACAACTTGCAGATATGATCTAAAGCAATAATTATCCTCATGATTCAATAACATGTTCAGATCTGAAATCATGGCACTCAGGCGGTAAGTGTCAAGCATTAAGCATAACAAGTTGCAACAATGACATAAAGTACTAACAACGGATACTAGGCACCATGCCCTAACAATCTGATATCTATTACATGAATGATCTCATCCAATCCCTACCACCCCCTTCAGCCTACAGCGGGGATTACTCACACATGGATGGGGGAATCATGGATGGTTGATGGAGAGGCGTCGGTGATGATGATGGCGATGATCTCCTCCAATTCCCCGTCCCGGCAGGGTGCCAGAACGGAGTTTCTGGTCCCTGAAATAGGGTTTTCGGTGGCGGTGGAGCTCTGGAGTGTTTTCGGGAAAAGAGTCGATCCTCCTCGGGTTTTTAGGTCAAGGGGATTAAGTACTCGAAAGGGGGACGCGAGGTGGTGAACGAGCCGGCCACACCACCCCCCGGCGCGGCCCACCTCTGGCCGCGCGGGCCCATGGTGTGGGGCCCCTGTGGCCCGCCCCCGTCTCGTCTTCTGGCTCCGTGTGTCTTCTGAAAAAATAGGAACTCTAGGATATTTTTCGGGAATTTTCCCGAAACTTGACTTTCTGCACAAAAACAAGACACCAGGGCAATTCGGCTGAAAACAGCGTTAGTCCGTGTTAGTTGCATTCAAAACACACAAATTAGAGGTAAAACAACAGCAAAAGTGTTCGGGAAAGTAGATACGTTTTAGACGTATCAGTGACCAGCGGCGGTTATAGCAATTAAAAAAAAGAAGAGGCTGCCATACGCTACACCTCAGCCGGTTTTCATAGATTAGCCGACTCCAAAGTAACAGCCGACTCCAATAACATCGCTTCCGCACCGGGCGCCACATATCCGTCGCCCGAAACCCCTGAGTCGGACGATAAATATAAGAGGCTCTGTAGTCAGAATATCGGAGCCGCTCAAATTTCTTGAGCAGTCTGTGATAAGTCGGGAGGCGATCTGTATAAAAACCGTATGAGGGGGAAAGTCGGTCGAATGCCTATTTCCCCATGCGCGAGCTACTTCTCGACACCAGTTTGGTGCCATCCCATGACTTAGCCTTGTCTGCAGGAAAGGCCGGGCTCCGAACTTGGTCGGAGCTTCTGGATTGACACAGGTGCATACATATAACTTATCCCCTTTATGTGTGGGCGCGGCGGGTCGGTGACCTGGGTGAGGGGTGCCGTGGTGGCCACCTCGGCGATGGGAGGGGTGGCCAGGCGGCGGTGTAGCTGAGCGTATCCCGGGGCGCGTAGCGGGCCGCCGGCCGCGACTGGATTAAGGCGGATCTAGAATCTAATTGGGGCCGATAGGTGGCAAATGCTTACATTGCGATTGCATAATTGAATTTAACTACATAGTTTTGTGCCCCTGAAGCAGGCCGGCTACCTCGCGCATCTTAAAAATCCTAACATTGCGATTACAACCGCGACTAGGATAACGATAGCACCGAAAGCGTAGTGCAGATGCATTTCCTTTTCGAGAGCATATCTTCTTATCTTTTTCATCTTCATCGTACATGCGTCGGCGTTGATCTTGTGTTCATGGAGGATATCAGCCAAATGAAGTTCCAATTCCATCTTTTCATCCTCGATCTTCTGCATTGCTTCCTCCATCTTCAGGGTGGCCTCGTGTGCTAGCTCTGCCTTTCTTTCGGCCTTCTTCTTTGCTTCCTCCATCTTCAGGGTGGCGACGTGTGCTAGCTCTGCCTTTGTTTCGGCCTTCTTCGTTGCTTCCTCCATCTTTCGGGTGGCCTCGATTACTAGCTCCGCCTTTTCTTCGGCCTTCTTCATTGCTTCCTCAATCTTTCGGGTTGCCTCCTGAGCTAGCTCTAGCTTCTCTTGGGCCTTCCTCTTCCCGTCTCTTGTGAAGCATAAATCTTCCAGAACAAGCAATTTGGCTTGTAGACAATGCTGAAACTCCGTACATCCGCCCGGGATAGCGCATTCACACGTCGATTCCTAGAAAATTCGCAAAATAAACCACAGCAGAAAAGAAAACATAAGAATTCACACTAGACAGTAAACACTGTGTCCTCGCCAAATAAAAATTATATATATACCTCCTCGGACGACGAGCTGTAGTTCCCGATGGCGTCGAGGGGCTCGCTGTTCTCGATTGTAGTCCACATTGACAGCGGGCTCACGGCGGCGGCCGGTCGGCAACGGCTATATTGCGGGTTGTTGGCGATTTCACACGTTGTAGTAGAGTGAGAAAGGGAGAGCGACCGAAAGTAGAAGAAGGATTGGGGGTGTGGGGAGGCGTAGGTGGTTCTCCAACGGTCAGAAAAATAAAAATCCGGATACTCCGGGAACGTGTGACGCATTTGTGCCCGGAGGTTCTGGATTTGTTTAAGATTGGGCTCCTGTCATTGTAATGATATAGATGTTTTTGCAACGATTTTTCTTAATTGAGTGCATCTAATTATTTTACAGATGGACCGAGGGTGGATGTACGACAATTGTCGTGGAAGCAATGCCTACAACAAGGGTGTCTCGACCCGTGTGTAGACTACAAGAACTTGAAGAGTTTATCACACATTTCCGATATACAGTCACATTTGATCCAAAGGGGTTTAAGAAAGGGTATGAATGTTGGACCCATCACGGCGAAGAAGAAAGTACCGTGCCTAATGCTAATGATCAAGCGGATGAGCCAGTAGTACTGCAAGATACCGTGATGCATGATGTTGACCCAACCACATTTCCATCGACGGAGTTTTCATATACCCAGGAATCAGAAGAACAGGAAGATGAACCACCATACGAGCTGGAGGAGCTGTTGGGGAGCTTTGATGAAGACTACGAGGACCCGAAAAAGCACAACAAATTTCTTGGCATGAAAAAAGACTCGAAGATGTCTTTGTACCCTAATTGTAAACCGAAGTACACAGAGTTGGCCACTGTGCTAGAGGTGTTGCAGATGAAGGAGAGGTTCAAGTGGTCAGACCTTAGTGTAACTGTCTTGCTGACATTTTTACATGACTTGCTTCTGGAAGGAAACAAAATGCCAGATAGCACGTACAAAGCTAAGCGGATTGTCTGTCCGTTGGGAATGGAAGTTGAGAGGATACATGCTTGCACTAATGATTGTATCTTGTACCGTGGAGAGGAATATAGCAAGTTGCGTGAGTGCCCGAAGTGCAAAGAACCTAGATATAAGGCTCGGAAGGATGATGATATCCCTGATGACGGTGATGACATGGAAACAGGGCAGAGAAAGAAGAGGAAGGACGTTCCAGTAAAAGTATGCTGGTATCTGCCAATTCCTCGTTTGAAGCGCCTATATGCAAACCAAGATTCTGCAAAATTGATGCGTTGGCACGCAGATCAATGTTAAGTGGACAGAATGCTGAGACACCCTGCCGACTCTATACAGTGGAGGAATGTTAATAGAATGAAGGTAGGAGACACCTACTTCGGAGACGATCTTAGGAATGTAAGGTTTGCACTTAGCACTGATGGAATGAACCCGTTCGGCAACATGAGTACCACCCACAACACCTCGCATGTGAATCTATGCATGTATAACCTTCCTTCATGGTTGTGCATGAAGCGGAAGCACATCATGATGGCGATACTAATCCAGGGCCCTAGACAACCTGGTAAGACATTGATGTGTACCTTGCATCTTTGGTAGAAGATCTGAAACTTCTTTGGATTCAAGGGATAAGAATATATGATGCGCATCTGAAGGAAAACTTTACTCTCAGGTGCATGCCGTTCATAACCATCAATGATTATCCAGCCTTTGGGAACACGTCTGGGAAGACTACCAAAGGGAAAAGTGCATGTCTGCAGTGCCTAGACAACACAACATATAAGTGGTTGCCCAGGTGTAGGAAATTGGTGTACATGCAACACCGTAGGTATCTGCCAAAGGGTCATCAATACCGTGCAATGGCGATCAGGTTTGATAACACTGTTGAGAATGATATGGCCCCTCCAATTTTAACTGGCGAACAAATCTATGGTCTGGTTAAACATCTGAAAGTTGAGCAGGAAAAGGAAAGTTCAAGAAGACAAGCCAAGTCAAATGCAAACGCAAAAGCAAAGTTCAAGAAGGAGAAGAAATGCTTACAAACATATCTGCCGCAAAGCCTGAACCCCCAAGAGTGCCCACCTGGAAGAAGAGATCGATATTCTGGGACTTACCTTACTGGCGGTATCTCGAGGTCCGACATTCAATTGATGTGATGCATGTGGAGAAGAATGTGGCTGAAAGCGTTCTAGGGACTTTGTTGAGCATGAAGGAAAAAACGAAAGATAGTGCTAATGCACGACTTGACATGTGTGAATTGTTCAAAGGCCTCAGAGACAAGTTAGTACTGAAGGAAGGTAAAAAGATTCCAGCGGCTGCTTGTGTCCTGGATAAGAGAGAGGCAAAATTGTTTTGTCGGTGTCTATATGACATGGTATTTCCAACGGGATACGCCACGAACAATAAGAAGATTGTTTCGGTGCAAAAATGCAAATTAACTAGAATGAAGTCCCATGATTGCCATGTTATGTTGTCACAGACGCTCCCTATCGCAATGAGGAGTGTCTTGGATCCCCATGTTCGACAGGCTCTAACGGATCTGTGTAAATTCTTTGAAATCATTTCCCGGAAGGTGATTGATCAGGACATCCTGGATGACCTACAAAGAAAAGTGGTGGAGATTCTATGCGAGTTGGAGATGATATTCCCTCCGCCGCTCTTCGATATAATGGTACATCTCATTGTTCACATTGTCCACGCGATAAAGATGTGCGGGCCTGTGTATCTGCGAAGCATGTACCCCTTTGAGTGCTTCATGGGCATCCTGAACCACTACGTAAGGAACATAGCACGTCCAGAGGAAAGCATCGTCGAGGGCTATGCAACTGAGGAGGTTGTTGAGTTCTGCCTTAATTACATGAAGCGTCTCGACCTGATAGGTGTGCCTCGGTCTATCCATGAAGGAAAACTGGCTGGCTGTGGAACGACTGGAAAGAGAATGGTATCTCCGACCACAACAGAATATAGACACGCACATTTCGATGTGCTGACGCATTCCAGGTGTGTTAGTCCGTACATAGAAATGCACAAGGACCTTCTACGGCAGCAGAATCCGTCGAAAAAATCCATCACCTGTCTTCACAACAAATTGTTCAACCAGTGGATTAAAGATAAACTACTTAATGTCAAGGTCGGTGATCCCACTCTTAGCCAACTAGCGATGGGCCCAGCATGGCAGGTTACAAAGTTTGAAGGGTACAAAATGAGTGGGTACACAATTGCTAGAAAAAAAGAGATAGAATGACTGCTAGTCAAAACAGCGGTGTTCGCCAAGAGGCAGATGACGAAAATGACATCAAACGGGTGTACCACGGATACATAGATGAGATTTGGGAGCTGTACTATGTTGATTTTGTTGCTACATTGTTCCGTTGCAGTTGGGTAGCCAACAGTTATGTGGATTCAGATGACGATGGTCAGATTACGGTGAACTTGCACAAACTAAGTCACACCAGTGAGCCATTCGCGATGGCTGATCTAGTTCATCAAGTCTTCTATGTTACCGACCCGAAGAATGTGAAGAGACAAGTGGTTATGGCCTCGAAAAGGAGTATCATGGGTGTTGACAGTGTGGTCACCATGGAAGAATACAACAAGATCGACGAGGTTCCTGGACCTTGCAGGTCGTTCTGATCAAGAAAAGCTGTTGAAATTCTGCCGGTCCACCCAGCTATCGAAATCCTAGTTACTATAACGAAGGATGAATTAGGATGTATTTCATATGGATTTCTATAATTAGCTTTTATGAATTCATATGTATTTGTGACAAACGCATCTGGGGTGTACTACCAGCTACTTATCTCCAGCTTTAAATCAAATTTGTATGCATTGCTATTAAATTGTAATATTCTTGTGAATTGGGTTAAAATTTCGTACGGCAGAAAATATACGAGAAACTCTAAAGTGTGCTTCGAAAGTTATACATGCATAATGGTCGATCATGATGATCTAATCAAATAAGCGGAGGTTAGGCATCGACGCCGACACCCTCGCCGCCGCCATCATCGTCCACGTCCTCGCCCTTGACATCATCATTGCGGCCCTCTCCATCATCATCGCCATCCTTCTCGCCATCACCCTCGCCGTCCTTGGCGCCATCATCATCGCCGTCCTTGTCGCCATCACCCTCCCCGTTCTTGTTGCCTTCATCCTCCATGAAAGTGGCGCCATCACCCTCCCCGTCCTTGTTGCCATCATCCTCCACGACAGTGGCGCCATCATCCTCCATGGCCTCGCCGTCATCAGCCCCGCCCTCATCGTCATCACCCACCACGCCCTTGCCGTCCTCGACGTTCTCGCCGCCTTCCTCACCGTCCTTGTCGCCCTCGCCGTGACCGCCCTCCCCTTCCTCCGCGCCGTCATCATCGCCGTCCTCGTCGCCCTCGCCTTCCTCTGCGCCGTCATCGTCGCCTTCCTCCTCACCGTCATCATCGCCGCCTGGTCCGACATCGTCGTCATCATCGTTCACCTCCTCGTTGCCATCATCGTCATCCTCGTTCACCTCCTCGTCACCATCATCGTCATCCTCTTTTAGGTCCTTGTCATCATCCTTTTTTAGACTAACCTTGTCGCCATCCTTCAATGCGACCTGGATGCTCATGAGAATCTTGTTGCTTTCACGGAGTAGACTTCTATTCTTGGCAAGAGATCTTCTCATTCTATCGATCCTTTTGAGCACCTTCTCAATCTTTTCGTCCCTCTTTTTGTTCTCGTGCATGATGGACCCTGGCATATGCATGAACTCATGAACATCTCCGTTGCTTTTGTTCCCCATGGATTTCGTGCACCCTTTCAGAGGCTTCTCTACGGCTGGTTTGTGTGTGCCATGTGTCCTGAAGAAAGGGCCATCCTTATACGTTTTGTTGGTGACAAGGTCAATGAAAACTCGGATGAATGGAGCATACACGAGTTACCTTTGACGGCTAACCATGCTATCAAATATCTCTTCATACAATAGATCCATCACATCAATCTTCTTCGGCAGATCGCCGTGTGTTGCGATGTACCAAAGGAGGTTTTTCGAATATCCCCGTATGTTGGATGAGTCTCCCACCTTTGGAAACACAGTCCAACGGATCTGGGATCGTCTGGTTTAGCCATGCGAATTCCAAGAGCTTCAGCAAACTTACCAAGTTGGGCTGTATATTTGACGCCATGGGTCATCCAAGTAAATCTCTTATCTGTATTCCTCTCAACAAAGAGGGTAGCATAGAATTGCATAATCACCTCTTCATTGTAGTAATGCTCGAACCTCATGATCCCTCCCAAGCCCAACTTCTTACACATGTCCAAAATGCACTGAAAATTATCCCCGTTATATTCGATGTGTTTGAAATCGATCGCCTTCTGAGGAGCAATCTTGTATTTCAGTTTGAGAATCACATCATCATAGATACTCTGTTGAATATGTGTGCAGAACAACTTGTCCAAATCTCTATCCCTTTGATGTTCATATGGGTTGTTCCTATGCCGAAGAACTCTGTACTCATCTTTCTTCATGTCCACATATATAACTTCCTTGACCTTAGCCTTCTTTGCCTTTTTTTTCCTCTATGAGTTTTCCTCCTTTTTTTCCCAATCCAACCCTGACGGGCCTCATGACGGTCCACCTGGCCTCCGGAGAATCTGTGGAGATATATCGATATTTAAGATTAGTTCATCCGGAATTTACAAGATATATAATTCTCTCTTTGTCATATATTCGGGAAGTCCGGAATTTACTTGTGCAAATCGATCAGACCAATGCAGTAGGGCAACTACTGATGATCGAACGAGTTTTATGTATGCTCCAACAAAAAATATTACTCTAAATGTAACTAATGCTATTATTTGCCCGAAATCGGGTAATTGTTTACCATAATCGGTCGCCATTGCGGAACCGGGGGTCGTCGACGATCAGCCGCGACCAAGGTGGTCGTCAGATGAAGCAGCGTGGGCTTGCCGGAAGCGGCCACGGTGTAACTTGTAGTAACCGGCGGAGGAAGATTTGTCGGCGGCGGCGGCGACGGCGGCGCTGGTAGGGCTTTCTGTTTATGCATGTGTCGCTGTGTGGGTGTGGGGGGGGGGGGGGGGGATTTTAGTGTGATGTGGTGAGGGCTCAACCCAAGAGGTTCCGGCCACACTCCGGATTTGTACTAACTTTGTATACTTTCCGGGTGGTATGGATATTTACGGAGTTCCGGACATTGACCGTTCAAAAATCTTCCTAGTAATTGGGCTCCATTTTGGTTTTTCATTTCCCAATGACCTACCCTACTACAAACAATGTCAAAGTTAATCTTCTGCACCCCTTCTAAGTCGGGTAAACGCGGTACACAACGTCAGGCCCATCGACCGAAAACGCGGACGGGATAGAGAGGGGTCCAAACCCCTGGCCCTCTAACCACCTTGTATGTGATATGTATACATGTATATAAAGGCCGGGCGTGTCTGTTTGATCTACGATCCAAGTACATATAACTTTGATCGTGTTGTTGTTCACAAAACAAGAACACAGCCGGGTATACACCCTATTTAGAACCCGGTCGGTGACAACGGGCCCCACGAACTAGGGTTAATTAATCTCGTCTAAAAATCGCAAGATGGGCTAGAAACTACAAAAACAAAACTTATGTGTTGTCCTAGCTAGCTCACATATGTATACAAAGCGTGGATGTGGGAGATGGAAGTAGCAAATACACGAGTCGAGCATGTACTAGCTTATATCAGTCCCCCCTAAATAATACAGAGAACTTAAAGCTCGATGACATGTTTATCAGGACAGATAGCGGAGCTCAACTTTGGTTTTTCCAATGTTCTATGACCTACCATTGCACATAAAGGTAAAAAGACTCATGTTGTACCCTCCTTCAATACTTACAAATGGGTGGAACGGTGCGGGTTTAGGGTTTACAAGTATCCGGATGGTCCATATATATTTGTACATCCAAAATACATTGATTTCCAGGTTGGTATTGTTTAGTAAATTAAACCTAATCTTGCTAGATGAAGGCTAGCTCCGTGCAGAATCCTCGCCGTCATGCGACGGTTGCTGGCGCGCCACCGTTACTTCGCGAGCCGTTTGGTAGCTTTTTTATCCTATCTGGACTGTCCGGACAAGTCCGTTAGTTCCGTAGGTAGGTAGTTGTGGAAAATTCAAGTTTTTGTTGGGCGGCATGGAATCATTTTGGCGGGCGAATTTCATCCATTTCACCTCCTCCCCGCTTATACTTTTCCCCCACTGAGTTTTCGAACCTATAGCTCCAATTCCGCGCCGCCGCCTCCCGATCTATTCCCCACCCTTCCCCTTTCCTCGCGCCGGAGTAGCACCCCACCCGTTCAACTCCTCCTCCCCGCGCGTCACCACCCCGCCTATTTCCTCCCCCGCCGCCACCACTAGCCCGACATGGCCAGCAAGAACAAGAAGGCGAACGCGAACGCCCAGACGCCACGGCGCTATACTCGGGCCTACCCATCCACGCAGGTCACGGACGAGCCCGTCGCCACCGCCGCGGA
The DNA here is from genome assembly GCA_947311845.1 of Poa pratensis. NCBI lineage: Eukaryota > Viridiplantae > Streptophyta > Magnoliopsida > Poales > Poaceae > Poa > Poa pratensis. The sequence continues at coordinate 65,595,230 of CAMZMU010000053.1, forward strand.
CGTGCCCGTCGCCACCGCCGCGGACGAGCCCATCGCCACCACCGCAGACGAGCTCGTAACCACCGCGGACGAACTCATCACCACCACCGCGGACGTGGCAGAGGCTGTAGACGGGGCGGTGACGACCGTGCCTCTAACCAAGACCGACCTCGACACCATGCCGTACAGATCTCTTCCACCGTACTTACTTATAAGTATTTAGCGATTTTCTTGTTGGGCATTTTTCTTACAAGTAATTATAGGTACGATTAATTGTTAGTGATTTTCTTGCTTTCTGTTATCTCACGATTAAATTACATATTTATGATATTTTTGCATTATTTCATATAAATCGACAGGACTGGCTCACCAAGGTCGACATCATTTGCACTTAGAACACAGAAAAAATTTCGCAAAGGCGGGGGAAGGAAGCAATCTCAACAGCCAAAGGAGAGGCTTACCGTGACCTCGATTAGTATGGATACCGGAGCTCCGTTTGAGCTGGAGGCTGCTAGAACAAAGTTCTCGACAGTTTGTGGTCTCATAGTACGGGAACGAGTTCCGATAACCATTCCAGATTGGAAGGGATTATCAGATGCTCTGCGCGAGAAAGTCTCAGATGAGATCCTGGGGCACTTCTCCATCAATCCGGACCTCATGCCTCGTGTTCGACGGGCAGGTTTAATGACTGCTAGCAAGGCATGGAAGAATTGGAATACCAAGCTGGTGACAGAGTATGTGTCCCAGGACAAAAGTCCAGTGGAGCTTTATCCTTACACCGCTAGGTACTGGGATGAATTTGTGGCGATGAAGTCGACATATGAATTTAAGAACAAAAGTGCAGCTGCTAGGGCCCTCGCCCTGACATTTAATCACCCCCACAAAATGGGGATTGCTGGGTATTGATGACGATATGGTTAGCCCGGATACGACGAAACTTAATATTCACCAACACATTTTTCAGGTGATTTTTTGTACAAATAATCTGGTATTTTATTTTATTAATAAAGATAAAGATACAACACTGTTTTTGTGTTTTTGTTATACGTAGAATTGTGAAGGAACGGTACAAGCCACGGATCAAAATGAGGACAACGGCGACCCGAAGAGCTCTTGGTGCTGGGTCCATGCATGCACGTATGATGGAAAATTGGGCCATGCTAATCACCAAGATAATTGCATGTATCAAAGAGGTGGGACCCACGTGCATGGTGCACACACGTACAAGCAAGTCCCACAATGATGATCGATCCACGCAAATGCTTTTGATGGTGGGCCTAAAGCATGTTCGCATGTGCACCAAGCCAATTAAATCAAGACCCACTTAAATCAAGCCCAATGCTTGTGGCGAATAGTCAAGGCCTTTTGGCTGGCTCGTGTTGGACTTGGACGTAGGCATATGCGAGTTGCTCGGAGCGTTACGGAACAGAGGCGGCGCAGGCCCTGCCGTCTATAATAAATAGCTACCGCATATTAGGGTTTTACTCGGATTTTGTTTAGTTAAAAGACTGTCTAACGTATCGCTGCATCTTCGTGTACCCGTTCAGTGCTTAACGGCATGTTCAAGACCGCTTATGGAATCCCACCTTTTTAATAAAGCTTATTTTCATCCGTAATTTTTGATTGCATTATTGGTTCTTACTTGTTCCTCGATCGCAGGTAGAACTAGACCTTTTGGTCAGCTGATCGTGCTTCTGCAGGATCGGCAACCTCCGAAGATTGGTTTAGCGATTGCATTGGGGCTGCGTACGCGTGCGTAGCCGTCGGATCGCTAAGGTCAAACTCCACCAGAATCGACGTATCTATATCTCATCGAAAGATCGGACACCTTTGCTCTATCAAGTGGTATCAGATTTCAGGTTGCTCGGTGAGAAAATTTATCCCCAGATTAGATTTGTTTTTCATACCTATAATCCATGAAAAAGCCATACAAAAATATTTAGATTAGTTCATCCTTGTCCCAAAGACGGTCTTAGTCTTTTCATCGAATCGCTTAATTCTATGTTGTTGAATTTTCGTTGCATCGTGTGTCAAGTTGCTAGTTTTAGTTAAAGTTCTAATCACGTTTTTCACGTCATTGCGCTCGCACTCCGCATCCACAGTGTCCATCCGCATCATCCTTCGATACATAATCCCTCGCCTTTTTATTTCCGCCTTTCATCGCTTCCGCGTCTCGTTTGTTACATCCTTCCATCGTGAGTTTCGTTGATCCCGCCGCCACCGCATCGCCATATGTTTTATTTCCTTGAACTACCTTTGCCACTAGTGGAAAAAGGGCAAAAGGATTCGACCTTTAGTACCGGTTCCCTTACGAACCGGTACTAGTTAGGTCTTTCCAACGGCTATAATGCCTCCCAGACCACGTCCCGGTTCGTGAGGGACCTTTAGTCCCGGTTCCAGCCACGAACCGGGACGAAAGGTCCACCACGTGCGGTCGCAGAGGCTCGGGCCCACGCGAGCACCTTTAGTCGCGGTTCCAGCCACGAACCGTGACTAAAGGTAGACCTTTAGTCTCGGTTCCTTGCTGGACCCGGGACTAACGTTCTTCCTGCATCACCTTCCACCCCGAGCCAGGCAGGTTCATTTTTCCAACTCGAGTTCTTCTCCATTTTCTTCACCATTTGGCTCTCCCGAGCTCGATTTCGTCCCCATTTTTTGCCACCATTTGTCAAGATTGACGGTGCCCCATCTATCCAAGGGTTAGCACAGCTTCATTCTTTCTTCCGGCGCTCGTTTCGTTGCTTATTTAGCTCATTTAGCTCATTTCATATTTTTAGTGCTAGCTAGGTGTTTGATGAAATGTCTAAGTTAGAGATTTCATTTGTTTTATATGCAATTTGAGCTCAAACTAAATTATGAATTGTGTGTTTTAGTGTCGTCCCGTGTCCGTCGTAGATCGCCCGCGCCGTCCCGTCACCGGCACCACCTCGGTGAGCCTCTCTTTCTATTTTGTATTCTAAAAAATATTAGGTGTATGATTTATAAGCATAATTATTATTTGTATAATTGTTTGTTATATATATAGTGTCATGGTTTTGACATCTGTCCACACCGGCTCTCGTCCGCTCTATTATTCGGATGTGGTATGATTGTTTTTTATAACTATATATATGTTTCATTTCATGTTTATGCAATCATGCCGACCAACTTGACATAGATATATTTTTATCTAGGAGGTAGTTGAACCGGAAATTCCAACCGACCCTATTATCGAGTTTTTTGAAAAAGAAAACAATGATTTGAAAGAAAAATTGAAAAGAAGTGAAGATCTTTATCTCCAATGCTTTGAAGAGAAGATGAAATTGGAGTTCAAGTTTGCCGACGTCGTCGATGATCACGGGATCAAGATGGAGGCAATGCGCTTGGATCACGAGATCAAGATGAATGCAATGCGCTTGAAGATTAAAAAGATTAGAAAATATGCCATTAGTCAAGAGGCTTGGTATCATTATGCTCTTGGTTCAATAATTACCTTAGTTGCGATTCTGATCGCATTTGTTGTTGGATTTAAGTTTTTTAGATAGTTGTATGTTAGTTTCAATTAATGTATGTTTATGAGAACTATGTATTAGATTTGGTCACTACTCTACTTTGCTTGATGAACTTGTATTAATTAATTTGGTCACTTATCTATTCATGATTGATGTAGTATATATATATATATATGGTTTTTGATATACTAATATAATGCAGATGAGACGGCAATGGATGTACGGTGACCGACGCTGTCCCGAGTTCATTAATGGCATGCATGATTTTCTCCGTGTGGCTGAGACAAACAAGCGGACGAATGGTTTTATATGTTATCCATGCAGTGTCTGTAAGAATATGAGTGATCACTCTAACTCAAAAGTCCTTCACGTCCACCTGTTGCAGAATGGTTTCATGCCTGGTTATTATTGTTGGACCAAGCACGGAGAAAGAGGGGTTATAATGGAAGACAATGAAGAAGAAGAGGATAATGACAACTATCCTATGTTCGATGAACACGGTGATAGAGAAGACGAAGTTGAAGAAGATCCTATTGTTGATGAGCCCGACGATGATCTTCGTCGGGCCATTCGTGATGCACAAATGGACTGTGGAAGTGAAAAAGAAAGGTTGAAGTTGGAGCGCATGTTAGCTGATCACACCAAATTGCTGTATCCAAATTGCGAAAATGGCCAGAAAAAGTTGGGTAGCACACTGGAATTGCTACAATGGAAGGCAGAGAATGGTACTTCTGACAAGGGATTTGAAAATTTGCTGAAAATATTTAAGAAGATGCTTCCAAAGGATAACGAATTGCCCTCTAGTACGTACGAAGCAAAGAAGGTGGTCTGCCCTCTAGGATTAGAGGTGCAGAAGATACATGCATGCATTAATGACTGCATCCTCTACCGCGGTGAGTACGAAAATTTGATTGCTTGTCCTGTATGCGGTGCATTGCGGTATAGGATTGGGCGAGATGACCCTGGTGATGTTGAGGGCGAGCACGGTTGTCCAAGGAAGAGGGTTCCTGCCAAGGTGATGTGGTATGCTCCTATAATACCACGGTTGAAACGTTTGTTTCAAAACAAAGAGCATGCCAAGTTGTTGCGATGGCACAAAGAAGACCGTAAGAAAGACTTGATGTTGAGACACCCCGCTGATGGGTCCCAGTGGAGAAAAATCGACAGAGATTCCCGACATTTTCAGATGACGCAAGGAACTTAAGATTTGGTCTAAGTACAGAAGGCTTTAATCCTTTTGGAGAGCAGAGCTCCAGTCATAGCACTTGGCCTGTGACTCTATGTATCTATAACCTTCCTCCTTGGTTGTGCATGAAGCGGAAGTTCATTATGATGCCGGTGCTCATCCAAGGCCCGAAGCAACCTGGCAACGACATTGATGTGTACCTGAGGCCATTGGTTGAAGAACTTTTACAGTTGTGGCGTGAAGAAGGTGTGCGTGTGTGGGATGAGCACAAATAAGAGAAATTTGACCTACGAGCGCTGTTGTTCGTAACCATCAATGATTGGCCTGCTCTTAGTAACATTTCAGGACAGTCAAACAAGGGATACATTGCATGCACGCACTGTTTAGGTGAGACTGAAAGTATACATTTAGGTAACAAGAATGTGTACCTGGGCCATCGTCGATTTCTTGTACCCAACCATCCCTTAAGAAAGAAAGGCAAACATTTCAAAGGTGAAGCAGATCGTCGGCCGAAGCCTACCCGCCCTTCTAGTTCTGTTATACATGATATGGTCAAGGATTTAAAAGTAATCTTTGGGAAGGGTCCTGGCGGTCTATCTGTTCCGAATGACGCTCTCAACCACGTACCCATGTGGAAGAAGAAATTTATATTTTGGGAGCTGCCCTATTGGATAATGCTAGAGGTTCACTCTGCAATCGACGTGATGCATGTGACAAAAAATCTTTGCTTGAACCTGCTAAACTTCTTGGGCGTGTATGGGAAGTCAAAAGATACACCGGAAGCAAGGCAGGCCCATCAACGTATGATGGAAGAGACATCGCTCATTCAGAGAATCATCAAGGTCCTGCGAGCTACGCTCTTACGAAAGAAGAGAAGAAAATATTTTTTGAATGTCTTCGCAGTATGAAGGTTCCATCTGGCTTCTCGTCGAATATACGTCTTTGTAACCAACCGCCGAAAGTCTTCATGTGTTCTCCATCAATACAATCTTTTCCTGTGTATTTGGAGCGTAAAATATTCATGTGTTCCGCGATATACGGAGAACTGTGTAGTGTGCTCGAGTGAAAGAATTCCCGTCTTGACATAGTGTTGCTTTTTTTCCTAGCGTGCCTTTTCCACGCAGTCTCCCCTCATGGCGCGATTGAGGAACACGAATCTTTAGATCAGGAATAAAGTCAACACAAAACTCAATGACCTCCTCCGTTCCATAGCCCTTGGAGATGCTTCCTTTTGGCCTAGCACGGTTATGAACGTATTTCTTTAAGACTCCCATGAACCTCTCAAAGGGGAACATGTTGTGTAGAAATACAGGACCGAGAACGAGAATCTCTTCGAGTAGGTGAACTATGAGGTGCGTCATAATATTGAAGAAGGTTGGTGGGAACACCAACTCGAAGCTGACAAGACATTGGACCACATCCTTCTGTAAACTTGGTAGAGTTAGTGGATTGATCACCTTATGAGAAATTGCATTGAGGAATGCACATAGCTTCACAATGGGTACTCGAACATTTTCTGGTAGAAGCCCCCTCAATGCAACCGGAAGTAATTGTGTCATAATCACGTGGCAGTCATGAGACTTTAGGTTTTGAAATTTTAGCTCTGCGACGACGGTTTAATTTTCAAGAAAGGGAGGACTATGACGACCATTCTTACCCTGTGCGACCACATTTACCCACATATGGGAAAGGGCTTAGTCATATAATTTGCTCATATTAGTATGGGATGCCTCAACAACGGAGATGACTCCGTTCCATGAGGGGATGGTTCGGTGACCTACCCCTGACCCGGGTCCTCGCACATGTGGAGAAGGATGGTCCTCGCACATGTGGTAAATAGAAGGATGTCCCCTATGCCCCGCCGGGCAGAACTATGAGTCCTCACACTTAGATTCCGACAGGCTGGGTTAAGTGTTGATGGAAAACTGGCATGATCAAAGGACAGGCTAGGGTCGGTGACTCAACTTCGCATACACCTTGTATGGCGGGACGTGGCTGACACGATGAGTTATCGGATGGATGTGGAAAAAGCGTGCTACCTCTGCAGAGTGTAAAACTATTCGAATAGCCGAGTCCTCGGTAATGGACAGTTGGAAGGCTGTCCTAAGACCATGTGCAAGTTTTTAAAAGACTTTGAGTTTTAAAAAGAAAATGAAGTGGAGAATGTTTTATACAACTATACCAACGGATCGGTATGAGGTTGTGGGAGGCAAATGGACCATGACGGGCTATGGTCGGAAAAAGGAGAAGTTTTGGAGAAATAGATAAAATGGTGATTTTATTTAAGGATAATTATAAAATTCTTCTTACCTTTTTCAATAAAGATATAGAGATGTTTTAAATAAATAAAAGTCTGAAATTAAAAATAAAACTAGTGCATACTCATGTTGGGGTAGTTTGCGAGTACAATCAAATGTACTCATATTGGTTTCGTCCCTGGCTATTGTCTTAGCCAGATTTCGAGGAGCACTACGCCGAAGAGGAGTATGGCGACTTCTATGCGAACTAGGGATCTCCATAAGTCAGCTGCCTGTCGGGTCGTTGTTAGGATATGATGTCTACTCCGCCGTAGCTTCCGCTGAATATTTTGGTTTGGCCCATGAAGGCACCTATGTAAGACTTGGTCTAAATGACCATTTATGTAAGACTATAATTTGGTATTGTAACGGATGTAAACTATGGTACTCAGTTCGGATTATGTGCAACGATAGACTGATCACGGGATCGTTGTGTTAAGCATAATCGGGTATTTCGGACGGCTAGTCCGGGGTCCCCACAGAGCTGGTATCAGAGCCATCCTGACTTTAAGAGACCTTAGATTAGCATGGTCGCTAGATAGGTGTTACAAAAGTTAATTTCTAAAAATAAAGGAGTGAAGTATTTTCGAAAATTGCTTATCCCCTAATCCTCTTACTTATGCAAAATATTACTCTCATTAAATATTACATTTTCCCTTGTATCCTTAAAATTTTGCACATTGTCATCCCATTAAGCTTAAAATTTTGCTCACTTGTTGCCTCGCTAAATTTAAAATTTTGTACACTTGTCATCTCACTAACTTAAAATTTTGCTAAAAATTGTAGATGGCAATCCATTTCACCGAGTTCGTTCAGCTTGAGAAGGACGGCAAGTTGATGTTTGAGAAGGACTTGTTCGAGTTGAGCAAGCTGTTAGGTCGCCCCGCTCCAGAGTTTAAGGGAGCCCAGGTTGACACTCTCGGCAACGGGAACCTGTGTTGGCTAGTTGAGTCGTCTGTTCGGGGGAACATCAAGTCTCCCAGATCCAGGACGCTGATCTTCACCACCATGGACGTCCACTGGGACGACGGACTGTGTCGTGCCATGCAGAGGCTACTGGCCCGACTTTGTGAGGAGCACAAGACGGAGTTGGTGAGCTCCCGTTTACGGTTCTACGGGAGGCGCACTGATGATGGACACCCTATTCGATCCCCTCTACACCCGACATTTGGAGAGTACATCCTAGACATGGAGATTATGCTCTACCGCACCCAGGAGGATCTGATGAGCGCTAGGCTTTGGTCTCCTTTGAGCGCATCTCACGCAGTGAGAGTCGCGAGCGGGAGGCGCAGCTGAAGCAGGAGAAGATCGCTCTTCTCAAGAAGAGGACCCAGCTGAGGAGGACCATCGCCAAGCTCCGCAAGAAGGTGGCAGAGCAGGACGAGATGATCGAGGATATGGAGCATCAGGCCAACGAGATGGAGGAGGAGGGCGAGGATCTCCGCAAGGAGAACAACGCTTTCCTCAGTGACGATGACGACTTCCTGGAGGAGATGGACTATGAGCAGGAGGACGACGAGGAGGAGTTAGTTGACGAGGAGGAGGAGCCACTAGAGGCAGTTCTCGAGGACAAGGAGGAGGACCCAGAGGAGCCACCCTACCAGTCCGACGCTGATGCAGCAGAGCCTGAGGTTCCACCTCAGTAGGCGAGTGACTTGAGTACTACCGCAGGATTAGGTTGACCCCTATCGCTAGTCGAGTCGAAGTAGTGGTTCTTTTGGAAACCATGTATTATGTACCTTAGATGTAGGGCAATGTTGTAAGCTTGATGTTGTGAACTCCTTGATGTGATGTTTGTGTTATATAAGTGTGTTAGTCTTGTTTGATCTGTGTAAAATATTTTCCATATAACCTTAATTAATCAACTACTTTGCGAAATCGTCTTTTTCCCCTTAGTCGAAACCTTTTCGCCTTGCCTCTTATACTCGGTGTGCTTCAGGATGGTGGAGACTCGTTGTACCAACTCGGATGGAGGACCACCACCACCACCACCAAACCCGACCCCCGACCAACTTCTTGCGCTTATCATGGAGGAACGCGAAGCTGCCTGGAGGAGCGTCAAGCTCATCTCGCTGCCCTGCAGGAGATCGCTGCCAACCATGTCAACAATAATAACAACAATAACACAACAACAATGGTGGCAATGGCAATGGTGATGGAAACCAGCGATCCACTTTGAGCGATTTCCAGAAGACCAATCCACCTACCTATTCCAAGGGACTTCACCCACTGGAAGCCGATGATTGGCTTCGCACCATCGAGAACAATCTGGAAGTTGCTGCTGTAGGAGAAAATGAGAAGGTGCTGTGTGCAACCCACTATCTTGCTGGACCTGCACGAGCTTGGTGGGAAGCTACCAAGGCTCTCCAGCAAGTTGGCCATGTTATCAACTGGGCTGAGTTCCAGGAGAAGTTCCGCAAGAAGCACATTCCTGGCGGACTCATCGAGAGGAAGAAGGATGAATTCCGCAAGCTGAGGCAGGGAAGTAAAGATGTGGTCGGTTATCTTGATGAGTTTACCGACTTATCTCGGTATGCTCCAGATGACACCGACACAGAGAAGAAGAAGATGGAGCGTTTCCTGAATGGACTTCATGATGAACTGCAGTGTGCTTTGGTTATCCATGACTTCTTTGATTTGGAGTCACTTGTGGACAAAGCCATCCAGCTGGAGACCAAGCGCAAGTCTATGTTTGAAGGTCGTAAGAGGAGGATGAATGCTCAGGAAGGTTCGAGCAACCAGAAGCCTCGTATCTTTCAGCAAGCCCCAAGCCTGCCTATCGACCACCACAAGCTCCACGCCCCAATTTCCCTAACCGCCCAAACAACTTCAACCGCCCCAATGACAATAACCGTCCCGGAGGAAACTTCAACAACTTCAACCGCAATGCCAATGTTACTCCAGAGAATGCCCCAATCCTAAGAGGAATGTTCAGCGCCCCAATGCACCGGCACCGAACAATGGCCAAGGCCGTAATGGAAATGGCAAGAATGCCGCACCCCGCGGAAATGTTGCTGTTGCCAAGGGCCGTCTGCACCACATCAATGCTGAAGAAGCCCAGGATGCGCCAGATGTTGTGCTGGGTACGTTCCTTGTCAACTCAGTACCTGCAACTGTTCTGTTTGATTCTGGTGCTACCCATTCCTTTGTTACCCAAGAATTTGTTGCTAAGGGAGGTTTAGTCGGAAGTCTTACCCAAACCCATGGTCATCCAAATCCCAGAATCCACCGTAGAGACCAAGTTGTTTTGCCCGACGTTTCCCTTGAGATCAAAGGAGAAAAGTTTCCAGTCGACTTAATCGTTCTGGGAACCCAAGGCATAGATGTTATACTTGGTATGAATTGGCTAGCCAAGTACCGTGGTCGAATAGACTGTGCCAGAAGAGCTGTATCCATCACCACCGACAAAGAGGTCGAAGTGGAATATGTGTCTGAAGCTAGTCATTCCCAACCAGGCTGCCATGAGGGCATAGCTCGACCCACCCTAGATGAGATCCGTGTTGTTCACCTATTCCGAGATGTTTTCCCTGAAGAGTTGCCTGGTATGCCGCCAGACCGGGATATTGAGTTCATAATTGAACTTATCCCAGGAACAGCCCCTATATCCCAAAGACCTTATCGGATGAATCCGGAAGAACTGGTTGAATTGAAGAAGCAGTTGGCTGATATGCTCAGCAAAGGTCTTGTTCGCCCAAGCGCTTCACCTTGGGGATCACCCATCATTTTTGTGGACAAAGAGACGGTACCACACGCCTGTGTGTGGATTATCGCAAGCTAAACGACGTAACCATTAAAAACAAGTATCCTCTTCCCAAGATCGAGGATCTGTTCGATCAGATGAACGGAGCCCGAGTCTTTTCCAAGATCGATCTTCGGACAGGATATCATCAGTTGAAAATCCGAGAGTCAGACATTCCCAAGACCGCCTTCACCACCCGTTACGGTTTGTTTGAATACACCGTGATGTCCTTTGGTCTGACCAATGCCCCAGCCTATTTCATGAATCTCATGAACAAGATTTTCATGGAGTACCTCGACAAGTTCGTGGTAGTTTCCTCGATGACATCCTTATTTATTCCAAGACCGAAGAAGAGCATGCTGAACACCTGCGTCTAGTTTTGGAGACCCTCCGAAAGCACCAGCTGTATGCCAAGCTTAGCAAGTGTGAGTTTTGGCTTAGTGAAGTGGCATTTCTCGGACATGTTGTTTGCGGAGGAATTTCTGTTGACCCAGAAGATCCAAGCCATTGTTGACTGGAAAGCCCCAACCAGTGTGACTGAAATCCGAAGCTTTCTCGGACTAGCGGTTATTACCGCAAGTTCGTTGAAGGATTCTCCAGTATAGCCAAACCCATGACCCAACTGTTGAAGAAGGACAAGAAATTTGAATGGACTCAGAAGTGTGAAGATAGTTTCCAAGAATTGAAGAAGAGACTGACCTCAACCCCAGTCTTGATTATGCCAGACGTCACCAAGAGTTTCGACGTGTATTGCGATGCATCACGCCTCGGACTTGGTTGCGTTCTGATGCAAGAAGGCAAGGTTGTGTCGTATCTGTCCCGACAGTTGCGACCGCATGAAGAGAATTATCCAACCCATGATCTGGAGTTAGCTGCTGTTGTTCTTGCTCTTAAGACGTGGCGTCCCTATCTTGCGGGACATCGCTGCGAGATCTATACGGATCATAAGAGCTTGAAGTATATCTTCACCCAGAAGGAGTTGAACCTGGCAGAGGAGATGGATGGAATTAATCAAGGATTATGATATTGGAATCCACTATCACCCCGGAAAGGCTAATGTAGTTGCCGATGCCCTTAGTCGCAAACCTTGCACCCTGAATGCCTTGATCCAAGCCGAACAACCAGCCTTGTTCAAAGAGTTCAAAGATTTTGGACTAGAGCTTGTTAGCCATGGTTATCTCGCCAATTTAGAATTAGCCCCAACCTTGATGGATCAAATCAAGGAAGCCCAAAAAGATCATGAAAGCATTGAAGGAATTAAAAAGAAGATTTCTCTCGGCAAAGCACCCGGTTTTACCGAAGATGCTGAAGGAGTGCTGAGATTCAATGGCCGTATCTGTGTGCCCAATGTCATGGAACTTAAGGAGTTAATCCTGAAGGAAGCCCATGAGACCCCTTATTCAATCCACCCGGCGGAACAAAATGTACCAAGACCTTCGTGAAAGATTTTGGTGGCATGGAATGAAGCGAGAGATTGGTTCTTTCGTGGCCAAGTGTGATATCTGTCAGCGAGTCAAGGCTGAACATCAGCGACCCGCTGGATTGCTTCAACCTTTGAAAATTCCTGAGTGGAAGTGGGATGAAATTGGAATGGACTTTATTACCGGACTTCCAAGATCCAACCGAGGCCATGATTCAATCTGGGTCATCGTTGATCGACTGACCAAGGTTGCCCATTTTATTCCTGTCAAGACCACTCACACCGGAGTTCAGTTAGCGGACTTGTATATTTCCAGAATAGTAAGCCTGCACGGTGTGCCTAAGAAGATGTATCTGATAGAGGCACGCAATTCACTTCAAGGTTCTGGAAATCTTTTCACGAAGCCCTCGGAACCAAGTTAGCGTTTAGCACAGCTTATCATCCCCAGACCGGAGGCCAAACTGAGCGAGTGAACCAGATATTAGAGGACATGCTTCGCGCATGTGTTCTATCCTATGGTTCCAAGTGGGAAGATTGTCTTCCGTTTGCAGAGTTCTCCTATAACAATAGCTACCAGTCTAGTCTGCAAATGGCCCCTTTTGAAGCACTTTACGGCAAGAAGTGTCGTACGCCCCTGAATTGGTCCGACACCGGAGAAGGCAAATTGTTTGGACCAGATACCCTCCGTGATGCTGAAGAGCAAGTTCAGCTTATCGTGAGCGTCTCAAAACTGCCCAATCCCGTCAGAAGAGCTACGCTGATCCCAAGCGTCGTGATGTCACTTTCAGTGTCGGAGATTATGTCTACTCCGAGTGACACCACTCAAGGGTATGCAGCGTTTCCATGTCAAAGGAAAATTAGCGCCAAGATATATTGGACCCTTCAAGATCATTGCTCGTCGAGGAGAAGTATCCTATCAACTGGAGTTGCCCCGGAGTTATCGGAATATCACGATGTCTTCCACATTTCCTTGCTCCGGAAGTGTCTTGAAGTTCCCGACAAGCCCGACGTTTTTAAGAACATCGACCACCTCTCCATCGACCTGAACCGACCTGACGTATCGTGAGAGACCCGTCAAGATTCTCGACGAAGATGTTCGTCTTACCCGGAGGCGCGCGATCAAGTTCTACAAAGTCCAGTGGACTAACCACTCCGAAGAAGAAGCAACTTGGGAACGCGAAGACTATCTTAAAAGCGAATTCCCAAACCTCTTAGTACCTAAGCCTAGCAAATCTCGGGACGAGATTTATTTTAAGGGGGGAAGGATCTGTAACATCCCAAAATTATAATAAGTATTATTATTCCAAAAATGTGGGCCAACAAAAACTTTTGTTGTATTATGTGTGTTGGTTGTGTATTGTTGCTTGTGATGTCTGTTGCTCTAATTAGGAACTTGAAGAAAAACAAAGAAATAAAATAAAAAGTTAAAACAATGAAATCATGTGACAAGTGTCACACAATTTCTCCAAGTGAGAAATTAATTTTTTTCCAAATAAAATTCAGTGGAGTGATAATGTAATCACTCTCATTTTATTCCTACAACTTTTCCCTCTCCAAATATTAATTCCAAAAACCTAAATTTAAATTCCATATCTTTCTTTATCTTATTCAAATCAAGAAATGTGCTATGTTGCACTGTCAAATAAATAATTAAACCGCACCACAAATCTTGATAAACATATGTGAAGCAAATTATGAAAATAAATTTCAGAAATTGGAAATTATTTTTAGTTCAAGCATTTCGTCGAACACTTGGTGGCAGAGCCGTGTTCATCCCCAATCCGAGATGGATTCGATCGATTTCGATCGAAGTTCGTCGAATCTCTGCCCACATCTGCTCCCTCTCACTCCACTCACCTCACCGCACTCACTGGAGCTGAAGAAAATGAGCGGCTGGACTGGGAGGAGTCGCGCCAGGGGACAGGAGCCCGCGCGCACGTCGCCATGGTCGCCACTGTGGAAGAAGGAGGTGGCGACGCCGTGGTGGCCTAGCTCCGTGCCCCCTCTCTCCTTGCTCTCTGCTCCAGTGGACACGAAAACACCGGCACCACAGCGCCCACTCGCGCGCATAGCACGCGCCCGTGCTCGCCGTGCGCCATGGCCGACCAGGGACACCGCTGTCGACCTCGGTGCTCCACTGCACCCCTCGACGCGTGGCCGTGCCCAGCCACTCCACAGCTCACCGGCGCCCCCCAGACAACCAACGGCAGCCTCTCCCACCCCTGGACCGCGCGTGAACGGCGACCACCATGGACCGAGCTCTGAGCTTAAATAGAGCACCCGAGCCTCACTTCCTCTCCACTCCGCACCACTCTCTCCCCCTTGCTCCACCCTCACTCGTGCACTGCAAGGAGGGCGAGCACGCAGTCGCAGCCCTCGCTGCCTTGGTCGGCCACGGCCAAGTGCTGCCGGAGCAGAAGGTGGACATCGACCACGGCCGTGCCGTGCTCTTCCCTTTTCTCTTCTCTCTGGCCAGCACTCTCTTCGCCAGCATCAGCGCACTCAAACGCTCCCTTTTCCCCTCTGTTTCATGCACAGAATCGCCGCCAGGACCTCGCTGGAGTTTCGGGAAGTGCCCGTGGAAGCGGAGCTGCTCGACGCCGTCGATTGGAGCCGTCCTAGGAACTGAGACTTCTCCAGCGACCTTCCCCAGGCCTCCGATCCCTCTGCATCACCTACACGTCCTCCCGAGCCCCTAGGTGAGCGAATCGCACACCTCGCCGTCGCCGGAGCCACGACGCCGCCTGTTTTTTGTCGTCGCCGATGGGCTCGCTCCCAGCCGTTAGATCTTAGATCCACGGTGCGTACCGCTTCAGTTAGATGTGTCGCTGACCAGTGGGCCCCGCTGTCAGCAATTTAAACATTATCCAGCGCGAGATATTTCTGCTGAGTCACTGACGAGTGGACCCCACCCGTCAGGATCCTCAACATTATCCAGAACAGAAAGTTTTTCTAATTTAATTTTCCCTGGAATTTCAGTACTGGACTGAACTTTGAAATTCAATATCTCGAGATTTATAAGTCCAAATAAATCAAATCAAAATGTTCTGGAATGCTTATGAAATTGTTTAACCAACCCATGTGGTTTCATTTCATTTAGATAACTACTAAATGTGTATTATTAAAAATCCACAGAAGGTTTAAAACCTAAACTTGTTTGTTTCTGATAATCTATTAACCCAAATAATTCCAAACCAATTTTTTCAGCTTGGTACTGTGATCTATTAGCTTCCCTAATTTTGGTAGAATTAATTATGCAATGATAATTGTTTAGTATAAAGTTAAATTTAGCAAACCCTTATGCACCAAAAAATTATAGATAATTATTTATTAACCCAAATGAGTTAGGGCCAATTTTGTTGGACCACATTTAGTCATTGTTAGTTAACCCTAAAAGGATTTAATTTTTGGATCAACAAAACTTAAGTTGTAGCTAAAACTTGATTATTAAGTTTCTGGATAAAAACAATTGTTTAGGGAGTTTGGTAACTCCAATTAATCCAAATCCAATTGTGTTGTCTTCTACACATCAGTAGCTCTCTGTAGAATTTTAGATTGTATTTTTGTGACCAACAGATCTTGAGTTATGCAATTAAACATGTTCAACTAGTTTCTGCCATATTTAAGACATAAATAAATAGTGGTTAATTCAATTTAATTGAAACCAAATTGTGTTGCTTGATGTGTGCAGTGGCTATTTATAGAATTTAAGATTGTAATGTTGTGATGTTTGATTGAGCAGTATAGTGATTGTTTGTATTTGTTTGTTTATTAATTAGACGAGAGCGTTGTCGGAATTATCGAGGAAGGGGAATTTGTTGAACCCGAAGATCAAGACCAAGGTCACTTTGTCGAGCAAGGCAAGCTACTCTCTGAGCTTGCACCCCAAATATATATACTTCTACTTTGATAACATGATTTACTCTAAGGCAATGATTTTTAAAACCTTTTCAAAAAGCGTATGAAAAACTATTTTGCCATCGATGTAGATATATAAGATAGTGTATATCAAACCATAGGATGGGAAGAAAAGATTGTTTATTCAAAACTCCTTTGAAAATATTTGTATGGATGTGGAATGCCGAGATGTCGGTGTTGCAGTGGAGAAGGGTGATGTTTATGAAAAATGCACAGTGTGTCCTAGTACTATGACGACCAATCTTACCCTGTGCGACCACATTTACCCACATATGGGAAAGTGCTTAGTCATATAATTTGCTCATATTAGTATGGGATGCCTCAACAACGGAGATGACTCCGTTCCATGAGGGGATGGTTCGGTGACCTACCCCTGACCCGGGTCCTCGCACATGTGGAGAAGGATGGTCCTCGCACATGTGGTGGATAGAAGGATGTCCCCTATACACCGCCGGGCAGAACTATGAGTCCTCACACTTAGATTACGACGGGCTGGGTTAAGTGTTGATGGAAAGTGTCATGCGGCAGGGTCCTATACTAGCATGAGCAAAGGACAGGCTAGGGTCGGTGACTCAACTTCGCATACACCTTGTATGGCGGGACGTGGCTGACACGATGAGTTATCGGATGGATGTGGGAAAAGCGTGCTACCTCTGCAGAGTGTAAAACTATTCGAATAGCCGAGTCCTCGGTAATGGACAGTTGGAAGGCTGTCCTAAGACCATGTGCAAGTTTTTGAAAGACTTTGAGTTTTAAAAAGAAAATGAAGTGGAGAATGTTTTGTACAACTATACCAACGGATCGGTATGAGGTTGTGGGAGGCAAATGGACCATGACGGGCTATGGTCGGAAAAAGGAGGAGTTTTGGAGAAACAGATAAAATGGTGATTTTATTTAAGGATAATTATAAAATTCTTCTTACCTTTTTCAATAAAGATATAGAGATGTTTTAAATAAATAAAAGTCTGAAATTAAAAATAAAACTAGTGCATACTCATGTTGGGGTAGTTTGCGAGTACAATCAAATGTACTCATATTGGTTTCGTCCCTAGCTATTGTCTTAGCCAGATTTCGAGGAGCACTACGCCGAAGAGGAGTATGGCGACTTCTATGCGAACTAGGGATCTCCATAAGTCAGCTGCCTGTCGGGTCGTTGTTAGGATATGTTGTCTACTACGCCGTAGCTTCCGCTTAATATTTTGGTTTGGCCCATGAAGGCACCTATGTAAGACTTGGTCTAAATGACCATTTATGTAAGACTATAATTCGGTATTATAACGGATGTAAACTATGGTACTCAGTTCGGATTATGTGCAACGACAGACTGATCACGGGATCGTTGTGTTAAGCATAATCGGGTATTTCGGACGGCTAGTCCGGGGTCCCCACAGTGACCTCCTGGAACTTCCCGCTACTGCCGCCTTGAGAAGCCGGAGCTTCCCGTTGCCGTCATGGACGGCCTCTTGATTGTTCTGCCCACGACCGCCTTGACCACCGCGTCCTCCTCCTCGGCACCGCGGCCACCGCCGCGACCCCACCCACGGCCGCCCCCGCCTTGGTGACCCGTGGGGCAGTCACGAGCGATGTGCCCGACAGTATCACAGTTGTAGAAGCCATCCGGACTGACCCGTCAGCTCGGCGATGCTCTCGGACGGCGAGGTTCTTGAGCAAGTGATTGCCTTCTGGGTGTATGTGACACCAGGGGTCACTGTCGCCCTCTTCCTCGGTAGTCGAAGCAGGCTTGACCTTCTTCGAGAGAGGCTCGGTGACGAAGATGCGCTTGTCGGGCCCAGAGTCCCGTCTCTTGTTCTTGGCGAGAGTGACTTTTTCCTCTGGTTCATCCTCTCCGGGGACCTTGACTCCTTCTTCTGCTCGGGCGCACCGGTCCGCAAGCTCCCAGAGCTTACGGGTGGACTCGATGTGGTGAATGCTCAGCTTCTCGCACATCCGGGTGTTGCGGACGTTGGCGTGGAAAGACTGGATCGCCAACTCCACCTTGATGCAGGGTATGGTGTTCATCTTCTGAGTGAAGCGCTGGATCAACTTGCGGAGAGTTTCACCCGGAAGCTACTTGAAGTCGTGGAGGTCGCTGGGAGCTCCCGGGCGCTCGTACCTGCCCTGAAAAGACCCCAGGAACTACTCCTTCAGTGCCTGCCAGGAACGGATGGAGCACTTGGGAAGGTTGAGAAGCCACGTCTGGGCATATCCTTTCAAAGCCAACGGGAACCAGTTGGCCATCATGACCTCATCGGCCCCGGCAACCAGCTGCGAGAGAGTAAATTTGCAGGAAGTCCTTGGGGTTCGTGGTGCCGTCGTAGCGGAGAACGTCGATCTTGAACTTCTTGGGCCAGTCGAAGTGTCGAAACTCAGGAGCAAGGGCGAGACATCCCTCGGCGATGTCATCGTCCCGATCTTCTCGGCGATGTCGTTCTCGGCGCCGCTCGATGCGGGTGCGCATATCCTCGTTCTGACGGTTGTTGAGATCGTCATGAAGATCTTGGTTGTGCGTAGTGGACGATCCGATGGAGATGGTCTTGCCGCGGTCGCGGTTCAGCCGATCCGCCATCGGTGGAGCGGTGCGAGGAGGTGCCGTCTCGGCTTGACGCTCACCACGGGGCTGGGCCCACGGCTCGCGTGTCTTGTCTTTTGTTGCTCTGGGACCGTCGACGGTGGGAGCTTGAGTGGGCTCGGGACTCGGACCGCCGTCGGCGAAGTCGAGGAGCTTTTCCACACGGAACCTCCATTCCTAGTAGATCTTGGGATCGCCAGTGCTTGGAGGAAACTGCATCAGGGCAGCCAAAGCATCGTGGCGAGCTTGCACGTCCGAGGGCGAGTGCGTAGAGGACTTGCTATTGGAGGCTCGTGGACCTCCGCTGGCGCGAACGTCGTGGTTCCCTTCGCCAGCGGTAGGTTCCTTGCCAGCGCCGTTGCCGACGCTCATCTCCCCGGTGCGAGGAGGAGGCCTGACGGAGCCTTTCGGGGTCCCCGCACCCTCAGATCCGTTGTCCTTGCTGTGGCCATCCGCTCCGCCCGGCACCACCTTCTTCTTGGGTAGTAGGGGCGGAGAGGCGCCCCGCCGTGCTTCAGCAGCTCGGCGATCAGCAGAAGTCTGGGTGCGCGAGGGAGAAACAGGCTTGGAGGCTGCAGCATCGACCTTCTTCTTCGGCGGCATGCTTGACAAAGAACTTGGCGATGATCTTGAAGATGATGAAGACAAATCCAGCGCTTGCGCCCCCTACCTGGCGCGCCAGATGTCGTGTCTCGAAAGATGGACACCGGGGATAAAGGATACCCCCTTTTTAGGTTCGGTATGGGGCACGAAGGAGGCTGAGAATCGTCTCTCAGATATGATCTAGATCAAGCTCTCCTCTCCACGATCAAAACAAGCAACCAAAGGGACACAAGGAGCTACCCAGGTTCAGGCCGCCCGGAGGCTAAAAGCCCTACTCCTGCATGTCTGGATTGATGAGTTCTTCATGGTGTAGCTTACAAGGGAGGCTTCCGGGTGAGGTACCCGAAAGGGTTTGGCTCGAGGTAGACGAAGGATAGATCCTGACCCTAAGGAGATCACCTCCCTTCTCTACCCTCGCAGCCCTGGTCTAGCTTGGCCTTCTTCTAACTTGCTTCCTTTCCAACTTGACTCCCCCTTTCCTCCTCCGTGCCTTGGTCCTCCTTTTATAGGCCAAGGGGATACCACATGGTCATGCGAGGAGCGAGGGAAGTTTTAGGCAGGAAGAACCTCCCTCGGCGGGATTAGGAGGAGACGTGGCCTCTCCTCCTCCAAGTGCCTCCTTTGGGCTAGGTGGGAGCGTCCACCTTTGGGGAAAGCAGGGCGGAGAAAGGCTGACAACACCACGGGTCATGTTCCCGACCCGCGCCTCCGTCGACTTGATTCCCAAGTCTTCTGAGATCTTGTAGCATGTGCTGGAGTGCTTATCCATAGTCGTTCGGAGGTGCACCCGAGAGGGAGCCCGGCCTCTTGCCGAGGACTCGGGCTCTCGGGGGCTTCGTTGTCTTCCCGGGTGGTTAGGGGACCCGGTAGGCCCCCAGGACCGGAGTCCTTAGTCGATGCAGCTCTTGTGCGTTACTCGTGAGGTTGGTGGGCGGACCGCCAACCTGTCTTGCATCTCGACCTTGTACATCTTCATCCTAGGCCCACGTGCGGCGGACCCACTTTTTCAACATTAGGGGAACCCCATGTTCCACTGTTGCGACATTACCTTATAGCAGTCAACTATCAAGGGGGAACCACAACAACAGCGATGCAATACATACAACTCATGCTCCTGCGTTCAGCGCGTACGTGGCTGCAGAACTTACCTCGCAACTCTTTCGACTCCTGGGACCAATTCAAGGAGATTTGTATGTTCCTATGACCTACCCTATAAAAAACAAGTAAAAACTTCACATGTGATATGGACTTTCAAGGCTGGTCAAAGTAGTAGACCGCACGTGCACATAAATTAGGGTTTGGGTTTTAGTGCCCGCCCGGGAGTCGGAATCCGATCCAAATTTTCGGGTCCTTACTTATGTATATAAATGTGATGTTACAAGGAAAGAGCCAATATCCAACTCCGATGTGTGTCCCGCTTCACACATAAATTACCCCGCACGACGTTTCTGCACTTATAGGGAAAAAATTCCCAATCAACGAGAACAGAGATATTTTGTCATAAGTTCGGATCAATTTAGGATTTGTATGTTCCTATGACTACCCTATAAAAAACAAGTAAAAACTTCACATGTGATATGGACTTTCAAGGCCGGTCAAAGTAGTAGACCGCGCGTGCACATAAATTAGGGTTTGGGTTTTAGTGCCCGCCCGGGAGTCGGAATCCGATCCAAATTTATGTTGGGTCCTTACTTATGTATATAAATGTGATGTTATATGGAAAGAGCCAAAATCCAACTCCGATGTGTGTCCCGCTTCACGCACATAAATTACCCCGCACGACGTTTCTGCACTTATAGGGAAAAAATTCCCAATCAACGAGAACGGAGATATTTTGTGATAAGTTCGGATCAATTTAGGATTTGTATGTTCCTATGACCTACCCTATAAAAAACAAGTAAAAACTTCACATGTGATATGGACTTTCAAGTCCGGTCAAAGTAGTAGACCGCGCGTGCACATAAATTAGGGTTTGGGTTTTAGTGCCCGCCCGGGAGTCGGAATCCGATCCAAATTTATGTTGGGTCCTTACTTATGTATATAAATGTGATGTTACATGGAAAGAGCCAATATCCAACTCCGATGTGTGTCCCGCTTTTTTTTTAGAAAAGAGGGGCCGAGACCCCAATTTTCATTTATTCAACGAAAATTGATAATACAACATTTCATAATTCACTTCACGCTTCCAGGGTACGCACATCCCCCTGTGAAGCCCAACTCTACAAAACAATCCAGGCAACTACTGAACCTCAAACTTTCAACCAACACAAAACAGAGACCTGGTTACTTAACAAATGTTCTTACTCATTCTTACATCAAGAGGTTCCAACATAACAAGTACTACAAAGAACTCTCTCGCCACCTTTTTTGTTCTGTCTTTGCGCACCTCCACTACTCTTTACTCAATTTTCTGTTATAATTAGCCGCAGCACCAACGGCCCCCATCCCTGTCTCCGAAGGAAGAACTCAGTTGCTACCACAACAGCAGCCTTGCTCCTCTGCGTTGTGGTTCTTGCATTTTTGGTTTCTCTAAAGCGGCCCAATATGAAACGAAATGAGCCATTAAGTAAACAACAGATGTAGGGTCCTGGGGATCACTCCATTAAAACAAGCATTATTCCGGGTCTTCCAGATTGCCCATATTAACGCAGCGATCCCCGCCGAAATCAGGAACCTAGCTCCTAAAGGAAAAGTATTCAACCAACCAGGCAGACTGTCAAAACTACCAGGAACAGAATTAAGCATAAAAGCACATCTTACTATACTCCAAACATACCTAGCCACTGGACAAGTGAAGAACAAATGATCTATAGTCTCTACATGAGAACAGAACATGCACTTTTCTGACCCCTTCCAACCTCTACCTATCAACACATCTTTAGTTTGAATACTTTTTCTGAAAGCTAACCATAAGAAAACCTTTACTTTTAAAGGAACCTTTACAAACCAAATTTTCCAATAAGGTACTTTAACCTGCGAAGCTTTCAGAGCATTATAAAGAGACTTTACCGAAAACTGGCCAGATTTTGTAAGTTTCCAAACGCATCTATCTTCACCCTGTGTTAACCTGACACCCCCACATAACTCCTTCAGATTCGCCCACATCACTGCCAAATCCCCCCATAGGTTCCTTCTAAAATTGAGCACACTCCACCCTTCGGACAATACTTTAGCCACACTTACATTTTTGCTATGAGAAATGTTATATAATCTAGGAAAAGCTTCGCTTAGTTTTTTGTCACCAATCCACAGGTCATTCCAAAAACTTGTCCTAATACCATTTCCAATTACTTTCCTACAAAAATTGAAGAAGATGTCCCTTACTTTCAACAAACCAGACCAAAAATGAGAATGTACTGGCTTTAACTTGACATGTGCTAAAGATGCGTGTGAAGGTATTTAGCTCTAACCAACTGTTGCCATAAACCCTCCTCGTTCTCAATCTTCCAAAGCCATTTACAAAGCAAACAAACGTTCATAATTCTAAGATCTAGGACACCTAAACCCCCTTGATCCTTAGGTTGACACACCTCTTGCCAGTTTACTAGATGATACTTCTTTTTACATTCGATTCATGCCAAAGCAATCTCTTCCTAAAGAAATCAAACCTCTTCCCCGTACCCTTAGCCATAGGGAAGAACGATAGCATGTAAAAGGGAACATTTGTAAGGCACGATCTCAGAAGGATTAATCTGTCCCCATACGACGTATACTTCCCTATCCAAGCCCCTGCCTTCTTCTCTACTTTACTTTCAGAAGGTTTCCAGTCTACTAGTCTAAGATGCCTATTATGCATGGGCATCCCTAAATACTTAAAAGGAAGTACCCCTTCTACATAGGTGAAAATCGAAGTAAAATCTCTACTGTTATCCTTTGCCTTACCACAACAGAAAACCTCACTTTTAAGAAAATTAATCTTCAGCCCCGACAGATGCTCAAAGATACAAAGTAGTTTCTTTAAATTTCTAGCTGAGTCAAGATCATTTTGAAACATGAAAATTGTATCGTCAGCATACTGTAGCATGGCTAACCCATCTTCTACCAAGTTAGGGATTACTGGTTTAATTAACCCACTGTCCTTAGCTCTTTCTACCAAAACAGATAACACATCTACATCTATGTTGAATAGAATGGGCGAAAAAGGATCGCCCTGACGCAAACCTTTCTTTGTACTAAAGTAATTTCCTATCTTATCATTTACCATGATCGCTACTTTACCATTTTCTACAGATTTCCTAACCCAATCAATAAATCTCTCTGGGAAGCCTTTCATCCCTAGAATAACAAAAATAAAGTCCCAATTAATCTTATCATAGGCTTTCTCGAAATCTACTTTAAATAAAACCGCATCTAACTTCCTAGCTTTTAACTCATGGAGGGTCTCATGCAGAAGCGTAATACCATCTAAAATGTTCCTATCTTTAATAAACGCCGTCTGAACTGGTGAGATAATTTTCTTCGCTAGCTTTACAACTCTGTTATTAATTACCTTGGTAAAGATTTTAAAGATAACATTAAGCATACAGATAGGTCTATACTGCTGTAAACAACTAGCGTCTGACACTTTAGGCAGCAGAGTTACACACCGTAATTAAAACGTTCTAGTTTTAGTTTACCTTCATAGAAATCATCAAAAAGAGACATAGCATCATTACATACTAGGTTCCAAAATTTCTGATAAAACTCGATGGGTATGCCATCCGGGCCTGACGCTTTGTTATGTTTCATACTAAAAACAGCCGATTTCACTTCCTTTACTGAAAACTTTTTAACCAACTCAACTCTATCATCTTCTGATAAGACATTATCTAACGGGATATCTAAGGCAACACTAGCGCGATTATGAACAGGGCCGAAAAGGTCTTTATAGAATTCAGTTGCATACTTTAAGATATCATCAGTACCAACTATAATTTCCTCGTCATGTTTCAGACTCGTAATTTTAGTTTTTCTTTTCCTATCGCTTGCCTTAGCCATAAAGTAGGGGGTCAATGAATCCCCTTGCACTAGATCGGTTTCCTTAGCCCTTTGAAACCACTTTACTTGTTCTTCCCTCCTAATCACCTGTAACTTATCATCTAGTTCTTTCCTTACCAAGTACTTCTCTGCTGATAAACCTATCAACTCACTTTCCTTGTCTATTTTGTCTATTTCAACGAAAGTAAACTCTTCTGCTTCTTATAAAAGGCTTTGTAATTAATATCCCATCCCTTTAATGACCTCCTCAGTTTTCTACATCTATTCTGCCATCTATCGATATTACTATTACCAAAATAAAACGCATTCCAAGCTCTACTAACCATTTCGAACAAATCAGACCTCAAGAACCAACACAACTCAAACTTAAACGGTCTACTAATAATTTCCTGTTTCAACCCAAAGTCTAAGATAAGGGAGAGGGGTACGAAATGTCTCTTGACAACATATTTATATAGGCCAACGGAAACAGAGACTCCCACTCTGTACTTACAAGAAACCTATCCAACTTCGCGAACGTAGGATTAACCTGATTATTAGACCACGTGAATCTTCTACCTGGGATCTCAATTTCTTTCATGTCCCATTGCTCAATAATAACATTGAAGAGGTTAGACCACTTGGACAGCCTTCTATTCTTATTGCTATAACTCATCTTCCTTAGTAAATTAAAATCACCACCTACTATTAAAGGTACATTTTTCAAACTAAAAATATGAACAAGTTCTACCAGGAAAGCCTCCTTATCTTTAGCATGAGGCGCTCCATAGACTGTAACTATATTATAGCACTTATCAAGCCTTTTATCTTTTACAAGCATCCTAGCATGGAACCTCCCTATCTCAGAATCTAGCACCTCATAATGTTCACAATTTACACCTAACAAAATACCACCAGACTGGTCTACTGAAGGAACCCAGATCCAAGAAAAAACGAAATTACCACTAATGCTTTTCAAGAAATTAACAGTATAGTCACTTTTTTTAGTTTCCTGCACACCAACAAAACTAACGCGAAACTTAGCAATGTTATCCTGAAGGAAAAAACACTTCTCAGGCTCCCCTAAACCTCTAGCATTCAAAATAAAACCAGCCATCTACAGCTTGAAAGAAATAGGACCATTAACTCTACTTTTTCCTACAGCAAAAGCTCTACTTTTACCACTAGAATTATACTTACTATTCTTTCCGCCTAGTCCAGCTAACAATCTAACAGTACTGTCGAGCTCTCTATCCTCCTCGTTTGGATCCTCCTCATCTGAAAAAATCCCCTCTGTACTGTCAATACCTAAATTCCTACTGTTACCGCCCTTATCAACTAGGTCCTTATTACCTTTCTGTACTTAGCAGTAAATAAAGCAGCTCTAGCATTCTCTAATTTATCAATGGCATCAATAGTCTCTACAATCTCTACTGCATTGTTCCCTAATTTAATACCTACTTTATCAGCTAATTCTTTCAAACAAACTTGAGCGACTGACAAATCAGAAACCTTGGGATGAAGTAAATTACCTGGAGGACCCTCCAGCTTCCTCAACTTCGCCCTGTCTTTAGCCTTGTCCATTGTATTCTGTTCTGAGTTTCCTCTCCCCATTCGTCTTCTTGCTTCATCCACCATCATGTCCTAAGGCTTATTCTTCTCATCATTGTCCCTTGCTATCATCTCCTCCTTATCTTTTTCCTTCTCTGCCAGCATTTCCTCTTGCACTTATGTGTTTATCCTGGCAATGGCCTGAGTTCCCAGCCCCAGTTGCCTAGCAAACGAGTTGACATCATCACCTTCATCTTCTCCACTATCCGTGACACTTTGATCATCGCTTTTACTCTCCTTCCCATCAACATCCACTCTCTGCAGCTGTCCTTCATCATCATAGCACACATTGCTTCTCACCACATCCTCCATGAACAGGTCTCTATTGCTTCCCACCATCTGTTGCTTGTTGTAGGCCATCTTACTTAGCATCTTCTGTCTTAATTCCTCCTCTTTTTCCTTGTCTGTATCAGGCTGACTCGAAGGCACCATCTCCTCATCCTCATTCACTAGCTTTTCTGTCCCTTCAGCACCTTTCTCAGTTTCAGTATTTTTGGTCCTCTTAACATTCCTGTCCCCTTCGTTGTTTTCTTTCCTTCCTTTGGGGTCCCTTCTTGTCTGATCAGTTCCCCATCCAGCATCCTTCCACCTTCCTCCACAATTTCCTCCAGCTCAAAATAGATAGGGTACACATAGGGATCATCAGTGAGTTCTGCAACCTCAGGTATCTTCCTCGGGTCCTTAACCCCACACTTAATCCTGACTATCTCTGTATTCCTGTACCCTGCCATGTCCACATCTTGTAAGGTGCCAATCATCGAGGCTGCTTCAGCAAAGCCGTCTCTGTGAAGCAAAGATGCTAGGATCCCTGACACCCTGACCTAGACAGAGTACAGCTTGTAGACTACATTAGAAGCAGGAGACCATTTTGATACTTTCACTGTCGCTCTGGTTCCTCTCAAGCCGAACATGGGGTAGCCACTGAGTTCCTGCAATCTCACTAGACTTGGAAACTTCACCACAAAATCATTGTTGCCATAGGATTTTACCTTCCACTTGCCTCCCCAGGGGAATTGGAATCCCAGTGCTGATTCAAGCTGTTCAACACTCAACACCCCGTCCAGAACCTAAATCATTCCTGTAGTTTGGCTCCCTTTATCCTCTCCCTTTTTCCCTGATTGCGCCACCAACATTTGCAACCCATTGTTAGCACATCCCATTAGCTTTACCACCGGAGCTGCCCCTGTCACCATTCGGCATCTATCCGAAATGTGAGCCTCATGTCTCCCGCAGTGAATGCAGAACAACACTGTGCTGCAATCCTTCAGTACATGCCCAGTTAAATTGCACCCGAAACATGCAGGGCCTTTTGCTTCCGAGCTATCTGCCGAATTGTTGTTCCCACTTGCCTTGTCTCCTCCCTTAGAACTACCGCTAGAATTCGCCTTAGAAACCATGGTTGTATTCATACCAGAGTTCGCACTCCCAGCTGAATTGGCTTGCTGATTAGCCACCCTTGGTCCTACAACTCCTTGCCCCGTGTTAGCCCCTCCAATCTGCTGCTGTCTCCTGTTATCAAACCTCCTCGCCTCTCATCCCTGTTGATTCTGACCTAGATTTGTCGCCAACGGAGGGAACTGACCTTGCTGCTGTTGCAGGTAATTCCATTGCTGCTGCCCTTGTGGCTGATAGTACATACCTTGCTGCTGCGCCCCTCTGCCGTAACCAAAGTTCGGCGGTGGAGGTTCCTGGAATCCAAAATTCTCCAACGGCGGAGGGCCATAGAACCCACGACCTCCTCCGCGGCCCTCTGGCCACTGACCGCCGCCATGTTGTGGTGCCCATCCGCGACCGCCGTTGAAGTCATGGCCGCCACCCCCTCGCCCTGCCGACATCACCGCCTCCTCGAGAACGTCGTCGCCGCCGCCTCCGCCTCCCCTCTCCCTTCCTCTGGTCCAGATTCCTCGCAATAGGGTTTGGATAGACGGCATGGACTGCGCCTTGCGAGATAGCCTTGCTGGAGATAGCCCACCAGCAGGCCCAACTGGAGGCCCAGACCCCACCAGTTTGAAATCGCCATGGCCGCGCTCGATTGGTTCCTCTATCTCCGATCTCTGCATCGCCTGCACCAAGTACTCCTGAAAATTAGTAAGCAGAGGAACGGGATTCGCACGCACCTGATCCTTGTATGGGATCCGTCTGAACGGCGGCGGTCTCGTCGGAGCCACCGGAGATCTACCGTTCCGCCGGATCCTTGTCGCTGGGCCTGCCGGCGTACTCAGCGCCCTCGCCATGACCACCTGGATTGCGGCCCGTCCCCATGTCGCAACGCGCGGTCCCCGCTGCCCTTCTCCACGATCCTCCTCCTCATCGTCCGACGAGTCCTCGTCGGAGCAGCGCCACAACCTCCCTCTAGGGCGGTTGTCCGTCAACGGCCCGTCATCGACGGCGCAGGGTCGCGGGACGGCGGGGATCATGGGGTTCGCCGGGCGGATCTCCTTCTCTCCTCTAAGCCCTAACACCCTTTCTCCCCCCGAATTTTCCTCGTGTGTGTGTGTCCCGCTTCACGCACATAAATTACCCCGCACGACGTTTCTGCACTTATAGGGAAAAAATTCCCAATCAACGAGAACGGAGATATTTTGTGATAAGTTCGGATTAATTTAGGATTTGTATGTTCCTATGACCTACCCTATATAAAACAAGTAAATACTTCACATGTGATATGGACTTTCAAGGCCGGTCAAAGTAGTAGACCGCGCGTGCACATAAATTAGGGTTTGGGTTTTAGTGCCCGCCCGGGAGTCGGAATCCGATCAAAATTTATATTGGGTCCTTACTTATGTATATAAATGTGATGTTACATGGAAAGAGCCAATATCCAACTCCGATGTGTGTCCCGCTTCACGCACATAAATTACCCCGCACGACGTTTCTGCACTTATAGGGAAAAAATTCCCAATCAACGAGAACGGAGATATTTTGTGATAAGTTCGGATCAATTTAGGATTTGTATGTTCCTATGACCTACCCTATAAAAAACAAGTAAAAACTTCACATGTGATACGGACTTTCAAGGCCGGTCAAAGTAGTAGACCGCGCGTGCACATAAATTAGGGTTTGGGTTTTAGTGCCCGCCCGGGAGTCGGAATCCGATCCAAATTTATATTGGGTCCTTACTTATGTATATAAATATGATGTTACATGGAAAGAGCCAATATCCAACTCCGATGTGTGTCCCGCTTCACGCACATAAATTACCCCGCACGACGTTTCTGCACTTATAGGGAAAAAAGTCCCAATAAACGAAAACGGAGATATTTTGTGATAAGTTTGGATCAATTTAGGATTTGTATGTTCCTATGACCTACCCTATAAAAATCAAGTAAAAACTTCACATGTGATATGGACTTTCAAGGCCGGTCAAAGTAGTAGACCGCGCGTGCACATAAATTAGGGTTTGGGTTTTAGTGCCCGCCCGGGAGTCGGAATCCGATCCAAATTTATATTGGGTCCTTACTTATGTATATAAATATGATATTACATGGAAAGAGCCAATATCCAACTCCGATGTGTGTCCCGCTTCACGCACATAAATTACCCCGCACGACGTTTCTGCACTTATAGGGAAAAAATTCCCAATAAACGAGAACGGAGATATTTTGTGATAAGTTCGGATCAATTTAGGATTTGTATGTTCCTATGACCTACCCTATAAAAATCAAGTAAAAACTTCACATGTGATATGGACTTTCAAGGCCGGTCAAAGTAGTAGACCGCGCGTGCACATAAATTAGGGTTTGGGTTTTAGTGCCCGCCCGGGAGTCGGAATCCGATCCAAATTTATGTTGGGTCCTTACTTATGTATATAAATGTGATGTTACATGGAAGAGCCAATATCCAACTCCGATGTGTGTCCCGCTTCACGCACATAAATTACCCCGCACGACGTTTATGCACTTATAGGGAAAAAATTCCCAATCAACGAGAACGGAGATATTTTGTGATAAGTTCGGATCAATTTAGGATTTGTATGTTCCTATGACCTACCCTATAAAAAACAAGTAAAAACTTCACATGTGATATGGACTTTCAAGGCCGGCCAAAGTAGTAGACCGCGCGTGCACATAAATTAGGGTTTGGGTTTTAGTGCCCGCCCGGGAGTCGGAATCCGATCCAAATTTATGTTGGGTCCTTACTTATGTATATAAATGTGATGTTACATGGAAAGAGCCAATATCCAACTCCGATGTGTGTCTCGCTTCACGCACATAAATTACCCCGCACGACGTTTCTGCACTTATAGGGAAAAAATTCCCCATCAACGAGAACGGAGATATTTTGTGATAAGTTCGGATCAATTTAGGATTTGTATGTTCCTCTGACCTACCCTATAAAAAACAAGTAAAAACTTCACATGTGATATGGACTTTCAAGGCCGGTCAAAGTAGTAGACACTACAAGAGATGTGATTTTCGTTGACGAAAACCCTGGTGACGAAATTGCATACCGTCAAGGATATGTCTTAATAGGTGACGAATCCATCTTTCGTCACGCAATTACGTGAATGCTTGACGAATTGATTTTTCGTCAACAAAAAATCGTCACCCATTACCAGACCCGGAAGGGCTGCCATCGTCTCTGTTAATAGGTGACGAAATCAAGATCGTGGTGTATGTAATCCGTCATTGAATATAATAAGGAGCCACATGTCAGGTTAAAATTATTTTTGTTATAATTTCTGAAATCAAGATCGTGGTGTATGTTGGGCTGTGGATCCGTTGGACTGTTGGGCCGTCATTGCGCGTAGCACTGCCCTAGCCTGTTATGCATGCGCCGATGCCGCCACAAGCCTGCTATGCATGGGCGACGTGATCCAGGCTGCCTGCATCCATGCGTCGATGCGCTCTGTCACGATGCCACACGACGCGCCACGGACGCAGTGAAGATCCTCTGGTAGAAGTGAAGATGGCGGTGAAGGCTATGCCCTGTCTTCTGAAGCTTGTGTTGCATTCCCTAGTGTGTTAGGGCTTTTATTTTATATATTTCTCTATGTTATGTCGTTGGCTGTAGCGTGAACTTTTTTATCTCTGTCGTGTTATATCGTGTTTTATGTAAGAACTTCTATTTATATATCTATATGTTATGCTTGTTATATTATGTTGTCAATAGATATGTCAATGGGAAACTAAAGGTTGAAAACTTTTATTTACTACATTTTTTTCTTCTCGGTGTTGTCAGTCGAAACTGAACAAACTGAAAGTGTTAAAACAATGGTACAACTACAGAGATTCAGAGATGGAGACAGAGACATAGTTTAAGCAAGACAGAGAGCACATGATCCACACATTAAACTTACATCACACTGATAACATATCTAACGAGTGATGACCAGCAAGTAAGTAAACCCTAGAGCAACAATGAAAAAATAAAATCCTAAAGCTATCAGATTCGCCTGCTTCTTCAACTGAATCATCTGTTTGAAGTTCTTGTTCATCTTCTTTAATTCTCCCTTTAGATCCGCATCCTCCACTTTTGGAGCAATGCTGGCAGAGACCAAATTCTGCACGGCTGACGGCAGATTAAGCTCTCGGGTTGCGGCCCCATTGAAATCTGACGGCAGATTCAACTCCCGGGTTGCGGCCCCATTGAAATGAATCAAGCCCTCCCTTTGAAGCCTCATGACGTAGTCATCGATCCATTCAAAATGGGTGCATTTCTTCACGATCTGAAACGAAATCATGAACCCTAAATCTCAGATCCAACGAAAAAGAAATGAGAGGAAAAACAAAATAAATATAGGAAAATCATGAGATCTAACCTGCCCCTCTGGCCTGCTCTCGCATTTCACGTAATCTCGGCCATATTGCCATTCTTGTCCTCCTTCGAAGTTTTCCGTTTGAGTGGCGCCATGCGTGGGCAGTCAGGACATCGCTCCATGGGCACTGGGCCATAGTGGGGCCACGGGGGCGGGAGGCTGAAGTGGAGCTCGACATATCTCGTCGCCGGAGAAGAAGAAGAAGGAGATGAGTGGCTGCTCTCGTCGCCGGAGAAGAAGAAGCAGAATAAAGGGAGGCAATGCTGGGCTCGAACGACGCGGTGTGTTACCGCTGATATAGAACTGTGCTGACGTTGTAGATACGTAACTATTGTTTTTTTTGTAATAATTAGGGCACCTTTTTTTT
The DNA here is from genome assembly GCA_947311845.1 of Poa pratensis. NCBI lineage: Eukaryota > Viridiplantae > Streptophyta > Magnoliopsida > Poales > Poaceae > Poa > Poa pratensis. Next base: position 65,627,124 of record CAMZMU010000053.1, read on the forward strand.
CAATGGTTTTGATCTGGATGTCACGACAAACAAGGTCTCCTTAATTACTCCTTCCGCGTGTGTCGCGTTAAAGTCGCACCGCTACCAGACAGGGCCTATCTAGGCGATCTTGCGCACCGCCGTCGAGTCGACCAGGGTTCTCGTCGAGGCGAGAAGAAATCCGTCAAGGCTGCAATCTGAGGCGGCGACGCATCAGCTGTGATTTCTCCTGTAAGTTCGTTAGGTCTAGATTTATTTTGATGTTCTCAAGATCTATTCTGATGAACGTTGGCACGTTCTTAACTGAATTGTAGGCAATGGATCGAAGTTGGATAACTGATGGCACTAATAAGTTCACACCTAAATACATGAAAGGTGTTAGCGATTTCATCAAGTTTGTGCGGGAACACTTGCCTAGGACAGATCAACCAATCTTGTGCCCTTGCCAGAACTGCCTAAATCTGATACGTCAGGATATAAAAGTTGTGGATCGACACTTAAATTGTGCTGGTATGTCCCTTACGTATACTAGATGGCATGCACACGGTGAAGATTCCAGTGATGATGAAGGGCATAGTAGAGAGGATGGTGCGTATGAAAGTGACAACGACGAAGAATTTGAGGAAGACAATGGGAACAGTTATGTTGATGATGCGTCTACTATGGTAGATAATCTGCAAAAGTCTGGAAATAAAGGTCCTAACCAGCCTAATTTGTATGCTAATCTCATTGAGGCAGCGAGAAAAGAACTTCATGAGGGATGCACCACCTTCACTAGGTTGTCGTTCATTATTAAGCTCCTTCATGTGAAATCATTCAGCCGGATAACAAACAGAGGATTTGATCTGTTACTTCTGTTGTTACGTACAGCTTTGCCAGACGTGGACTTTCCCAAATCTTATGCTGACGCAAAGAGTGTACTTTCTGATGTTGGGCTTGGGTATAAGACAATTCATGTATGCAAATTTGATTGTGCTTTGTATTGGGGAGATTATGAGAAAAATACGCATTGCCCTGTGTGTGGATTGTCAAGATGGAAAGACCTGAGTGGGAACAAAAAAATCCCTCACAAGGTGTTACGGTACTTTCCTATAATTCCAAGGTTACAGAGATTCTTTGTTAAAAGGAAATGTCGACGCATACTAGATGGCACAAAGAGAAGAGGGTTGTTGAGGAGAATGTTTTGCGGCACCCAGCTGATGGTGAGGCATGGAAGCACTTCGATAAGAAGTTTCAATGGTTTGCTGAAGATCCCCGTAACATAAGACTAGGTTTTGCCACAGACGGATTCAATCCCTTTGGAAATATGGGTAATGCATACAGTATGTGGCCTGTTTTTGTCATTCCTTACAACTTCCCACCATGGATGTGCATGGATCAATCCAATTTCATGATGTCATTGCTAATCCCGGAAAGTTTTCACCAGGGAAAGATTTTCATGTATTTATGCAGCCACTGATAAAAGATATGATGCAGCTATGGAGTGGTGTGGAGACATTTGATGCATGCACAGAGGATTATTTCCAATTGCATGCTGCGTTCCTTTGGTCGATTCATGATTATCCTGGATATGCCACTATGTCAGGCCGAAGCACAAGAGGCTTTTATGCGTGTGTGCATTGCGATGAGAATCCTTGCTATGAATCTTTGAAGGGCAAAATTGGATATGTTGGGCATCGGCGATTTCTTCGTTCGGATCACCCGTATAGGAAAAGCAGACTTTTAATGGAAAATATGAGGATAGAGATCCACCAAGGAAGTTTACACCCGAAGAATTAAAGGAGCATGTAGATAGGGTTAAGGATTTTGAACATGGAAAAAGTAGAAAGCGAAAGCGTGTAGCTGAAGGTGGACCAACCTGGCACCTGAAGGTCAGCTTACATTATCTACCATATTGGCCAGAACTTAAGTTAGCTCACAACTTGGATGTGATGCATATTGAGAAGAACATATGTGACAATATTGTTGGTACCCTTCTTGAACTTGAGGGCAGGAATAAGGACACAGTTAAAGCTAGAATTGATTTGAAGACATTCAAAATCAGGGAGAAGTATTGGTTGAAGAAAATTGTGAAAGAAGGTGACGTACCAGACACTTATGCGAAGCCCCCTGCACCGTGGACGCTTGACAAGGAAAAAAAGAAACATTTATGCAGGTATTTGGCAAAAACCAGATTCCCAGATGGTTATTGCTCAAACTGGGAAAGATGTGTGGATGTTGATGGTTGTAAGCTGACCGGTATGAAGACGCATGATTGCCACATACTTCTGCAGTGTGTGTTGCCGGCTGGCCTCAGGGGAATTGCATCGAAGGAAATGTATGAGGCTATTGCAGAGCTGGGAAGATTTTTTAGGGAGTTGTGTGCCAAAACTCTGAAAGTTGATGTGCTGAAACGATTGCAGGTTGAAATTGTTGTGATCCTATGCAAACTTGAGAAGCTCTTCCCCCCAGCATTTTTTGATGTTATGGTGCACTTAGCTGTTCATCTTCCTGATGAGGCTCTTCTAAGGGGGCCTGTTCATTATGGTTGGATGTATCCAGTGGAGAGAAGACTAGGTTACCTTAAGTCTACTGTCCGCAATAAAGCAAGGCCCGAAGGTTCTATTGCAGAGGGCTATATTGTTGATGAGTGTTTGATCTTTTGCTCTAGATTTTTCAAGGATGACACAGAAACAAGATTTAACAAAGATGATAGGAACCAAGATAAAGAGAGAAAACCTGACCGTGATGAGTTAGAAGTGTTTTCAGTTGGAGCTAAAGGTCTTGGGAAATCCACTTTGAAACATTTTGACAAAGAATTTGACAAAATGGTTTGGTTCGTGCTCAACAATTGTGAAGAGGCACGATGTTATGTCAAGTAAGTTAGCTTCACCAAAATTACTATTTATTAATGTTGCATACAAAATTGACTTGTAGTTGATATGTTTCGTTATTTGTTTCAGTGATTTCGACAAGAATTAATAAGTCGTGGTGTGAATGACATCGAGAAGACGCTTGAGAGAGAGTTTGCAGGTTGGTTTCAAAAGCATGTGAGACAGTTGAACAATGCATCAGAAGATTTGAAGTCTCTTGCTGTTGGGCCAGACCAGCGTGTAGTAGTATACTCTGGTTGCTTTGTAAAGGGTGCTAGGTTTCGCACGCTCACTCGTGATAAAGACCTCAAGACTCAAAATTCAGGCGTAGTGTCAAAGGGATCTTTTGGTGACCAAGAAGAGAGAGAGTTCTACGGTGTTCTGCAAGAAGTTCTTGAGTTGCAGTATGGGACTAACAAGCACGGCGACAGATCAGTGTTCCTGTTTCGTTGTGACTGGTTTGACCTTGCAAGGAGGGGTTCCAAGATAAAAGATGATGGGTTTTTTAAAAGTGTTAATACTTCTGTGCTATGGTACAAGAATTCACCATTCATACTGGCGAGTCAAGCGGAAACATGCTTTTACTTGGAGGATACAAAGTTTGGTCATCCTTGGAAAGTTGTGCAGAAGTTTAGCCACAGACACGTATATGATGTTCCAGAAAGAGAAGTTGGCAATGAAGATGCATACGTAGGGAATGAAGATGCATACCAGGAGGACGAAGGTTCAGTGGATCATACATTTCACGATGTTGTCGACGTAGACGATCAAGCAGAGGTGGAAGAAGAGGAGGAGGATCATCGAGCTGATGAAATTGTACATGTTGATGCTCGCACAGTTCGTGAACTAGAGATTGAGGATGACAGTCACAACGTTGACATGGATATCAGCGAAGATGAACAAGTTGACATATCGGAAGAGAACAGAAGTGATGATGGAGGAAAAAATTCTGATATTGATAGCGATGTTGAATGATACCACACTTGTAATACATACAATTATATTTTTTGTTAGTACCATTTGAACTGCTTCTGTAATTCACACTTATGTTTTCGAACTTGTTATTGAATTATCCATCAAATCTGACAATCTCACAGCAACACAGCCGTGTCGCCTGGCACGGCAGAGAAACTCAATGAAACCCTGCCACGGCAGGAAATTCACCGAAACGCTGCCGCGGCAGAGAAACTCACCAAAACGCTGCCGCGGCAGAGAAACTCACCGAAACGCTATGCTGGGATTTGAGTCCAGTAGGTGTAAGAGCAAGTTAATTTGACAGCTATAATATGGACAAAAATAAAATAAAAATGCAACATTTAAATAGTAAATTCCAAGACATGTATAGTGCCTAAACTGAAGCAAATTCGACAATTGACAGAATTACAACCAGTAGCACGATAGGACTATTTAGTGTCTTAACACAAACAAATTCGACAAACTATGATTGAGTCTTAACATTGATTCTTAACCTAGGAAGGGGCTGCATAGTTGGACACACCAGATCCATGAGTGTCTACTCCAGATCAATTTCAGGCACATGGGAAGCAAACAAGTAAACCCCATCATTTCCCAGGTAGAGCAAGAACAACATCTTGTCACCAATCTTGAGGTGTTTTTCCTTGTCCATGAACTCCTTCCAGCCACTCACGCAGAGACGACCATCGTCAGAAGAAATAGCGTACGTTGCACTCACCAAAGTTCTCGGATGGCACACAATCTTGATGTTACCATATTGTTCCATACGTTTAGGAACCAAACGAGCTGGGATTTTCTGTTCCATCAAAACACATAGGGTCAAGAAAAATGAAAACAATGGAAACAGTTAGCAAAACAGTACTTTAGGAATAAGAATAGAGTTTAGTACTAATTACCACGTGTTTGTTGTAATTTTCACTGTTTGTCCAGTTCAGAGTATGAAGCATTGGGACAACTAGTGCTCCTAGATCAAAATCTCCAGCATTGTGGTAGTCAACAAGGTATTCTAAGTTGTCCACCTGTAGAATCACTGTATGCATCATTGGTTCCATCAGTAGCAGTGATTGAGTCAATAATGTCACGCTTCGTACGGGTCAACTGGTAGTACGCTGCAAAATTAATAAAACTGAAATAAGTGGAAGTAATTTGTGGCAAATAATTGGCAAACAAATAATAGAATCATCATTATGTGCAGAATAAAAGAAGATGCAGTAAGTAGGAAAATTACATGGATGGACGATTGGATGAGTTCCAGTTATGACACGAGTATCTTGACAAAAGGAGTTAATTTTGAAAATTAACTCCATGCCAACCTTGAAATCATAAACTCTAGCAAATTCATTCCAAATCTTCCGTTCAGATAGGTTCTCCCAGCTCTGTTGGTAACATTAACAATGAAAGAAAAGCCATCTTTGGTTGTCAGTGTAGCTTCAAAAGTTGTCCTGTCGGAGGTTTTGACACCATACTTCTCAAGGAAATATGGTCTGATGTAGCAAGGGATCACCTGCAGAAGTGTAGAAACTTATCATAAACATGAACAATTAATTGGAGGATCATAACAAGAAGTTCATTATTTTAAAACAGAACAGTAATTAATTGACTTCATATAAATAGTTACATGTCCTAAAATAATACTTGTCAGTAATTCATGTAAATAGTTAGTCCTGAAATAGTAACTGTTAGTAAATCATATAAATATTTACATGTCCTAACATATCAATTGATTGTACTACAGATTGGGACCTTGAAATAACCATATTTGCATGTAGGTACATCACAAATTCACGCACATGCGTTATCAATATAGATAACAAAGAACTGAATCATAATTAAACAGTTCATACGTATGGCGAATAACAATACCAAAACAATAAATTTGCTATACATGCTACCAGTACATATGGTGAAAAACATATTCATCTTCAAAAGCATTAGAAAAACAGATCTATTACCGTCTTGTCCTCAAAATCCTCTTGCAGGGTTTGCACGAAAAAACCTAGGGTGATGTTCCGACCGCCGCACATCCCCTTCTTGTCAAAACAAACAGGACACTGAAAAAATAAAAATAAAGAATAGATCATATTCATAAACAACGATCGCGACGATAGTTTTCTGTAGTCAAATAGCTGCGGATACGTACTCCATTGGTTAGCGCCATCCCTGATCTCGACGCTGAGCGAGAGTTTCAATGATGGAGCAAAAATGTGCGGCGGCGAGATAGGTGTCGGCGGCGAGATACGTGGTGAGACGTGGCGGCGGCTGAGGGAGGGCGTGTGAACGAGGGGACGGTTGGATTCCAGAATAAATACCGCTAGGTCAAGAGGTGAGTCAAGGCGCCGGTAGTGGGATTTTGATGTGACAACACATATACCGCAGGGCCACATGTCAGTGGGTTAGTACATCGCCGGCTAATTTTTATGTATAAACTAACCGCACCGTAATTATTTCTCCACCGGCCCCTGTCTTCTCAAATGGTCAGTCCCCACCGCTCCTCTGTTTCCCTTCTGCTTATCTTCTCGTCTTCTCCGCTAGCAGTCCAATCCTTTCTTCTCCCCCGCGCGTAGCCATGAACTTCGTGGACTACTTCTCCCGGACGTTCACCGTCCAAATCCATGGCGAGCAGACGATCGAGGCGGTGTACACCAACGATCCATCTGAAGTGCAGCGCGTCCTCGCCATGTACGAGGAATGGTTCAAGGAGGGAGACCCCAAGATCATGGGGCTGGACATGGAATACACCCACGCGCCGAAAGACAAGCAGTTGGCCGTTCTGCAGTTGGCCATGCGCCGCCATGTACTCATCTTCCACTACTCCAGGTATGAACTCCTTGCATGTCTAAATGTGTTGCCGTTTTGAGGGTTTTTTGTTTGAGCCTATATGCCACACTTTAAGATTCATAGTTATGGCCGAGAGAAGTTTCGACATCTAGTTCTGTCTTGCGGGTTTTTGATTATCCTTGTTGTTCCACTATTGTCACTACAATTTTTGGGACTAGATGTGAGTCAAACAGATGGTAATGCCACGGATTAGGTTCAATTAGTAATGGTGGATCAACAAAAAAATAGAACAAGTAAATCAAATTAGAATTGGTACGTATAAACATCTCCATAAATGTTTCAGTGTATGGTTATTTTGTTTCATCCTTGATACTACTAGATGCTCGAACAGATGGCCATGCCGCTCATTGCGTTCATATTTATCCTCTACAATTGAATTCCAAATATGAGATAATTTGTTCACAATTTAAATTTCATAGTTGTATGTCTCCTTTGATTATTGCAGCGCTGACCATTGGCAGTCTCCGGATCTGGCGGATTTTCTTCGCTTCAAAGAAATCACCTTTGCTAGCGTCGACAAGAGGACGGACATAGGGGTTCTTTACCGCTGGGGTGGTGTCATCATTCCACCTTGGTACTATGTGGATCTCCAGGACCTGTACAAGCTCCCTCGAAATGACCACGTTGGAATGAGCAAGATGGCAGAAGACCTCATTGATCCCTGGTACAAGGACATGAAGAAAAAATTCCCATGGCAGGCACACTACAGGTGGGAGAAGATATCACTCGACCAGATCAACCTGGATTATGCAGCCATAGATGGCTTCGTTGCGTTCGAGCTGTACAGGGTGATGCTGGAAAGGCTAGCCCTTGGACTTCCACTAGGATTCCAGCCTGAAGAAGAAGATTCAGACGATTCAGGAGAAGAAGTTCCAGAAGATTCAGAAGATGAGGAAGAAGCTTCAGATTAGGCCAACAAGTGGTAGAAGCTGGCCTACATCACTTCCTGAAATGTAGTTTGCTAAATTGCGTCTTGTTATGTTTATAGTTCGGTTTGGATGATGAACAAGTAAGACTTGCTAGCTGTGTTGCTTTTGCTCTGCGGTTGAAACAATGTTATGTTGGTGCTTCAGTTGATATTTTCTTCCTGATGAAAAGTATGCTACATAACCAAGTTTGCTTAAATGCTTAATTGCTTCCAGCAACAATGTTCATTCTACACCAAAAGACACATGTTTCATGGTTGATCAAGCTTTCGGCCTCGATGTTTTGACCATAATGCCCAAAATTCACTCCTAAGTGCTCATTTTTGAATCAAACTTGACCAAACCATTGTCAACATGTGTGGATCATATTTTATACGTGATTCCACCAACACTGCATGACTCATATGAGTTTAAATTGATTTTTATATGAATTTAACCAATTTTCATGCATTATTTCCATTTTCTGGCCTTTTTCTTCCAAGAAAATGATTAACACACCTACAATTGTCAGAAAATTCGGAAAATCTACAAGCCCACCTATTATGTGTGCATGACCACTCACAAAAAAATGAAGCTCAATCTGAATCTTCTTTGTGCACCTGTAGCTTGAAACATGCCCTATCACCGACATGGTCGATGTGGACCAACCCATATGTTGGTTTGAGCACCATAAGGTTTCACAAGTGCTGTCCAAATGAAAAACATGCCCTATCACCGACATGGTCGATGTGGACCAACCCATATGTTGGTTTGAGCACCATAAGGTTTCACAAGTGCTGTCCAAATGAAAAACCCACAAACATGATCCTTGCAATCAACAATGTTGATTCTACACCAAAAGACACATGTTGCAAGGTTGATCAAGCTTTCGGCCTCGATGTTTTGACCATAATGCCCAAAATTCACTCCTAAGTGCTCATTTTTGAATCAAACTTGGCCAAACCATTGTCAACATGTATGGATCATATTTTATACATGATTCCACCAACACTGCATGACTCATATGAGTTTAAATTGATTTTTATATGAATTTAACCAATTTTCATGCATTATTTCCATTTTCTGGCCTTTTTCTTCAAAGAAAATGATTAACACACCTACAATTGTCAGAAAATTCGGAAAATCTACAAGCCCACCTATTATGTGTGCATGACCACTCACAAAAAAATGAAGCTCAATCTGAATCTTCTTTGTGCACCTGTTGCTTGAAACATGCCCTATCACCGACATGGTCGATGTGGACCAACCCATATGTTGGTTTGAGCACCATAAGGTTTCACAAGTGCTGTCCAAATGAAAAACCCACAAACATGATCCTTGCAATCAACAATGTTGATTCTACACCAAAAGACACATGTTTCATGGTTGATCAAGCTTCCGACCTCGATGTTTTGACCATAATGCCCAAAATTTACTCCTAAGTGCTCATTTTTGAATCAAACTTGGCCAAACCATTGTCAACATGTGTGGATCATATTTTATACGTGATTCCACCAACACTGCATGACTCATATGAGTTTAAATTGATTTTTATATGAATTTAACCAATTTTCATGCATTATTTCCATTTTCTGGCCTTTTTCTTCCAAGAAAATGATTAACACACCTACAATTGTCAGAAAATTCTTAAAATCTACAAGCCCACCTATTATGTCTGTCTCAAATTTCATACATGAAAGTACCAACCTTGCTTCACTCATATGAGTTTAAAAATGAGTTTTATATGACTTTAACAAATTTTCATGCATTATTTTCAATTTTTGGCATTTTTCTTCCGAGGATTTACATGTGTTTTCACATTTTTCTTCATCATTCTAAAACATTGCATCATTCCTGCGAGTTTACAATGATTTTTGTATGGTATTTCCCAATTTTCACGCATTTTTTCATTCTCTGGCCTTTACCTTGAACTAAAATAGACATTTGAACGTAACATTTATTTTATTTTCACGGGAAAAACATCGTTCCCTCCAAATTTTTGTACTTCCCTCCAGAAACGCCGAATTTTTTCGTTCCCTCCACTTCTCCCCGCACCCCAACAATCAAATTGTGAGCCCTCCCTTATATACGTCGTGCCTCCCCCCTGATTTACGTGCATCTTAACTACTCCCCACCCCCATACCTCATCGCCTTGTGCTTACCCAGATCCGGTGTCCTCGCCGGCCGTTCCTGCCAGTTTGCCTCTCTCTTCCCGCTGGACGCCATGGCCGGCACTCGTCGAGGCGGCAAGGGCAAGGATGGACGCACACCTACGCCGAACAAGGCGCCCAATAAGAGGCGCCAAGGTAATAAATCGATCGCTTCTTTGAGTCCGATCCTCTGTTGATCTTGCATAGATCAGGGGTCGTTACCAATGATTTCTAAGTGATGGTACACACGACATGATTGGATTTATTGGTTAGCGATTGTTGTACGATCGAATCACGGACATCCGACCTAGGGTTTTATGTTATTTCCTTCCTCTAGTCTCTGCCTTCCCACGTCGTAGTTCTTGCCTAGATCTACTCGTGCGAGATGCTAATTTTACTCTTCTTGTACAAATTAATAGATTATGATAACTGGACGACAATGACGCGCTAGCTAGCTACACTGTAATGAACAAATAGTTATACATAAATTAATTCCGTCTACTGGTCATATAATTGTTTGGATTATTCCAATCCCATGTTCATACTCACTGCTCACTGCAGCAATTTTAACAAATGTGTTTTCTTTTTCAGCTTCCTCAGAAAAACCAGTCAAATCGACATACGAGCTTGACAGGGACAGAGATTTGGAAGAAAATGTTGTTCGTTTAAGAAGCTTGATGCAGCAAAAATTTGGTCCTAGGGGTGCAGATCAAGAAGGTTTCACTGACTTTGCACGTTCATTAGTGTTCGGTGGGGCACAACGAGGGACAAGTACGACTCAAGACAAAGGAGATAGAAGAGGACCCTGCGTACGAACCTAATCCTGAAGACATAGCTAATGCTGAGGATGACCTTGTTGCAGACGACGAGGACCGCAATGTCCACAAAACTTCATCTCAGGTGTGTCCAACAATATATGGAATTGCATACGATCCAATTACGTGCTAACTGATTCATACTAATGTTTGATCAACTATCCTTTTAGGTACTCACTGTTTCTGCAACTGTACAACAGAAGAAGCGTTCCAGACCAGAAGTTGCACCACCCAACGTTTCAACAAGATCAAGGGTAGCATCTGCACCTGAAGCTGGGGCATCTGATGAGCCCACGGCCACTGCTGGTGAGAGCACTGAAGGACCACCGTCACCTAACCAGATCATGACATCTGGAGGCAGCAACTCATCTCCTGAAGAAAATCAAATTGTTACCATTCAGCGGCAAGGTATTCAACTCTGAACTACGGAGCTGGGCTCACAGACCGTGTCCCAGCTAGCTAACAAAACGCTAACTGAAAACTAACAGAATCCTATGTCTGAAACACCTAACTGAAAACTATCCAGCCGTTGCCGAAAATAGCCTGATGTGCTACAGTACAAAACGACAGTGCTTCAGAGTTTATTTGAGGTTCAGAGAGAGAGAGCAGAGTTTGATCAACATTTCTTAATAAATTTTGATAATTTCTTATGTCTTATTTCAGATCCATTGACAGCATCTGGGCGTACAAAGAGAAAGAGAGGTGGATGGAGACCTACCATGGGCCATGGACTACACGAGTACACAAGAAGAAATGGTGGCATCAAGATGAAAATTGACTTCACTCCCGGCGTCAGGAGACCCAAAAATTATATTCATGCTGCAAAACTGAGCAGTGAGGTTGGTATTCAGATCCGAGCCAAAATGCCGCTGGCAACACACTGGACGCAATACAAAAAAGATGAAACTCTCAAACATGTGATTCCTAATGCTATAAATACAGTAGCGGTGAGTCCACAATCTCTGTTTAACCTAATTATTACATTACATGTTCAACTCTCTAAGCTTCTGGAAAATAATTCGTCACATTTTTGTAGGGAAAGTTTACCATGGACAAAAATGATGAAGTGGCCCAAGATGTGTGCACTGATATGCTGCAAGTTAGCATAAGCCAATTCCGATATAGGCTTAAGAAGCAGTGTTGGCCCGAAATTAAAGATCTGACACTTGAGCAAGCATATCTCAAAATCCCTAAGAATGTAGAAGAGAATAGCTGGAAAGAACTGGTGAACAGATGGTTTGATGAGAAGTACCAGGTACATAATTCTTATTCCTTTCACTTACAGGTACTCAAATTAATCTTGAAATTGTACCATCTGGATAAGTAAAATGCATCTATTGAACATAGGAAGTGTGTGCAACAAATCTCACAAACCGTGGTGGTGTGAAACAGTACCATACCACTGGATCTCGAACCTACATTGCTCACTACGTACATGTAGTAAGTATTTTTTTTTTTAAAATTCCAAAGCAGTTTATACTTCTGTCATACACAATGCACATTCCTAATGCTCATTCTACATTTTTTCTAACAGAAGGCTCAGGAAGAGGCAGAGGAAACCTCTCCAATTGAATTTTATAGAAAAACGCACACTACCAAGGAAGGCAAAATGAGTACTGAAGCCAAAAGTGCTTACGTAAGAATAATTCATGTTACCACAAAAGTAATCTTATCCATTTTCTTTATGATGTCCATACATTGATTTCAATCTTCATGTAGGATAAAATGGTGGCACTTAAAGCGGCACCACGCAATGAAGGTGAACCTGAATTGACAGATGTGCAAATTATTCAGCAAGTTCTGCACGAAAAAGAATCTTCCACCACCAGCAACAGCACATTCCTACCAAGATTGGGCGTGGCATCAAGTTCCAGGAAGTCCTCTATTTCAGCAACACGCATCCGAGAGTTGGAACATAAGCTTGCAGATCAGGAGCAAAACTCCATACAGTCAGCTGAAAGGTATCACACTGAGATGGAGGCACGAATGCAAGCACAGGATCAAAAATTTGATGAACTTCAAAGGAAACAGCAAGAAGAACTTGAAGCTGTGAAGAAAGCTCAGGAAGAAAAGACTGCCGCGTATGAAAAGAGGTAGCAAGAAATGGATGCACTGCTCAGTTTGCTCCTTAGGACGTCCCAGCAACCATCCCAGGGCAACTGATCAAGTGCACCGCCATCCTACAGCATTCTTCGTCACACGTCCTTCAATTTCTTTGTCTTGCTGTCCTCATTGTACTGTCTTATGAATTTTTCTGTCCGTCAAACCTATATACACTATGTGTGCCACCATTTATGATATGATATTTTTTGTCTACCATTTTATATGTTTTCCCAAATTATATTTGTTTCCAAATTTTCACAAATATTACAAATTTTGAATTTATTGTCAAATTCAAAAGGTGACGGAAAATGTAACACCGTCACCATCAAATGGAAACACGTGGCAGCAACTAATGGTCCCACTTGTCAGAAATTTGTGGGTCTAACCAGTCAGCAATTTTTTTGGGACCCACATGTCGGCAACCAACTGGTCCCACTTTTCAGAAGTTTGTGGGTCCAACCAGTCAGCAATTTTTGTGGGACCCACATGTTGGCAACAACTGGTCCCACTTGTTAGAAGTTTGTGGGTCCCACCAGTCAGCAATTTTTTTGGACCCACATGTCGGCAACAACTGGTCCCACTTGTCAGAAGTTTGTGGGTCCCACCAGTCAGCAATTGTTTTGGACCCAAATGTCGGCAACCAACTGGTCCCACTTGTCAGAAGTTTATGTGTCCCACCACTCAGCTCCACGCGGGTCCCGCATGACAGAATGCCACGTCAGTTCTTTTGGACCAATCAGAAGCATCCCTACATTTTGATATTGACGAAAGCTCCAATTTTTAGTGACAAATCTATTCGTCAACGATTAACCTCAACGGTGACGAATTTCTCTTCATCAACATCAAACGGTTTGACAGTGACGAAAAAATGCATACCGTCACCCCGGATATTTTATGACGGAGCTTCGGTGACGAACCCCATGACGATAAAATTTCGTCACCCCCATGTAATCGTTACGAAAATTGGCTAATGCATGACGAAAGTGATTTGTCAAAAAAATGTTTTCCTTAGTAGTCAGACCGCGCGTGCACATAAATTAGGGTTTGGGTTTTAGTGCCCGCCCGGGAGTCGGAATCCGATCCAAATTTATGTTGGGTCCTTACTTATGTATATAAATGTGATGTTACATGGAAAGAGCCAATATCCAACTCCGATGTGTGTCCCGCTTCATGCACATAAATTACCCCGCACGATGTTTCTGCACTTATAGGGTAAAAATTCCCATTCAACGAGAACGGAGATATTTTGTGATAAGCTCGGATCAATTTAGGATTTGTATGTTCCTATGACCTACACTATAAAAAACAACTAAAAACTTCACATGTGATATGGACTTTCAAGGCCAGTCAAAGTAGCAGACCGCGCGTGCACTTAAATTAGGGTTTGGGTTTTAGTGCCCGCCCGGGAGTCGGAATCCGATCCAAATTTATGTTGGGTCCTTACTTATGTATATAAATGTGATGTTACATGGAAAGAGCCAATATCCAACTCCGATGTGTGTCCCACTTCACGCACATAAATTACCCCGCACGACGTTTCTGCACTTATATGGAAAAAATTCCCAATCAACGAGAACGGAGATATTTTGTGATAAGTTCGGATCAATTTAGGATTTGTATGTTCCTATGACCTACCCTATAAAAAACAAGTAAAAACTTTACATGTGATATGGACTTTCAAGGCCGGTCAAAGTAGTAGACCGCGCGTGCACATAAATTAGGGTTTGGCTTTTAGTGCCCGCCCGGGAGTCGGAATCCGATCGAAATTTATGTTGGGTCCTTACTTATGTATATAAATGTGATGTTACATGGAAGGATCCAATATCCAACTCCGATGTGTGTCCCGCTTCACGCACATAAACTACCCCGCACGACGTTTTTGCACTTATTGGGAATAAATTCCCAATCAACGAGAACAGAGATATTTTGTGATAAGTTCGGATCAATTTAGGATTTGTATGTTTGTGAGGACCCCAGATTAGCTATCCGAGATACTCGTTATGTTTCCTGCAACAATCCCATGATCAGTCTGCTGCTGCACATAACTCGAATTGGCATCACAGAACACCCATAAATACCGAATGAATTTACTTACTGGATTGAAGCCATAACTTCAACAGGTACTTGCAGCGGAAATCACCAAACAACGTGGAGCCCAAGTCACTTGCCAACCCTTCAGGCAGTTGACTGGTAAGCGCCCTACTTCGCATTGACGTCATTAACCACTTCTTCTTCGAACTGCTCCTCTTCAGAATCTGGCTAAGACAATAGCCATTGGGGAAACACTATAAATCTTCATGTGATTTTCTTACTTAGAACTTGAGTAATTCCTAAGGTATACACTCGACTTAAGAAAATTATTATTGTCCTTGATTTGAGTTCTAACATCATTTGCTTCACCCCTGTGGTGAAGGCATCCACTTAGTCCGAGCAAGCTTTCTATTAGTTAGTTGTATAAAATTGTGGAGGTCTTTTATAACATCAATTGCCTTAGTCTTACGAGAAGAATTTGTTAACAAGGTAGCTAGTCTTGTCATCAAACTACTTTTCATATTCCAGAGGCTGAGATGTACTGGATTATCCGACATTCCGTTTATTTGGATATGACACTCAATTGTTTGAGCATACAAAAGTGATTTGTTAACAAGTTCATGTGGCTTGTTACCGAACTACTTCTATATAACACGAACATTGGAATATCACACTATTTCTAGGGAGATTAATAATGATAGATTCTGATATAAGAGTTTCCAACTACTCAATGATAGTCTGGTATATTACTTCTTTGCCAACTTGAGAAATCTCTCTTCAATGTCTTCTTGTCGTAGTTCCTCCTTCTTGCGGTCTCTGAGCTCGAATCTTCATAGCAACTCTTATACACTCCTTGAGTTCCTTTAGTTACCAATCCGAAATGAGTCTCCTTATGTCCTCGTCTCTTGCCAAGGCTTTTCAGACCCGAAAGGTTAGTTGGTACCATCGCGGACTTAAGTCAGATGTTAACCTAAAGTTAGATACGATAAGTAGTGTGGTATTCTTGTAATTTCACAATTTAATTTTTACAGGGTAAGGCTCGGGCCTTCACGGGGTTGGCGTAAAATTGCAGCTTCCTTCGAGGTCTTGACGTACTTGCTCCAGATGGTGCTTGAAAGCCATTGATTGACTTGCCGGTTAGGTTGCAAAAATCTCAAGCTATTTGGTTAAAGATCGGGGGTCTCTTGTATCTTACGAAACTGTCAGTTCTTACCGGGAGTTGGTTTAGATGAGAGGAAAAATATCTTAGAAAGATTTTTTTTTCTAGGCGGGTTTATATTTGCACAAGGTGCAGCTATGGCGAAGAGGTCAGAAATGGTTTTTGGTCAGATGGCAAAAGGAGTTTTATAAAGAGAGAATTTTGAGGTTACTTTGTGTTGCCGACAAGGCGTGATTGTGAAACACACAGGAAGAACAACACACAAGCAGAGGATTCACAAACAAACAACACACAAGCAGAGTACACACAAGCAAGGAGCACACAAGGTACATTTAGTACCAAAGGACGTCTAATACTCGTGGTAGTCGGGTGGTATAACCGAGGTTCCTACATTCTTATCCTATGGGTCTTGGTTAAACACGGTGGGTGAAGTCTTCACTTTATCGCCTTACTCCTTAGCTGGAGAAATTGAGATTGTCGAAGTAGTAACTGAGTGGAATTGTTGATATTGAGTTGAGTTCTTCGAAGGTCTCTTGCTTTGTTGATACCGACGATCTTGGTATTTGCAGCTCAATCACCTTGATGTTGAATGTTGAATTTTTGAGATGGAAGCTTCTTCTCGTAGGTGCTAGCTAATTAGGTCTCACTTGGGTTCATCGTCAAGTATTTTGAACGGGTAAGAGGTAATAGAAGAATTCTTGGAAAATCTTAAAATAGAGGGATAAGACTCCGAAATATTTGAGAAGATGAGAAGAGTGGAAGCTATTTTCTTGGGCTTCCTTGGATAAAAATGTATTTTGGTAGTAATATATTTTTAACATAATATTTCCTTTCTTAACAAACGTCCATGCTAACTAAGGTCTCCTACAGTCAACGATGGCTCTGATACCAAGTCTGTGAGGACCCCAGATTAGCTATCCGAGATACTCGTTATGTTTCCTGCAACAATCCCATGATCAGTCTGTTGCTGCACATAACTCGAATTGGCATCACAGAACACCCATAAATACCGAATGAATTTACTTACTGGATTGAAGCCATAACTTCAACAGGTACTTGCAGCGGAAATCACCAAACAACGTGGAGCCCAAGTCACTTGCCAACCCTATAGGCAGTTGACTGGGAAGCGCCCTAGTTCGCATTGACGTCATTAACCACTTCTTCTTCGAACTGCTCCTCTTCAGAATCTGGCTAAGACAATAGCCATGGACGAAACCAATATGAGTACATTTGAATGTACTCGCAAACTACCCCCGACATGAGCGTGCAATAGCATCATTTTTATTATAATAAAAACCTTTATTTTGAGAAGACATCTCTATATCTTTGTTGAAAAAGGGAAGAATGCTTTTAGAACTTTTTCCCATAAATCTATCTTTGTAAGAATTTTCTTTTAAAACTTTTTCCCGAAAATACATCTTTGTGGAAAAAGGTAAGAAGTCTCTTTAATAAAAATTTTCCCGGAAAATCACCATTTGTTTATTTCTCCAAAACTCCTCCTTTTTCGACCATAACCCTTCATGGTCATTCAATCCCAACAACTTCATACCGGCCCTTTAGTATAGTTGCATAAAACATTTTCCACTTTTAAAACACAAAACTCTTCACTTCTCGACCATAGCCCGTCATGGTCAAATCATTCTCCAGCAACCTCATACCAGCCCGTCGGTAGAGTTGCAGACAGAACACATCTCCATTTTATTTTCAAATCTCAAAACTTTGCAAAACTTGCACATAGTCTTAGGACAGCCTCCCAATTGTCCATATCCGAGGACTCGACTATTCGAATAGTTTTAACCCTCTGCAGAGGTAGCACGCTTTTAGCCCACACCCATCCGGTAACTCATCGTGTCAGCCACGTCCCGCCATACCAGGTGTATGCGGAGTTGAGCCACCGACCATAGCCTCTCATTTGCTCATGCTAGTATAGGATCCTTCCCATATGACACTTTCCATCGACACCCAGTCCAGTTTCCCGTCAGAAACCCTAAATGTGAGGACTCATAGTTTTGTCTGGCGGTTTATGGTGGAACCTTCTATCCTCCCCACCAACTTGTGTGAGGACCCGGGTCAGGGGGTAGGTCCTCGGACCATCCCCTCATGCATAACGGAGTCATCTCCGTCGGTGAGGTATCCCATACTAATAAGAGCAAACTACATGACTAAGCCCCGTTCCCATATGGGGGTAAATGTGGTCGCACAGGGTAAGATTGGTCGTCATAGTACTAGGACACTGTGCATTTTTCATAAACATCACCATTTTCCATTTCTCCACTTCCACACCGACATCTCGGCGTTTCACATCCACGCAAGTATTTTTAAAGGAGTTTTGAATAAACAACATTGTTTCCCATCCTATAGTTTTATATAAACTATCTCATATTTCTACATAGGGTGGCAAAGTAGTTTCCATATACTTTTTGGAAAAGGTTTTATAAATCTTTGCTTTAAAAGTAAAACATGTTATCCAAAGTAGATGCATATATTTGGGGTGCAAGCTCAGAGAGTAGCTTGCCTGATTCCAGCATAATTTTCCTGGGCTTCTTCTCATTGCTCAGGGAAATAAATCCCATCCTTCTTCGATAAATCCTATCCAAATACCACTCCGGTAGCGTTTATATCTAGCGTCGCAAACATGAAAATAAAACAACACACAATAAGCAAACCATACCACAAGTGGTATACAAACAAGTAATCAAACCACAAACATAGTACTAATTTAATCAAGCAACAAACTAATATCTATATTTACAAGGGCATTATACTCACAGGAGTATAACACCAAACACATGCTAAAAACATAGAGCACCAAAACATCTCATACTAAAGGTGCTTAACAACCATTTTCCCTAAACAGGAAATACTTCAGACAAAAGTTAAGTCACCAAATAATCTCTCTAATGAAAACATCACACCAAGCTAGGGTAGATACATAACAAGATACCTAAGCTAGTACTCAACTTAAGGATCATCAAGTTTAACAAGCAATGCAAACATATTACTCACACCAACATGTCTAACAAATACCACTAACAGTACTAACATATTATAATTGCTAAACAATAGTAATATGCAAGCAACAGTATCCCAACAACTATTAACCAGCAAGGCATACATATTAATCACACACAATATCCTCACATCAAAATAAACAAGCTTAACAAATTCCTAATTATTAGGAGAAGAGCTATATAGGGAATAAAACCCTAACAAACACATGACTCACAAATAGCTCTCCTAACATGCTAGTAAAACAAGGAAACATGTCATAACAGTGGATTACCACCATACACATGCTAGGAAACACATTTGTAATAATAAAGTTATAACACAACAATTAATTAAATGTCTAATAAAAATAGGCAGAAAAGACCTAAACCTTATAATTATCACCACAGTCAATCAGTGACTCCTAAATTCAAACCAAGCTAGGGATATGTTCTCCTACACATATAGAAGACAAGCCAATTGGATTTACTCCAAAATTCATCACACAAAAATCTACAAAAATCACCAAAGTGCCACTGGTGTGTTTACAAGAATGAATAGAACTTTTGTTTTAGGTTTCATTTGCAGGCAAGGCCAACAGATCTAGAAAGGTAGCATCTCAACCTATCCAGAGAATTTTAGTTTGCCATTTTTGGATCTATAAAACTCTAGATATTTAATTTTTAATGCAAAACATACTTTTTATAGGATTAAATCTAGAAGGCTCACAAATTAATATTTTTGCAAGCAGCCAGTGCTGCATGTTTAAGAAAACACACAGGAAGACTACAAAATTTAGATCACTCAATTATCCAGCACAGATCCACCATAAAGGAATTAAAACTACACTGCAAAAATCACATTAACTAAAAGCAGATATTAGATCTATTAAAAAAAACGTCACTGGGCTGGATCTGGCCCAGACCCGGCCGAGCAACGCTGGAGGTGGCCCAGCCAGTGGCCCAAGTGCAAAGCGAATGGGTACGGGTCGTCGTCCTCCTCTGGACACGCACGACGCGCGCAGAGAGCAGCAGGGAGCACGGCGAGGATGGCGACGGCGCTCCGGTGATCCTAAAAAGAAAAGGAGATGTCTAAGAGAAAGCTCGCGACGAGGGGATCCCAGGGAGGCAAGAATGGCGGGAAATGGTGGACGCAATCGCTCATGAGCTTGCTCAACGTTCGGCGGCCGGAGATGAAGAAGACGGCGATGCCCCGATCGATTCGCAGCTTCCCGCGACGATTCCTTGGACGAGGATGGAGAGGACGTCGAGGCGGTTCTTCTGGTGGTCTTCGATCTGCTCCAGGCGGTCTCCATCGACGGCGAGCTCGGCTAGGGTTCGGTCTTGGAGGAGGGAAAACGGAGAGGGGAGAGAGAGCAGGGGCGAGTGGATGATGGAGGGCAGAGCAGAGGAGCGCCTGGGGGGCCTCTTATCTCCTTCGAGCTGCAGGAGAGCGTGAGGGGGGGGGGGGGGTCCGGGCGGCGAGCGCTGGAGCGAGCGACACGGCGGTGCGCAGCACTGGAGCTACAGGAACACGACGACAGAATTGCAGAAAACCCCCTGAACTTTCCTAAAATTCCTCTGTTTAATTTTCTTTTTAAACTAGAAGCATTTTTAGGGATTTTAATTGAGGCATTTAAACATTTTAGAAAAATCTGGAAATATTTGGGTAGGCTTCCCTCACCAAGTAGAGTCCCCACAAAAATTGGTGTGTCAAAATAAAATGTTTTGAACTATATTTGTTCATAGAGTTTAAATAAGATATTTTTGGATAAACCCAATTTGACAAATTGAATTATCTTTGTAATTGGGGATTAGATATTTTGAGGAGAGAGTGATATGACAATGAGATGGTTATCATCTCATTCCTGGATTTTATAAGATAAAATAGTTGTTATAACAAAATAGATGAACAGGTAGAGAGGGAAATTAAATAAGATCTTTTCTTTTAATCAGGATCTTATTTTGAGAGTGAGAGTAATCATAGGGGTCTTGTTTTGATTTTAAGTCACATTCCAAATTTGTGACCAGTGGGTTTTATTTTAGTGCTAGGCACAGCTGAGGAATTGTCCTCACAAGCAACAAACACAACAAGATCATCATCACAACCAAGTCCACACAAGGTCAAACACAGCAGTGGGAAGTAAAACACAATCATCAGTGAAACATTTCAAAAAGTTTTTGTTGGTTCTGAATTTTGGGTCTTGTGAAACTAAGTTTTTCTTAGTTTCTAAATTTGGGATGTGACAAGCTCTTCCCCCCTTAAAAAAATAAATCTCGTCCTCGAGATTTGTCCGGTGGTAACAGGGGAGTACGAGGGCACGAGTTTTGGGCTGGCTAGACCTCCGAGGTCGATGCTTCTTTAGTGAGGTCACCACTTGAGATCTTGACAAATTGAGGTTGCGGGGCTTTCCTTGTTGATAGTCTTCTGTGCTGAGC
Source organism: Poa pratensis (assembly GCA_947311845.1). Lineage (NCBI taxonomy): Eukaryota > Viridiplantae > Streptophyta > Magnoliopsida > Poales > Poaceae > Poa > Poa pratensis. The sequence goes on from CAMZMU010000053.1 coordinate 65,648,357, forward strand.
TCAGATCCTTGATGATAGGGTTGACTTGACTATCGACACTGATGGATAATCGTGGTTGGCTGTTTCCAGATACTACAAGGCTAAGACGCAAGGAACTAATTATTACTACGTTCCTGTATACTTATTGCAGGTCTTCCCACCAAATTGTAACACCCCGGCCACCCCTGGGCCGGGCCTGTCACCCCTGGCAGCTCGCTAGGATCTCCAGACTGGCCCCACAGATCAACACTAGTCTTTTCTGCGTACTTTGTCCTCACTCGTGCGCACCCGGGAACCAGTTCCCGGTCGGTCACCCATCCTTGGAGTGCTCCGGGCCAAGCACGCTTAACCTCGGAGTTCTTTCCATATGAGCTTCCGGAAAAGAAGTTGCAACTTATTGATATGAGTATTCTATCAATCCTGTTAAGCCCGGAGCTAGGATCTCACATCCTTCCCCCCTTAGAAGGGGATTTTGAAGGTTCATCCTGAAGGTTGCAGCTGGAGTTGAATTGGAGGCATTGTTCTTCCGAGGTAGCTTGACGATCTTCGTCTTGGGTGTCGCTCCTTGTTGCTTGGAGTTGGTGCAAATATCACTTCCTGATATGGTCTCCTTACGAGGGTCACAGATGGGGACGCGTTGTTTTCAGGATGCGTCGGGTCCGAGCACTCGACTCTCTCCGGTTTCTAGTTAGTAGAGGGATGTTGTAAACTTCTAAGGGCGTCTGAACTTGCTTGGTGGTTGATGTTGCCAATAGCAGGTGCTTCCGTTGTTTGATTCTTCTTAGTGACTTCCGGTAGATCTTCTTCACGCTTTTCTTCCTTCGGCATGGCGGGAAAAAGGCTGGTCCTGAAAGACTCCTTTGGTTCTGGGTTTTCACGAAGCTTCGCAGGGGTCTTCACAAGTAAGTTAGAGTGCACCAGAATAGTTAGGGTTTCTGGGAAAACTTTCTGATTGAGGGGCTTAAGTTAGTTTTCAAGGGAGTTGGGTGCTATACTCTGAACATCAATCTTTTTATACCTAAGATCCAAACAACCCACTTTACATAGGCCTCTAATTCTCCAGTCTTCAAAATACCGTTCCAACATCTCTGGTAAGGCCACTACTATCAACTAGTTAATTGAATCATGGCCTTTGCCCAAGCTAAAATTATTAATCCACCATCATCTTCTTCGGGCATAAACTCTTTATGACATAATCTTGATTGATTTTTGATTTTTTTTTATTATAGTTCAATCTATCGGATATCCATCAACCTTTAAGACATAATCTTCCCATTACCTTTGATCACAAAATTCGTGGTGGTCCACCAACTATTTCTTGATTGATTTTTGATTTTTTTTTTCCATAATACCTGACTCCCTCAGGTTGTCATTTTTCCCACGATCATATCATCAAGGCTAAATAAAGCATCGAATAATCCTGTGATCATATTATCGAGAATTGACCCACTTTCTAACCCACAAAACTTTTGGGCCTTGATCTCATGTCCAAAGATAAATGATCTTTCTAAGAATAATCCAAACAGAGCGTGACAAGCTCTGAAAACTACTGCCACATAGAGTGTCTGGCTACTAGACCAAGTCATTTGATTCCTAGAATCCGATAAACATTCACTTATCCTCCACCAATTGTTTCTTGCATACAACGATCTACTCAATTGCTAACTCATCTTTGACCACTTCCTATAGTTCGATAAGAATTTAGTACAAAGGTCTCTTGCGCTAAGAATCACCCTAAACATTCCAACACGGAGTATTCTTCTTAATTTACTTCCTTCTAACCAATCCCAACATCATTTTATCAGCAAGTGCTTCCTAAAAATCCAATAACTCTCACCTTTATTTCTAAACCTTAAATCAAGGGTCATGTCTTCTAGCTCCAGATAACCACCAATGGCTGGGGACCATAACTGGTTAGCCCTATAGTATTAATCAAATATATCATCCGTTCAAACCCAATTAATATACAGATCCGCTCCAAGTTTTCACTTCTATTCTAAACCTCAAATATTTTTATATTACCAACAGCATCCACCAAATTTTGATCTCATCGAGATACTTTTGGCTAATAACTTACAATTCAACACCCTTATATCTTCCTAAAGTCTCCTTTCTACCAACTAGTTTTGAGTCATCCACTGGCACCTCTTAATGGTCCCTAGAAAAAGTTAGTGAGGAACCTTCGCACCAGTTGTTTTTTTTCTTTTTCAAAATGATACCTTTTTCTTTTCTTGTTTTCGGAAATCATATCCTTGGGGAAACACTATAAATCTTCATGTGATTTTCTTACTTAGAACTTGAGTAATTCCTAAGGTATACACTCGACTTAAGAAAATTATTATTGTCCTTGATTTGAGTTCTAACATCATTTGCTTCACGCCTGTGGTGAAGGCATCCACTTAGTCCGAGCAAGCTTTCTATTAGTTAGTTGTATAAAATTGTGGAGGTCTTTTATAACATCAATTGCCTTAGTCTTACGAGAAGAATTTGTTAACAAGGTAGCTAGTCTTGTCATCAAACTACTTTTCATATTCCAGAGGCTGAGATGTACTGGATTATCCGACATTCCGTTTATTTGGATATGACACTCAATTGTTTGAGCATACAAAAGTGATTTGTTAACAAGTTCATGAGGCTTGTTACCGAACTACTTCTATATAACACGAACATTGGAATATCACACTATTTCTAGGGAGATTAATAATGATAGATTCTGATATAAGAGTTTCCAACTACTCAATGATAGTCTGGTATATTACTTCTTTGCCAACTTGAGAAATCTCTCTTCAATGTCTTCTTGTCGTAGTTCCTCCTTCTTGCGGTCTCTGAGCTCGAATCTTCATAGCAACTCTTATACACTCCTTGAGTTCCTTTAGTTACCAATCCGAAATGAGTCTCCTTATGTCCTCGTCTCTTGCCAAGGCTTTTCAGACCCGAAAGGTTAGTTGGTACCATCGTGGAGTTAAGTTCGATGTTAACCTAAAGTTAGATACGATAAGTAGTGTGGTATTCTTGTAATTTCACAATTTAATTTTTACGAGGTAAGGCTCGGGCCTTCACGGGGTTGGCGTAAAATTGCAGCTTCCTTCGAGGTCTTGACGTACTTGCTCCAGATGGTGCTTGAAAGCCATTGATTGACTTGCCGGTTAGGTTGCAAAAATCTCAAGCTATTTGGTTAAAGATCGGGGGTCTCTTGTATCTTACGAAACTGTCAGTTCTTACCGGGAGTTGGTTTAGATGAGAGGAAAAATATCTTAGAAAGATTTTTTTTTCTAGGCGGGTTTATATTTGCACAAGGTGCAGCTATGGCGAAGAGGTCAGAAATGGTTTTTGGTCAGATGGCAAAAGGAGTTTTATAAAGAGAGAATTTTGAGGTTACTTTGTGTTGCCGACAAGGCGTGATTGTGAAACACACAGGAAGAACAACACACAAGCAGAGGATTTACAAACAAACAATACACAAGCAGAGTACACACAAGCAAGGAGAACACAAGGTACATTTTGTACCAAAGGACGTCTAATACTCGTGGTAGTCGGGTGGTATAACCGAGGTTCCTACATTCTTATCCTATGGGTCTTGGTTAAACACGGTGGGTGAAGTCTTCACTTTATCGCCTTACTCCTTAGCTGGAGAAATTGAGATTGTCGAAGTAGTAACTGAGTGGAATTGTTGATATTGAGTTGAGATCTTCGAAGGTCTCTTGCTTTGTTGATACCGACGATCTTGGTATTTGCAGCTCAATCACCTTGATGTTGAATGTTGAATTTTTGAGATGGAAGCTTCTTCTCGTAGGTGCTAGCTAATTAGGTCTCACTTGGGTTCATCGTCAAGTATTTTGAACGGGTAAGAGGTAATAGAAGAATTCTTGGAAAATCTTAAAATAGAGGGATAAGACTCAGAAATATTTGAGAAGATGAGAAGAGTGGAAGCTATTTTCTTGGGCTTCCTTGGATAAAAATGTATTTTGGTAGTAATATATTTTTAACAAAATATTTCCTTTCTTAACAAACGTCCATGCTAACTAAGGTCTCCTACAGTCAACGATGGCTCTGATACCAAGTCTGTGAGGACCCCAGATTAGCTATCCGAGATACTCGTTATGTTTCCTGCAACAATCCCATGATCAGTCTGTTGCTGCACATAACTCGAATTGGCATCACAGAACACCCATAAATACCGAATGAATTTACTTACTGGATTGAAGCCATAACTTCAACAGGTACTTGCAGCGGAAATCACCAAACAACGTGGAGCCCAAGTCACTTGCCAACCCTACAGGCAGTTGACTGGGAAGCGCCCTAGTTCGCATTGACGTCATTAACCACTTCTTCTTCGAACTGCTCCTCTTCAGAATCTGGCTAAGACAATAGCCAGGGACGAAACCAATATGAGTACATTTGAATGTACTCGCAAACTACCCCCGACATGAGCGTGCAATAGCATCATTTTTATTATAATAAAAACCTTTATTTTGAGAAGACATCTCTATATCTTTGTTGAAAAAGGGAAGAATGCTTTTAGAACTTTTTCCCATAAATCTATCTTTGTAAGAATTTTCTTTTAAAACTTTTTCCCGAAAATACATCTTTGTGGAAAAAGGTAAGAAGTCTCTTTAATAAAAATTTTCCCGGAAAATCACCATTTGTTTATTTCTCCAAAACTCCTCCTTTTTCGACCATAACCCTTCATGGTCATTCAATCCCAACAACTTCATACCGGCCCTTTAGTATAGTTGCATAAAACATTTTCCACTTTTAAAACACAAAACTCTTCACTTCTCGACCATAGCCCGTCATGGTCAAATCATTCTCCAGCAACCTCATACCAGCCCGTCGGTAGAGTTGCAGACAGAACACATCTCCATTTTATTTTCAAATCTCAAAACTTTGCAAAACTTGCACATAGTCTTAGGACAGCCTCCCAATTGTCCATATCCGAGGACTCGACTATTCGAATAGTTTTAACCCTCTGCAGAGGTAGCACGCTTTTAGCCCACACCCATCCGGTAACTCATCGTGTCAGCCACGTCCCGCCATACCAGGTGTATGCGGAGTTGAGCCACCGACCATAGCCTCTCATTTGCTCATGCTAGTATAGGATCCTTCCCATATGACACTTTCCATCGACACCCAGTCCAGTTTCCCGTCAGAAACCCTAAATGTGAGGACTCATAGTTTTGTCCGGCGGTTTATGGTGGAACCTTCTATCCTCCCCACCAACTTGTGTGAGGACCCGGGTCAGGGGGTAGGTCCTCAGACCATCCCCACATGCATAACGGAGTCATCTCCGTCGGTGAGGTATCCCATACTAATAAGAGCAAACTACATGACTAAGCCCCGTTCCCATATGGGGGTAAATGTGGTCGCACAGGGTAAGATTGGTCGTCATAGTACTAGGACACTGTGCATTTTTCATAAACATCACCATTTTCCATTTCTCCACTTCCACACCGACATCTCGGCGTTTCACATCCACACAAGTATTTTTAAAGGAGTTTTGAATAAACAACATTGTTTCCCATCCTATAGTTTTATATAAACTATCTCATATTTCTACATAGGGTGGCAAAATAGTTTCCATATACTTTTTGGAAAAGGTTTTATAAATCTTTGCTTTAAAAGTAAAACATGTTATCCAAAGTAGATGCATATATTTGGGGTGCAAGCTCAGAGAGTAGCTTTCCTGATTCCAGCATAATTTTCCTGGGCTTCTTCTCATTGCTCAGGGAAATAAATCCCATCCTTCTTCGATAAATCCTGTCCAAATACCACTCCGGTAGCGTTTATATCTAGCGTCGCAAACATGAAAATAAAACAACACACAATAAGCAAACCATACCACAAGTGGTATACAAACAAGTAATCAAACCACAAACATAGTACTAATTTAATCAAGCAACAAACTAATATCTATATTTACAAGGGCATTATACTCACAGGAGTATAACACCAAACACATGCTAAAAACATAGAGCACCAAAACATCTCATACTAAAGGTGCTTAACAACCATTTTCCCTAAACAGGAAATACTTCAGACAAAAGTTAAGTCACCAAATAATCTCTCTAATGAAAACATCACACCAAGCTAGGGTAGATACATAACAGATACCTAAGCTAGTACTCAACTTAAGGATCATCAAGTTTAACAAGCAATGCAAACATATTACTCACACCAACATGTCTAACAAATACCACTAACAGGACTAACATATTATAATTGCTAAACAATAGTAATATGCAAGCAACAGTATCCCAACAACTATTAACCAGCAAGGCATACATATTAATCACACACAATATCCTCACATCAAAATAAACAAGCTTAACAAATTCCTAATTATTAGGAGAAGAGCTATATAGGGAATAAAACCCTAACAAACACATGACTCACAAATAGCTCTCCTAACATGCTAGTAAAATAAGGAAACATGTCATAACAGTGGATTACCACCATACACATGCTAGGAAACACATTTGTAATAATAAAGTTATAACACAACAATTAATTAAAGGTCTAATAAAAATAGGCAGAAAAGACCTAAACCTTATAATTATCACCACAGTCAATCAGTGACTCCTAAATTCAAACCAAGCTAGGGATATGTTCTCCTACACATATAGAAGACAAGCCAATTGGATTTACTCCAAAATTCATCACACAAAAATCTACAAAAATCACCAAAGTGCCACTGGTGTGTTTACAAGAATGAATAGAACTTTTGTTTTAGGTTTCATTTGCAGGCAAGGCCAACAGATCTAGAAAGGTAGCATCTCAACCTATCCATAGAATTTTAGTTTGCCCTTTTTGGATCTATAAAACTCTAGATATTTAATTTTTAATGCAAAACATACTTTTTATAGGATTAAATCTAGAAGGCTCACAAATTAATATTTTTGCAAGCAGCCAGTGCTGCATGTTTAAGAAAACACACAGGAACACTAAAAAATTTAGATCACTCAATTATCCAGCACAGATCCACCATAAAGGAATTAAAACTACACTACAAAAATCACATTAACTAAAAGCAGATATTAGATCTATTAAAAAAAACGTCACTGGGCTGGATCTGGCCCAGACCCGGCCGAGCAACGCTGGAGGTGGCCCAGCCAGCGGCCCAAGTGCAAAGCGAACGGGTACGGGTCGTCGTCCTCCTCTGGGCACGCACGACGCGCGCAGAGAGCAGCAGGGAGCACGGCGAGGATGGCGACGGCGCTCCGGTGATCCTAAAAAGAAAAGGAGATGTCTGAGAGATAGCTCGTGACGAGGGGATCCCAGGGAGGCAAGAATGGCGGGAAATGGTGGACGCAATCGCTCACGAGCTTGCTCGACGTTCGGCGGCCGGAGATGAAGAAGACGGCGATGCCCCGATCGATTCGCAGCTTCCCGCGACGATTCCTTGGACGAGGATGGAGAGGACGTCGAGGCGGTTCTTCTGGTGGTCTTCGATCTGCTCCAGGCGGTCTCCATCGACGGCGGCGCTCGACGGCGAGCTCGGCTAGGGTTCGGTCTTGGAGGAGGGAAAACGGAGAGGGGAGAGAGAGCAGGGGCGAGTGGATGATGGAGGGCAGAGCAGAGGAGCGCCTGGGGGGCCTCTTATCTCCTTCGAGCTGCAGGAGAGCGTGGGGGGGGGGGGGGGGGGTCCGGGCGGCGAGCGCTGGAGCGAGCGACACGGCGGTGCGCAGCACTGGAGCTACAGGAACACGACGACAGAATTGCAGAAAACCCCCTGAACTTCCTAAAATTCCTCTGTTTAATTTTCTTTTAAAACCAGAAGCATTTTTAGGGATTTTAATTGAGGCATTTAAACATTTTGAAAAATCTGGAAATATTTGGGTAGGCTTCCCTCACCAAGGAGTCCCCACAAAAATTGGTGTGTCAAAATAAAATGTTTTGAACTATATTTGGTCATAGAGTTTAAATAAGATATTTTTGGATAAACCCAATTTGACAAATTGAATTATCTTTGTAATTGGGGATTAGATATTTTGAGGAGAGAGTGATATGACAATGAGATGGTTATCATCTCATTCCTAGATTTTATAAGATAAAATAGTTGTTATAACAAAATAGAGGAACAGGTAGAGAGGGAAATTAAATAAGATCTTTTCTTTTAATCAGGATCTTATTTTGAGAGTGAGAGTAATCATAGGGGTCTTGTTTTGTTTTTAAGTCACATTCCAAATTTGTGACCAGTGGGTTTTATTTTAGTGCTAGGCACAGCTGAGGAATTGTCCTCACAAGCAACAAACACAACAAGATCATCATCACAACCAAGTCCACACAAGGTCAAACACAGCAGTGGGAAGTAAAACACAATCATCAGCGAAACATTTCAAAAAGTTTTTGTTGGTTCTGAATTTTGGGTCTTGTGAAACTAAGTTTTTCTTAGTTTCTAAATTTGGGATGTGACAATGTTCCTATTACCTACCCTATAAAAAACAAGTAGAAACTTCACATGTGATATGGACTTTCAAGGCCGGTCAAAATAGTAGACCGCGCGTGCACATAAATTCGGGTTTGGGTTTTAGTACCCGCCCGGGAGTCAGAATTCGATCCAAATTTATGTTGGGTCCTTACTTATGTATATAAATGTGATGTTACATGGAAAGAGCCAGTATCCAACTCCGATGTGTGTCCCGCTTCACGCACATAAATTACCCCGCACGACGTTTCTGCACTTATAGTGAAAAAATTCCCAACCAACGAGAACGGAGATATTTTGTGATAAGTTCGGATCAGTTTAGGATTTGTATGTTCTTATGACCTACCCTATAAAAAAACTAGTAAAAACTTCACATGTGATATGGACTTTCAAGGTCGGTCAAAGTAGTAGACGGCGCGTGCACATAAATTAGGGTTTGGGTTTTAGTGCCCTCCCGGGAGTTGGAATCCGATCCAAATTTATGTTGGGTCCTTACTTATGTATATAAATGTGATGTCACATGGAAAGAGCCAATATCAAACTCCGATGTGTGTCCCGCTTCACGCACATAAATTACCCCGCACGACGTTTCTGCACTTATAGGGAAAAAATTCCCAATCAACGAGAACGGAGATATTTTGTGATAAGTTCGGATCAATTTAGGATTTGTATGTTCCTATGACCTACCCTATAAAAAACAAGTAAAAACTTCACATGTGATATGGACTTTCAAGGCCGGTCAAAGTAGTAGACCGCGCGTGCACATAAATTAGGGTTTGGGTTTTAGTGCCCGCCCGAGAGTCGGAATCCGATCCGAATTTAAGTTGGGTCCTTACTTATGTATATAAATGTGATGTTACATGGAAAGAGCTAATATCCAACTCCGATGTGTGTCCCGCTTCAAGCACATAAATTACCCCGCACGACGTTTCAACACTGTTGCTGTAGTGGAACATGGGGTTTCCCTGATGCTGCCAAAGTGGGTCCTCCACTGGGGCCCACCAAGAAGATGGACAAGGAAAGTCTCTGCGGCTAAGGACCAGGTGACCTTCCGGGTCACCCCCTCGCCCGGAGAACCAGGCGAGATACCCGCGGGTCCGTGCTCCCGGCAGGAGGCCAGGCGCGCCCCCGGTATCCATCCGTACCATCGAGAGGATAAGATCGCCAGCTCGCCGGAAGCTGGTGGAAGACTTGGGCGCCAAGATGAAGGCCGCACCCTGGTGACATTGCCACGAGCGCAGTTGGTGGGGCGGACAGGCTTTGTCCATCCCACCTTTTCCAAGGGCGGACGACCACGCCGCCCTCCTCAGAATGCTTGGAGGATAGAGTGCCACGTCTCCTCCAAGGACCGCCGAGAGGTTTTCCGGCCAAGACCCCTCATACCTCTCGCGTGCCCATGTCGGATCCCCTTAGCCTATAAAAGGAGGACCATGGCACCGAAGGGGACGGGACAAGACAAGACGAAACAGAAGCAAGCTAGAGCTCAGGCAAGACTAGACTAGGGTTCAGAAGGTAGAGAGAGAGGTGATCTCCCCAGGGCAGGATCTGCTCTTCGTCTACCTTCGGCCGAAACTCTGCTGGGTTCACCCCAGAACACCCTTGTACACCACACCATGATGAACCTCTCAATCCAGACATGCAGGAGTAGGGCTTTTAGCCTCCGGGCGGCCTGAACCTGGGTAACTCTGTGTGTCCTGTTGTGTTGTTTGATCTCTCCATCTCGACGAAGAACTTGGCGTCCTTGCTCCCGGGTAAGACGTCTTCCAGCCTCCTTCGCACCCCGTGCCGAACCTAAAAAGGGGGGTATCATCTACTCTCGGTGTCCGTCACCCGAGACACAACATCTGGCACGCCAGGTAGGGGTGCAAGCGCTGGATTCGTCTTCTTCTTCATCGACTTCAAGTTCAGCGTCAAGTTCATCGTCAAGTTATGCGTCGAGCTTCTCGTCCGTGACAAGATCTGCTTCAAGACCCCCGGCGCCTTCGGAGCTGCACTAGTTTCGACTCTCACAAGTGAGGCGCCGAATCCGACGGCCAAGATGACAAAGAAGAGAAAGACTAGGGCAGCCTTGGAGTTTCTGCGGTACCCAGGGCTCGGTTTCGTCCTAGGGGAGCCCTCGTCGACCCCCGCCACCAAGGGTCGGGACTTTGGAGTACAGTTTGTACGGCCAGCGGCATATGTCAGTTCTTTAATCAGCGAGGAAAGGCCTCAGGAAAACGCCATGAGCATCGATGTACCTTCTCCCTCGTGGACGCACGAGGAAAGGGAGGAACTCTGCTCCGACGTATCACCTGCAGCGCAGCCTCTGAAAGGCGAGGGCCCAGATCAGAGCACGGAGGATGATCCTCAACTAGAAGATCCTCTCATTTACGTGCCCCAATAGCTCAAGATTCCTCTGCGCAAAGATGGCCAGCCTAGAGTATGGTGCATGTACCACAGATCTGATAGACACAGTCTGGAAGAGTGCCGCCAGTTCAACGATATTCAGTTAAAGCAGAAGAATGGGGAGTGCTATGCCTGCGGCGAGCCAAGACATATCTGCAGAGATTGCCCCTTCACCAAGAAACCAAAGAAAACCAAGGCCAATCCCGGCGCTCCACAGAAAGGAAAGTCTTTCCGAACCTTCGCTAATGCCTCTACTCAGACTAAAGAGCGTGAAGAGCCAAGCCCAACCCAACGGACACAAGATTGTCAGAGATTAACTGCTGCCAGTTGGGACCAAACTTTCGTCTGCGGCAATTCTGACGAAGTTGAATGGGAACTCCCGGGTCATATAGTGACAATACACCCGGGACCGAGTGGACCTCCCCAGAAGTACTGGATCGCGAAGTGGTTGGCTTCCAGTCCTCAGAAGTAAACAACATCAGGGTCTCCGGACCGGCATTTCTATCATGCCAGCCAGTTGCCGGATCACCAAGAAGGTGAGCTCCGGGTTTTGCAGTAAGAGGGTCTCCGGACCGGCATTTCTATCATGCCAGCCATTTCCCGGATCACCAAGAAGGTGAGCTCCGGGTTTTGCAGTAAGAGGGTCTCCGGACCGGCGTTTCTATCATGCCAGCCAGTTGCCGGATCACCAAGGAGGTGGCCTCCGGGGTCTCCGGACCGGCGTCAGCCAGCTAGTTGTGCCTTCGAGCGGCATGCAAGGACCAGTCCCCGCAAGGGTGTATTGGGCCCTTGGGTATATTTCAGCACGGAAGCCTTGTTCACGCCAAGAATTGTGGGGCAGGGCAGAATTATGTCTAAAAAACGACATAGAAGACCCGCCACGGCGGCAACGCGACGAAGTAATTGCCGGAATATACCGAAAGGAGGTCAAATGCGAGCTAAGTATAAACGCGCTCGCGCGGGCTTTATCCTGGTTGCATCGGTTTTATACACTTTGGCTAAAGCGAAAGCGGGCGTAATCTTGGGGTAGCGCCTCCGCGACAATACTGTCAGTTTCCCTCGGGCAGTGGAGTCGTGGGCTGAGGTCCCTACGGTCAAGACCGGTGGGTCCCTGGGGGGTTGCGCCCTGTGTCAGCAATTCAGAACAGTCTGATTGCTCACGGCTGGTTAGCGCTCGCGCCCTTGGACCCTTCCCGAGTGCGTTAAGCCCCCACGAGTGCAATAAAACTCATGTAACTCAGGAAAAAGTTATTTACATTCCAAGTACAAAGTTCATATGCCTTTCGGCGGTACAATTGCAAAAGCTTGGTTCACGGCCTTTGGTATTGTCCTATCCCTTGCAGGACCTTTCAGGTTTGCGGGTTGTCTTCACGGGAAAGACGCCCCAGGATCTCGTCCACTTGGCCAGCAGCGTTTGGAGGAGTCGGCATCCCGGGTCCCAGCCTCTCCAACTCGGACAGCAGCGAAAGCTGCGGGTGCTGCTGGTGGAGGGCCACGACTATGCGGGTGATGTAGGGTCGCGGGTAGGCTACACTAGCGCAAATCAAAATTTTCTACCGCATCAACCAAGGAACTGCTGCAGTTATAGATCACGGGATTACCACTAGACGCGCTGTGCCGTGCCGAAGTCGGTGAAGCGAGTCGGGGCAGGGTAGACGTACAATCCTCTCCGATCCAGTCGCTTCCATGAACAGATCACACGAACAGCTCCTCCCGGCGGTTTGTCCAAGTGCTCCAAGTGTAGCACCTCTATCGGTATCCACAAGTACGGCGTGGAGGCGCCACTCGCCGGACTGCTAGGTCCGCGCGGGCGGCAGGGGCGTGGCGAGACGGTGGCTGGGTGGATTGTGGTGCGGAAATGGGCAACCCTAAAACGTCCAGCCTCCTTTCCTTATATAGATGTAACACCCCGAATTTCACTAACCGGTTTTTCTGAAAAAGGGGTGAACTAAAAAATTTCGAAAACCTTTTTACTTGGATTTCTCTGGGTTTTATCAAAACTCATTTGAACTTTTGGTGATGGATGTATCTCTCTTTGTCCCAACCCCGGAAATATTCTCTAAATATTTCTGGTCACCTTTGATCCCGTTCATTAGGGTTTTCTTTATAAAACCTTAATGCCTTTTCTATAGAAAACAAAAACCGGTATCTCGCCTCTCCAAAGAAACTCTCCTTTATCTTGCTTAGAAAATTCCGCCAAAAATCCCAGAGACACCTATCATCATGTATATCCCATATATGCATGAACATAGCCATGACCTATGCAACTTTTTAGATTGAGGAAATTACCAAATCTGCCACTACCGGGCCATTTAATCCAAAACCCTACTTCCACTCCACCATAAATCTTGACCACCTGAGGAAGGGTTTCATATCCCATTATAAGCCTCCCAAGAAATTTGGGATCATTTGGACCAACTTTTTCTTGTAGGACACCCATCGAACACCTTCTGCCCTTTTCGAAACCCAAAAATGTTTACACATGAAACTTTCTGCAAATTGAGTGATACTTGACCACATTGCTCACATACCAGTAGAACACCACCAGTAAAAATCCCAGCTCCATTGGGATAAAGGAAGTCCCTTTTCTTTGCATCGAACACCTTGAGGGCATTTGAACTTTTCAAAACTTTGCTCTGGCCTTTTGCTCCTATTTGATGTTTGGCTTGCTAGATGCTGTGTGTAGTGTTAGAGCAACCCAGTGACGCGACTCATTTTCTTTTTAGTGCCCTAGATCATCGGGAACGCGAACCACGCCGCTCGCGTCGCGCTCTGGCCATGCCACTTTCGGCATGACCCTGTGCAAAACCCTAGCCCCTGCCTTATCTCTTGCAGCAGTACCACCGCGTGCACTACTGTACCTCCAGCACGGCAGCCCTATCCCTCCCCCTCCTTATCCCTCCTCTGTAGCAGGAGTGGCGTCAGCCATGACCTCCGAGCACCATTAATGGCCGCCACGGCCACCACCTACCTCTCCCCCTCCCCTGCCCTTAAAAGGACCCCTAGACCCTCCCCGTACGAAGCACAGCTCACTCCCCTCCCTCCCAGACCTCCCTCTCTCCAGTTCCTCGAAGGAACGAGCTCGCAGGAGCTCTACATACTTCCATGGCCGAAACCCTAAAAACCCGAGCTAGGGCAAACCGCGGATCCTCTGCCGTCGAAATAATCTCCCACGGGCGCGGCACACCGAGGCGGTTCCATCCGCATCCTCGCCGAGGTCCCTGGGCCACTCCCTAGCCGGCGCCGTCGCCGTGCCGAGGCTTCACCGCCATGGCCGTACGGCCGAAGCTCGAGGAGGCGCACGGAAGGCGACCCAGCCTCCGGTTCTGCCCCCGCTGGACGCGGTGGGGCACTGCGGGCCCGTCTTGGCCGCCGACGTCCGCCCCCGGCCGCCCGCTCGCCGGCGCCAAGACCACCCGAGCCACTGCGTGCATACGGTGTGGCTTCGAGCCAGAAGAAGGAAGGAGGAAGGAAGGGAGAGAAGAAAGAAAAAAAAAGAGGAGAAAGGAGAAAGAGTCACCGACAGGTGGGCCCCGGCCCCACCTGTCGGGTTAAGTGGAAATGGCTTCCACTGTTTACGCTTTCCTGCGCCGGAAACGTATTTCCAGGAAATGCGCGACCCAGCCGAACCCTGTAGCGCGGACGTCCACCCGTTAAGGGCAGAAACGGACAGTTTTCTGTCCACTTTTCTGCTTAACGAACGGACAGCCATAACTTTCGAACCGTAGCTCCAAATGAGGTGATTCAAATTTCTTAATTCATATTTTTGGAAGCTTTATCCAGTGGTGCTGTCCTTATCCATTTTGGGAATAGTTTATTTTGGGGCTATATTTTAAGTGCTATATCGCACCCCGTGTTTAGGTCCCCCTTCGAGGTTCTACCCGCGGAAAGTCCGAGACTTCCCCGAACCGTCGGAAACCCGTCTTCGGAGGCAAGCTAACCCCTTGCTATGAGCAGTCCCGCAGTGTTGTTTGTTTATTTGTTTATTTCCATGCCGAGTATTTATATTTGTCTGCGTTCGGTATATATTCTGTCGGTCTGTTATTGTTTGCGTTCAATATGAAACTTGTAATATTGTCATGCCATGTTATATTAAATTGTCGCATTACTACATAATTGCTTATTTGTGCCTCACCCCCCATTCCCGAGGCGATGGGCTGGAGGAACCGCCACAGTCAAGGGAATGGGAAATAATACAACTGTGCGCCTCGCACTTGCGTGGCTTTGTTTGCTTCTTCTTCTTCGCCGAGGTGAGGAGCGGACGAATGTCGTCTAATGATCCTCGGAGTTGGGGGCATTTGCCAAAAGAGTTATTTGCTTCTTCTCCCTCCGTCAAACGTGGTTGGCGTAAGCCCACCTGGACTGCGACGCTTGGGACATTTGCTTTCCATTTGGTTCTTTTTGCCAAGATTGCTGACACCACGTCGGGTTAATCCTTGAGTGGAATGAATGCTTTCTTTCTTATGAGTGCTTTTCGGTTCATTTTGGAGACTACATGCCCTACCAACTTTGGTAGTCGATCTGCGACGGCGCTGGTCGGAGGTATCTCTGCCACAGTCACCCGGTCGACGCCAACAACCTGTGCTAACTTTTGTAGTTGAACTGTGAGAACGCTGGCTGGAGGAACCGCCACAGTCGTCCGATTGATATTACAAACAAACTATTGCTTGAAATATTATGTTGCTAATGTCTTGATGTTTGATGATATATATTATTATGATATTGTGATTGTTGTGTTGGACTAATTCTCTGTTGTTTGGACTTGTTGATGAAACATGATTAAATGAAACACCCCTCCAAACATCGATAGGGTCAGTCCATAGTGCCACTAATCCGAACATCGAAAGCACTGCCACTGTCGCTCATATGGGCGGGCCTTGACCTACGTAACCTATTGAGCCTCCTTTGATGCTACCATTTTGGCAAGACTAGTCGGTTACCTTTGTGGTCGGGGCTAGCCTTGTGAAGGTTCCGGAGCTAGGCGTCGCTCATCTGTTGGGGGCGTGCCGGATTCACTTCGTCATAAGACATAGAGTTGTGTCGGTAGCTATACAGGGAGTGTCTTGGTAGCGTGAACGGTCGGGTGAGTGTATCTTGCTGAGTTCGCCTTAAGGATGATATCCTAAAGTACCGGCTGAGTGTGGTGCACTTAGATGGGTGGTATCTGCAACCTCTCGAGAGTGTCAAATCTGGATGTCTAGCCTCGTTCCAAGGTTATGGAACAACAGTTCAGTGTCGGTCACACTATTGTCTTTGTCGAGTCAGGAGGTTAAACATAAGTTTGGTTTGAAAGAAAGTTGAACAACCTGATTTCACTAAATGAACAATAAGATGATGCAGGGAATGTTACTTGAGATATGGATGGTTACCGTATTTAGGGGGGGACGGTGTGATCGTTGGGAGCCTAGAGTTAGGCCGGAGCCAACATCAACCGTGCATGCCCAACGTGGAAAAATAAGGCCAGAAGGCCTAGGAGAGTTGAGAAAAGAGATAAGGCCAGTGGGTCTAGTAGGGATGATAAATATTGTCATGTTACTTGGTACCAAATGGTACACCCGTTTACTCGTCACAGGTAAGCCCTTTGTATGATTGCCGGTGCACGATCCAACCCCACCTGGCTTGGACTCTGTACTGGTGATACCCCGTTGTTTGCTTATGACATGTTTGGTTGTCAATGCCATGCTACTTTTATATCAGGTATCTAGAGTACACTTACCATGTTGTAGGAGTTTATTTCCAATATATATATCCTGCTGCATGATTGTTGGATTGTTTGTAGTGAGTGGCGATTCTTGCTGAGTGCATACAAATGTACTCACGGGCCTTGTGTTTGTGGCCAGATTTTGGCGAGGACTCAACTTCCACCTTAGCAAGGACAAGGAGCAGAAGCATGCTAGGATCAGTAGCCCAGCCAGATACCTGTGGAGTGGAGCCGCTCCAAGCCGTTGCCTTAGCCGTCTTCCGCTGCCAGTTAAACTCTGTCCTGAGCCATGCTTGGCAAGATATTTTGTAATGCCTCGATGGCCTTGTAAACCATTTGTAGCACTTTTTGTGCCTGATTGTGTAATGATTTCCGCTATGTTGCATTGTCGTAACGTGCGGCCAGATATCTTGGGCTGGCGCACGGGGCGACCACCTCTCTGGAAATATGTGCCAGAGCGGGGTGCCACAATAGACCTCCCCATATTGGGCTGCCTCAACTGAAGCCCATTCTGGAGTCTATTCTAGCCCAACTCGGATCCAATCCGAATTCTGCCTTCACTGCCTTAAGTGTGTGACCCTATAGGTTCACGCACGTTTAGACATGACACGAGTACACCTACTCGGCCAATAGTTGGTAGCGGCTTCGAGCAAAACGTGCCAACTCCCAAACGCACATAAAGATCTTATCGGACGAACCATCACAATATTTATGCCATTCCCTTTACCTCACGATATTAGGTCAAGCCTCCAGCTGACCACTCTTTCTTGATCCTGTGATTCGGAATCCCATACTAGGTTAACTTTTTAACCTTATGTAGCACGACCATGCATTTCTGGATCCGATCACTCGAGGGCCCCAGAGAAATATCTCTCTCAAGAAGAGAGGGGCAAATCCCATCTTGACTGGCCATGCTCCGCAGCATGTTTCACGACAAACCCGTAAGCTACCTTTATAGCTACCCTTTCACGGTGTAGCGTTTGATAGCCCCAAAGTAGGTCGATTCACATCTCGGGTACATGCGACAATCTCAGGTCTAGGGACAAAGCATACACATCGTGTAGAGAGAGAACTACGAGCATTGCTGCATCGTCTCAAGGTGGGTCAGTCCAACTCTATGTTGATAACATAAGTCCACATTTTTGGTTTAACATCTCCATGTCTATGACTTGTGAAACATAGTCATCAACCAATACATGTGCTAGTCTAATATTCAAGTGTGTCCTCACATGAACTCCGACTAGGGACATATCTAGAATAACCATACAAGTAATGAGTTTCACAAACAAGTCACGTACTTGCCAATCAATACTAAGACATTATTCAAGGCACATTATTATAAATCATGGATACATCGAAATATCATCATCTCTATGATTGCCTCTCGGGCATATTTCCGACGCGAAGATCAACTTCTCCTTGTCTCACGCTCCTACTCCTTACTAGCCCCTGCATCGATTTGCAAATATGAGAAACCGATCCGGTATCAAATACCCAAGGGTTAATAAGAGAGTCAGCGAGAAAAATCTCTATAACATTAACCACAAGCGTACCTGAGCTGGAAGTCTTACTTCCACTCTTCTTCAAATAAGCGAGGTACTTGGTGCAGTTTCTCTTCCAGTGTCCAGTATCATGACAGTAGTAGCATTCAGTGTCAGGCTTAGGTCCATCCTTGGGCTTAGGTTTTGGCTTGGAAATCGCATCTTTAGCCTTTCCCTTTCCCTTGGCCTTACCATGCTTCTTAAAGCTGGGCTTGTTCTGCACAGCCAACACTTGGCCATGCCCTGCACACTTCTTAATGTCACATTTTGCGGTCTTGAGCATCCCACAAAGTTCATTAAGGTCCTTCTCCACCCCACGCATATGGTAGTTCGAAATGAAATGCCCATAGCTGGCTGGAAGCGACGACAAAATGAAATCAGTGGCCAACTCTCGGCCCAATGGAAAACCAAGTTTGTCCAAAGTCTGCGCGTAACCAAGCATTTTGATCACGTGCGGGCCTACTGCTGCTCCTTCAGCTAGCTTGCATTCACCAAAGGCCTTAGCAACATTGAACCTTTCAGTCCTGGCCTGGGTCTGGAACATGTCCTTAAGCGCAACGATCATATTGTATGCTTCCTGACCATCAAACTGCTTTTGAAGGTCGGGTTCCATGCAAGCAAGCATAAGGCAGCTAACCTCAAGAGACTCATCACATGCTCTCTTGTAGGCAGCCCTAATGGCAGCAGTGTCGGTGTCAAGAGGTTCATCTGGTAATGGGGTATCCAGAACACTTTCCTTCTTATCAGCCCTGAGAACAATTCTCAGATTCCGGATCCAATCCGAATAGTTTGTTCCAGTTAACTTTTCTTTCTCAAGGATGGAACGCAAAGCAAAAGGGGTGGGTTGGTTACGTGCCATTGATCTACAACAGAAAGCATGCAAAATACTAAGACAAAAATCCATGATAGAGTAAAACATTAAACAATTTAATATGGTCTACTCCCACTAAAACCAACATCCCTCTATTGGTACTTAGTGATTCAAGATCCACAACGAACAAGTCAACTAGTGATATTAAACATCACTGCTAGATGACAAGGTCGATTGGTAAGCAACACTTTGCTAATCATATCACATATGACTCTTGTTGTTGGGTGACATCTCTATGTCAAAACGCCAACCTTTATGCCCCAAGGCGCTTAACCGTTAAGATTACCTTGATGAGTAAACCAACCCTTTATGCGTGTAAGCTACCGGTAGATGGCATCCTGCTGCAACAGAACTACCACCTAACCAATACAAACCCATCTAGTCAACGAAAACTGAGGTACCCCGCTGCAACGGACCCACCATCAATTGTAGAAGACATGGGATGGTGCAAGGTTTAGTTGGGGGGCACGTTAACTTAACATTTGTGAGGGATCATTCTACTTCCACGAATCTAACATGCATAGGAGTAAAACAACAGGAATAGCAATCACATAGTTGTGACACAGTATGGCCCGTTTCTCATGGTGATCTCCATCTCCATAGAACCTGTCCACCATGATGATCTCCATCTCCATGGTTCATGAGTGACATCCCTCCGAGTGATGAGTCCTCCAAGAACTACTACAAGCTATTACGCCTAACAACTAGTAAAGTAAATTACATGGAGTGAAAGAATCACCATAAGTCGGCACGCAGGCCGTTAATACAATAAGTGACAACACATTTGGCTCCTGCTGTGTTGACGTACTCATGACACGCAGGTCATGAAAAATTACACACATGCATCACATACACATGGGCCATACCGGTCACAAGTCACAAATCTGCAAAAACGAGTTAGACGTTCTAACGCCGAAACTTGCAACCCCTATAACTCTCTTTTGGAGCTGAATTAGCACATTCTAAAAATTCACTCAAACAAAGAGAGCTAGTTTCCCGAAGCAAAATTTTGATACGAAACTTTTTCGTTCACAAACACCCGGGACCGAGTGGACCTCCCCAGAGTACTGGATCGTGAAGTGGTTGGCTTCCAGTCCTCAGAAGTAAACAACATCAGGGTCTCCGGACCGGCATTTCTATCATGCCAGCTAGTTGCCGGATCACCAAGAAGGTGAGCTCCGGGTTTTGCAGTAAGAGGGTCTCCGGACCGGCATTTCTATCATGCCAGCCAGTTGCCGGATCACCAAGAAGGTGAGCTCCGGGTTTTGCAGTAAGAGGGTCTCCGGACCGGCGTTTCTATCATGCCAGCCAGTTGCCGGATCACCAAGGAAGTGGCCTCCGGGGTCTCCGGACCGGCGTCAGCCAGCCAGTTGTGCCTTCGAGCGGCATGCAAGGACCAGTCCCCGCAAGGGTGTATTGGGCCCTTGGGTATATTTCAGCACGGAAGCCCTGTTCCCGCCAAGAATTGTGGGGCAGGGCAGAATTATGTCTAAAAAACGACATACAAGACCCGCCACGGCGGCAGCGCGACGAAGTAATTGCCGGAATATACCGAAAGGAGGTTAAATGCGAGCTAAGTATAAACGCGCTCGTGCAGGCTTTTTCCTGGTTGCATCGGTTTTATACACATTGGCTAAAGCGAAAGCGGGCGTAATCTTGGGGTAGCGCCTCCGCGACAATACTGTCAGTTTCCCTCGGGCAGTGGAGTCGTGGGCTGAGGTCCGTACAGTCAAGAACGGTGGGTCCCTGGGGGGGTTGCGCCCTGTGTCAGCAATTCAGAACAGTCTGATTGCTCACGGCTGGTTAGCGCTCGCGCCCTTGGACCCTTCCCGAGTGCGTTAAGCCCCCACGAGTGCAATAAAACTCATGTAACTCAGGAAAAAGTTATTTACATTCCAAGTACAAAGTTCATATGCCTTTCGGCGGCACAATTGCAAAAGCTTGGTTCACGGCCTTTGGTATTGTCCTATCCCTTGCAGGACCTTTGTTCGACCTACTCAAACAAAGAGAGCTAGTTGTCCAAAGCAAAATTTCGATACGAAACTTTTTCGTTCACAAACTTTTTCGATCCGAGGTGATATGCAAAAGTTATGGCTGAAATGCCAAGACTGTCTCAAATCTGCAGATTACCCGTTACCGGTGTTAGATCCGATCTATCACCCCGCGCATCTCATGCACATAAATATGATCTATATTCTGATTCGACCAATCTTATTGATCTTCGCGTGCTGCTATTGGATTTACGTGTCACAGTCTACCCCGATGGCGGAAACCGACCGGTAGGGGTAAGTCGTTCGACGACCTCTTGCATCACGATCATGGAAACAGATCACAGATCGAAACAAAATTGCAACGATCAACCGATCACATCGGCCAAACCCATCTTCATATCATATATGCAGATGATCCGAACCTATAACAAGGCAGCATCTGCTCTGATACCACTGTAGGGTCGCGGGTAAGCTACACTAGCGCAAATCAAAATTTTCTACCGCATCAACCAAGGAACTGCTGCAGTTATAGATCACGGGATTACCACTAGACGCGCTGTGCCGTGCCGAAGTCGGTGAAGCGAGTCGGGCAGGGTAGACATACAATCCTCTCTGATCCAGTCGCTCCCACGAACAGATCACACGAACAGCTCCTCCCGGCGGTTCGTCCAAGTGCTCCAAGTGTAGCACCTCTATCGGTGTCCACACGTATGGCGTGGAGGCGCCGCTCGCCGGACTGCTAGGTCCGCGCGGGCGGCAGGAGCGTGGCGAGACGGTGGCTGGGTGGATTGTGGTGCGAAAATGGGCAACCCTAAAACGTCCAGCCTCCTCTCCTTATCTAGACCTCCCAATATTGGGCTGCCTCAACTGAAGCCCATTCTGGAGTCTATTCCAGCCCAACTCGGATCCAAACCGAATTCTGCCTTCACTGCCTTAAGTGTGTGACCCTATAGGTTCACGCACGTTTAGACATGACACGAGTACACCTACTCGGCCAATAGTTGGTAGCGGTTTCTAGCAAAACGTGCCAACTCCCAAACGCACATAAAGATCTTATCGGACGAATCATCACAATATTTATGCCATTCCCTTTGCCTCACGATATTAGGTCAAGCCTCCAGCTGACCACTCTTTCTCAATCCTGTGATTCAGAATCCCATACTAGGTTAACTTTTTAACCTTATGTAGCACGGCCATGCATTTCTGGATCCGATCACTCAAGGGGCCCAGAGAAATATCTCTCTCAAGAAGAGAGGGGCAAATCCCATCTTGACTGACCATGCTCCGCAGCATGTTTCACGACAAACCCGTAAGCTACCTTTATAGCTACCCTTTCACGGTGTAGCGTTTGATAGCCCCAAAGTAGGTCGATTCACATCTCGGGTACATGCGACAATCTCAGGTCTAGGGACAAAGCATACACATCGTGTAGAGAGAGAACTATGAGCATTGCTGCATCGTCTCAAGGTGGGTCAGTCCAACTCTATGTTCATAACATAAGTCCACATTATTGGTTTAACATCTCCATGTCTATGACTTGTGAAACATAGTCATCAACCAATACATGTGCTAGTCTAAAATTCAAGTGTGTCCTCACATGAACTCCGACTAGGGACATATTTAGAATAACCATACAAATAATGAGTTTCACAAACAAGTCATGTACTTGCCAATCAATACAAAGACATTATTCAAGGCACATTATTATAAATCATGGATACATCGAAATATCATCATCTTTATGATTGCCTCTCGGGCATATTTCCTACAGGTGATGGCCTGCCGGATCGCCTGCTCTCCTTCCGGGAAAGGGGCTCTGCTTGCCCGCTCCCGGACACCCCTAACCAGTGTCGCCACGTACTCCAAGAATGCAGGATAATGCATGAAGGTGCGAGAATGGTCAGCTTTGAGGGTGGGCGGAGAAGACACCCCCAAATCAGTGAACTCTTTCACAATCCTCGAGGACCACGTGTACATCTTGAGCAAGATGTTGTGATCCTCGCGCCGGTGAAGCTGGAACGGGTGTTTCTCCTTCTCCAACACCGCTTTGGTCTCTGCCAGCTCGGCTTGAACCGCCTTAAGCTGGGTAGACTTCTGCTCGTGCTGATCCCAGGCAATTTGCGCCTGTGATTTGGATGCTTCCATTGCCTCGCGGCCTGCTGCCAGTTCTTCGGCCTCAGCCTTCCGGGTAGCTCTCGCCCGAGCTGTGGCTTCGTCCCTGAATGCCACCGCCTCTTTCAAGCGCTGGATCTGCTTCTCCAGCTCTGCCCGACCCGTAAGCGCACCTCCTTGGTCTTCCCCACCGCGAGCAAAGGCCTCCCGCTGCACAGCTATGGTGTGGGCGCTGGATTTCACCTGCCGCCTGAGATCCTCCCTCTCGTCACGGATCCGCTGGGATTCCTGTTTTGCTTGCCGAAGACGCTTTCGCTCGTACTCAAGATCTCCAGCCAGCCTCCTGAGACGTCTGTCTTGGGATTCGATAATCCTGTCTTTGGCTCGCAAGGCCTCCACGTTTTCTAGTTCAACTTCCTGTCGGGTCCACCCTGCCGCGTTTTCCATCCCCTGCTCCAGGCGGACCTCGTCTTGGAAGGATTTCAGTTGCAACTGCTCCAAGGCTTCGAACTGGGCTTGTTCCTGCTCCTCGAAGTCGCCAAGACGCTGCTGTAGCTCCCACTCTTCGCGAGCTATTCTAAGCTCACGGGCATGGAGCATCTCCTCGTCTGCAGCTATCCTCACCTCTCGAGCGCGCAAATCCTCCCCGTCACCAGAAGCAGCCTCCGATCGCCTCTCAATCTCGGCGCGAGAAAAGGCGAGGAACTCCCCAGTGCTGGGGAATGCCCTCGAGAAGCCGGCTTCCCGTGTACCTTCCCTTGACGGAAGAGAAGTATCCGCGGGCTTCATCACGATGGTTCCACGCGAGGATTGACCGGTCTCAATCCTGCGTTCCAGTCGAGATTCCGGGGGCTCCACGTCGAGCCTGCTCCCGGGAGAACCCGCCACCTCAGGATCTGCGTCAACAACCGGCAAGTAAGTTTTCAAGGGCCGTGCCACGGCCGTGAAAGGACAATGTCCAGAGCTTCGGGAGGACATACCCGGAAGCAAATGAGGAGCTCGCTGGCGGTCCCGCCGGGGAAGTCATCTCCGTAGTTCGAGGAAGGGGTGTCCACGCCGCCATCTCCCTCTTTTCCTGGACATCACGCTGCAAAGACGGAGCTTCGACAGGAGCCGGGGGCTCCTCCGTGACCATGACAGAGCTCTCGCGGTCTCCCCAGCTTCAACGTCGTCTTCGACCCGGCGGCATTTCCTGGAACTTCCGAGTTCCGGGGATCTACGAAGAAAACAAGGCATCACGTCATTGAAGTGTCAGGCAAAGATCTAACGCTCGGGGTCGTAAGGACTCTATCTTACTCTTGAGTCCGTTTGGCTCCGGGACGCTCCAGCTCTTTTCTCTCAAAGCACCGGAAGGGATCGGCAACGACAGGCTCTCCTCGGTGCCATCATCCGCTTGGAGCGGAGGAGGAAGAACTTCGGAGTCATCTCTCGACTCTAGCTCGTCAAGTGGATTTGGGTGCGCTGGCTGCTCCGAGAGCAGTTCCACCGCTGCACCCTCGACCCTCGTCTGGACCTCCCTCGCCTCTCGGGGAGAGGCAAGGTCTGCATACCCGGCAGGCTCGTCCGGGGCAAGTTCTCCCTCAGCTTCGTTGTCGGATAGATCAGGACCTTTCGGGGAAACGTCCCCGCCGAGCAAGTCAGCAGCTGTAGAAGACCCTTGACCCGGTGCGATCTTCTGCGCTGGAACCGGAAGGGGATCCAGGAATTCGGTGCCAGCAATCCCAAATGCGTTGCATTCCGGCATGAGGGTCCGGGCAACCGCAGCACCTGAGCCATCAAAGAGGGGAAGCACTCCTGGCGGAAGATGAAAAGGAACACCCGGAAGCAGAAAGAGCATCTTGCTCGACCATTCTTTCCACTGTAAGAGGAATCCAATCCTCGGCTGAACCTTCCACAGCGGCTGTGACCTGTGCTGCAGCGGGGCGATTCCTCTTCGGATGAAGTCACCCACAACGGCGGAGCATGTCAGCTTTTGGTCGCGGAGCTCGGTTAGTCTTTCAATGATTGGGGTAAGAGCTGGATCCTGGGAGCTTCTATCTTTGGAGTTGGCCAGACGCTCTGCAGGGAAGGTTGGCGTCAGGAGGTGGGGATTGAAGCCTCCCACCGAAATAAAGTACCAGTTGTGCCTCCACTCTCCCCAATCCGGTTTAAGCTTCACAACTGGGTATTGGTGCGCCGACGACTTCCTGAGGCGAAAGGTAACCCCACCGGCTATCCACTTCGACTTTCCCAGGCGGGGAACAAAGAAGTGGCGGAACAAGGCCACCGAGGGCGTTACCCCGATGAATGCCTCGCACACATAGGCAAAGGAGGCCAGAATCAACACCGCATTCGGATGCAAATGAAGCATATGCAGTCCGAACGCCTCCAGGATGGCGAAGAAAAACGATGAAAAGGGGGCAATAGTCCCATCACCGAGAAGTTGTGGAAGATGACCACTTCATCTTCTCCCTGAAGACCTTCTCCAGGACGGATTCCCACTTGTTCTCCACCACGGAATTCCAAGGCTATTACGCGGCGAGCAGGATCCGCCTTCTTCTCATCTGCATACGCGCTCGGAGAGAACACAGCCTGCATCACCCTCTTCGGGGAGGTACGGCGGCGGCGCGAGAGGCTTCAACCGCCGCTTTCTCTGCTACAGATTGCTTCACTTTCCGCACTCCTCCCCTCTCGCGCCTGGGCGCCATGAGTGGCAGAGGAATGGACTCTCTGAAATAAGGTCTGGGCGGCCGGAGGAGGAGGGCGGCGCTCGGCGAAGAGGAAGAGTCGGATTCCGGTGGCGGCGACTTGGGGATTTCGGAAGATTTGGGGAACAACTGCCGCAGCACTGCGAGGCGTGACTCATAAGGCTTCCCACGCGTCACGTCGTGGCCCCATTACTCCGACTGACGCGGGGGTCGAGGGGGCGTTCCGCTTCAAGCGCACCCTCCCGTTGGATTCAAGATAGACGTTGGCCGTCTGTGCGAACCGTAACGTTCGCCGCGACCAAGTCCAAGAGAAGCTCGGGGGCTCGTCTCTACTTCACCCTGGCGAGCCTCAGGCAAAGCAGGCAAGGCGTCGGGTACCCACTTTGGCCAACTCTTTGGCCATAGCCCCGGCAGCAACTGAAGCAAGAGCCGCCGGGACCATGCCCGGGGGCTACGGTCGCAGCAGTGGAACATGGGGTTCCCCTGATGCTGCCAATGTGGGTCCTCCACAGGGGCCCACCAAGAAGATGGACAAGGCAAGGAGTCAAGTACATCAGATGGGTTAGCCCATCTGCCTCAAGGACACCCGACAAGTTCGACAACAAGTCTCTGCGGCTAAGGACCAGGTGACCTTCCGGGTCACCCCCTCGCCCGGAGAACCAGGCGAGATACCCGCGGGTCCGTTCTCCCGGCAGGAGGCCAGGCGCGCCCCCAGGTATCCATCCGTACCATCGAGAGGATAAGATCGCCAGCTCGCCGGATGCTGGTGGAAGACTTGGGCGCCAAGATGAAGGCTGCGCCCTGGTGACGTTGCCACGAGCGCAGTTGGTGGGGCGGACAGGCTTTGTCCGTCCCACCTTTTCCAAGGGCAGACGACCACGCCGCCCTCCTCAGAATGCTTGGAGGATAGAGTGCCATGTCTCCTCCAAGGACCGCCGAGGGGTTTTCCCGCCAAGACCCCTCATACCTCTCGCGTGCCCATGTCGGATCCCCTTAGCCTATAAAAGGAGGACCATGGCACCGAAGGGGACGGGACAAGACAAGACGAAACAGAAGCAAGCTAGAGCTCAGGCAAGACTAGACTAGGGTTCGGAAGGTAGAGAGAGAGGTGATCTCCCCAGGGCAGGATCTGCTCTTCGTCTACCTACGGCCGAAACTCTGCCGGGTTCACCCCAGAACACCCTTGTACACCACACCATGATGAACCTCTCAATCCAGACATGCAGGAGTAGGGCTTTTAGCCTCCGGGCGGCCTGAACCTGGGTAACTCTGTGTGCCCTGCTATGTTGTTTGATCTCTCCCTCTCGACGAAGAACTTGGCGTCCTTGCTCCCAGGTAAGACGTCTTCTAGCCTCCTTCGCGCCCCTTGCCGAACCTAAAAAGGGGGTATCATCTACTCCCCGTGTCCGTCACCCGAGACATGACAAGCACTTGTACGGAAAAAATTCCCAATCAACGAGAACGGAGATATTTTGTGATAAGTTCGGATCAATTTAGGATTTGTATGTTCTTATGACCTACCCTATAAAAAACAAGTAAAAACTTCACATGTGATATGGACTTTCAAGGCCGGTCAAAGTAGTAGACGGCGCGTGCACATAAATTAGGGTTTGGGTTTTAGTGCCTGCCCGGGAGTCAGAATCCGATCCAAATTTATGTTGGGTCCTTACTTATGTATATAAATGTGATGTTACATGGAAAGAGCCAATATCCAACTCTGATGTGTGTCCCGCTTCACGCACATAAATTACCCCGCACGACGTTTCTGCACATATAGGGAAAAAATTCCCAGTCAACGAGAACGGAGATATTCTGTGATAAGTTCAGATCAATTTAGGATTTTTATGTTCCTATGACCTACCCTATAAAAAACAAGTAAAAACTTCACATGTGATATGGACTTTCCGGTAAAAGTAGTAGACCGCGCGTGCACATAAATTAGCGCTTGGGTTTTAGTGCCCACCCGGGAGTCGGAATCCGATCCAAATTTATGTTGGGTCCTTACTTATGTATATAAATGTGATGTTACATGGAAAGAGCCAATATCCAACTCCGATGTGTGTCCCGCTTTACGCACATAAATTACCCCGCACGACGTTTCTGCACTTATAGGGAAAAATTCCCAGTCAACGAGAATGGAGATATTTTGTGATAAGTTCGGATCAATTTAGGATTTGTATGTTCCTGTGACCTACCCTATAAAAAACAAGTAAAAACTTCACATGTGATACGGACTTTCAAGGTCGGTCAAAGTAGAAGACCGCGCGTGCACATAAATTAGGGTTTGGGTTTTAGTGCCCGTCCGGGAGTCAGAATCCGATCCAAATTTATGTTGGCCTTAATTATGTATATAAATGTGATGTTACATGGAAAGAGCTGCTGGCGCCTGGTTGACGGGAGAGTATTTGAGGATGATGATGATGGTGATGATGAGTACTTCCCCGGCAACGGCGCCAGAAAAAGAGCTTGTTGGCGTGAATCACACGTTCGTTGGGAAACCCCAAGAGGAAGGTATGATGCAGTTCTGCAGCAAATTTTCCCTCAGAAAGAAAACAGGGTTATCAAACCAGTAGGAGCAGCAACTCTTCAGAAGTTGTTGGTGGCTCGCGCGGCGCAACATGATCACCAACGTGGAATCTGCACACAACACAATCAAACTACTTTGCCCCAACGAAACAGTGAGGTTGTAAATCTCACTGGCTTGCTGAAAACAAAGGATTAAACGTATGGTGTGGAAAATGAGTATTAAATTGCAGAGAATGAAAAAGGAACAGTTTGCAGTTTGTGGTGGTTTAATCAGTGTAAAAGAATGGACCGGGGTCCACAGTTCACTAGTGGTGTCTCTCCATAAAAGATAACTAACATGTTGGGTGAACAAATTACAGCTGGGCAATTGACAAATAGTGAGCGCATGACAATGCATATATATGACATGATGATACTATGATATTTAATTGGGCATTACGACATAATACATAGACCGTCATCCAACAGCGTCTATGACTAATAATCCACCGCCGGGTTGTCATCCGAGTCCCCCGTTGGTATTAAGTTGCAAGCAACGGATAATTGCATTAAGTAAAGTGCGTAATGTAAACAAATACATATGACCGTGGACATAGCATTGTTAGGTTATCCCTAGTGGCAACAGCACATCCGCAACCTTAGAAGTTGCTGTCACTCTCCCAGATTACCGGAGGCATGAACCCACTATCTAGCATAAATACTCTCTCTTGGAGTTACAAGCATCTACTTGGCCAAACATCTACGAGTAACGGAAAGCATGCAAGATCTTAAATAACATAGGGCATAGATTGATAATCAACTTGACATAGTATTCAATATTCATCGGATCGCAGCAAACACAACATGTAGCATTACAATAATATGATCTTGATCATGTAGGGCAGCTCACAAGATCTAAACATGATGGCACAAATTGGAGAGACAACCATCTAGCTACTGCTATGGACCCGTAGTCCAAGGATGAACTACTCACGCATCACTCCGGAGGCAGGAATGGCGATGTAGAAGCCTCCGGTGACGATTCCTCTCTCCGGCATGGTGCCGGGAAGAGGTTCTGGACCCTCCCGAGCTAGGGTTGACGGCGGCGGCGTCTTTAGAACTTTTCGTGGATATTGGCTCAGGCCCTTAGGGTTTTCGCGTTGGGGGGAATAAGTAGGCGAAAGGGCGGCGGCTGACGACCCTGAGGGGGCCACACCACCCTAGGACGCGCCAGGGGGGACCAGCGCCCTAGTGGCGTGTGGGGCCCTGGTGGCTCTCCTCTGCTGCTCCTTTGGTCCTTCAGGTGTGTTCTGATAAAATAGGGATCCCCGTGAAGTTTCATCCAATTCCGAGAATATTTCCAGACTAGCTTTTCTGGAATACAAAAACAGCAGAAAACAGGAACTGGCACTTCGGCATCTTGTTAATAGGTTAGTCCCAAAAAAATGTATAAAAGTGATATAAAATAGATGCAAAACTTGTAGCAATTGGTATAAAACAAGCATGGAACATCAAAAATTATAGATACGTTTGAGACGTATCAGCATCCCCAAGCTTAGTTCCTGCTCGTCCTCGAGTAGGTAAACGATAAAAACAAAATAATTTTTGAGGTGACATGCTACCATCATAATCTTGATCATATAATATTGCAAGGCACATGTAAATGAATGAAGTGATCCAAGTCAATGGTCTATAATTTGCTACCAAATAGATAATGAGTAAACAATGAATCACACAAGCTAAACGTTTTCATGAATAGTACTTTCGAGACAAGCATCAAAGCGTTTTGCATAAGTGTTAACTCATAAAGCAATAGTCTCTAATAAAAGGTATTTAATCAACACAAAGCAAGAATTAAGTTTCAGCATTTGGTTAAACTTTCAACATATTTATCTCATGGATATCGTCAACACAAAGTAGTATAACAAGTCCAATACGTTGCATATAACGCATGTTGTAACAAAGTTGACACTAGTGTTTGCTTGTGGAAGACAGAAAGAATAGGAAAACTGACTCAACATAAAAGTAAAAGAAAGGCCCTTCGCAGAGGGAAGCAGGGATTAAGTCATGTGCTAGAGCTTTTAGGTTTTTGAAAGCATATAGAGATTGCATAAAATATTTGATACTCCTCCCAACCTTGCTAACACAAGCCATGGCTAACCGAATCCTCGGGTGCCTTCCATCAATCACATACCATGGAGGAGTATCTATTTTTGAGAGGTGTTTGTTAATTGTCAACGAATGGTAGCGGGTGTGAACAGTATTCTACCTGTCAAACGGACTTTTAAGAGCGGCTCCCATGAAGGACGTTATTTCTACCAGCAAGGCAGATCATCCCTCTTTCTCTTTGGTTTACACACATGCAGGTATTTCACTGTTTGTCATTGATTACTGATGAATCAGGGCAAAAGTGTGAAGAGAATTAATGGTTAAAGTTGTAATTAATTGGGACTGGGCACCCCGTTGCCAGCTCTTTTTGCAAAATTAGAGGATAAGCGGATGTATATGCTGCTAGTCCAGGTGTAAAAGTCCATCCATTAGTCTTGGCGATGTCAGGGATGGAGGGAGTCATCAGTCGCAATAAACTAGTAATTAATGAAAAAATATTGAGGAATCAAAGGTAGCTCTAGTCTATGGCCAAATGAATGAACCACCTAAAGAGATTCGATTCGGAACTCTTATATGTCCAAGGTCAATATGGAAATTCTTTCCTGCTACATCTGATGAATTCCACAAGTAAAGAAACAAGAGAAGCTAGCTAATAGTCCCTCTTCACTTCCAACTAGACCCACTTTAGTAGAGGGGCGTACTATTTCTTTACACCCATTAGTGTGTAAAGGTTTCAATGCGGACTTTGATGGGGATCAAATGGTTGTTCATCTACCTTTATCCTTGGAAGCTCAGGCGGAAGCCCGTTTACTTATGTTTTCTCATATGAATCTCTTATCTCCCGCTATTGGAGATCCTATTTGCGTACCAACCCAAGACATGCTTATCGGGCTTTATGTATTAACGATTGGAAACCGCCGAGGTATTTGTGCAAATAGATATAATAGTTGCGGAAACTATCCAAATAAAAAAGTTAATTACAATGCGAAAGATAAAGAACCCCACTTTTCTAGTTCTTATGATGCACTGGGAGCTTATAGACAGAAACTCATCAGTTTAGATAGTCCCTTGTGGCTACGATGGAAACTGGATCAACGCGTCATTGGGTCAAGAGAAGTTCCGATTGAAGTTCAATATGAATCTTTGGGACTTATCATGATATTTATGCCCACTATCTAATAGTGGGAAATAGAAAAAAAGAAATTCGCTTTTAAACTGCCTGCTGAATCCATGAGCAGGCAAGAGACAACCTGGCGAACTCGTCGTTAACTGAATTCAGAATAGAAAGATTCAGAATAAACAAAGGATTCAAAATAAAACACAATTACGAGTACCTCTATTGTGATTCCCAAAAGGAGGCTCAAAATGTGTAGAATCGATATGAGTCCATAGACTTCTTTTAATAATTCTGATTTCGAAAAAGAATTGATAGTTTCTATTTCTACCCTATCTATTATCATTTCAACGGTCAACTTCCCCCATAATGATATCTATACTACCTAATATCGTCATGATATCAGCCAATTTCATTTTTTTTAACTAGCTGAGGGAGAATTTGTAAATTAATAAAACCGGGTGGCGAATTTTCCATCTCCAGGGGATGACAAATAGAATAAAGAATAACCACACTAATTCCTCATGAGCTAGTAAACATTGACACAAAAAGGGAATAATAACATTTTGAATAATTTAAAGGTAGCACATGAAAAATTTACTTGGAGTGGCAAGGAAATACCACATATAGGTAGTTATGGTGGACACAAATGGCATGGATTTTGGCTCAAGGATTTGGATGCACGAGAAGCATTCCCTCTCAGTACAGAGTTTAGGCTAGCAAGGTTTATGTAAGCAAACAAGAATATCAACCCGTACACCAAGTTTTATATGACAAACATATTGCAAACGTTATAAGACTTCATACCGTCTTCCTTGTTAACCAAACCCTGTTATTAGAAAATATCTAGACCTTAGAGATACCACCGATGCAAACCAAATTTTCAACAAGCTTTACGGTAGTTCTTCACTAATAGGCTTAACTCATGTGATGCACAAATTTAATCATGATCTACTTGTTAACTCAAAACAATTGACAAGCATCAAGTTATCCAAATTAGTGATCTACAAGATTAAGCAAGTTTTTCCTTATACCAATTACCACATGCAACATTTTCTGAACCAACCAAACACCAATCAATTTATTTAATCAACTCTCCAAACAAATATAAGTGAAGCAAGAGAGTACTTTCTACAAAAGAAAGCTAATAGCTCTGACAAGAGATACATGAAAACAAGAGCTAAAAGCTGAACAGCGCTAGATATGAATACTCAACAAATATAAGTGAAGAATAGGAGTATTCTCATGAAAAAGCGGAGCGTGTCTCTCTCCCAATCAAGAATGCTAGGGTCCAGTCAAGCTTTATTGAAAATAAAAGTGCAATACTGAAAATAAAAGCACACAGACGCTCCAAGAAAAGCACATATGATGTGAAAGAATTAAAATATAGTTTCACTAGAGATGACCTGATAATTTTGCCGATGAAGAAGGGGATGCCTTGGGCATCCCCAAGCTTA
This sequence comes from Poa pratensis, assembly GCA_947311845.1. Lineage (NCBI taxonomy): Eukaryota > Viridiplantae > Streptophyta > Magnoliopsida > Poales > Poaceae > Poa > Poa pratensis. The sequence continues at coordinate 65,681,234 of CAMZMU010000053.1, forward strand.
GACGCTTGAGTCTTCTTGAAATATGCTGGGGAGATCCATGGGAGCCTCCCCAAGCTTAAGCTCTTCACTCTTCTTGATCCTATTATATCATCCTTCTCTCTTGACCCTTGAAAACTTCCGTCACACCAAACTCAAAGTAGATCTCATTAGAGGGTTAGTGCATAATCAAAAACTCACATGTTCTATAAAGACGCAATATGACTTGTTACTTTAAACATTAGCTACAGCCACTGATGTTATGTGAAGCTCTTCCACCCAAAAATTTCACTCAACACTAGTAAAAGAGAGAATGCAAAATAAAAAGGCATAATCTGTCTAAAACAGAACAGTCCGCAAAGACGAATTTTTTCGAGGCACTTACGACGCTCAGATCGAAAAACTTGAACTAATGAAAGATTCAGACATTCATAAAGATTACGCACAAATTTTTCAGATTTAATTAACAATCTGGTGATTTTAGGAATTTCGTACAGTGAACAGCAAAAATCTGTTTCTGCGCAGCAATCAAAATTAAGCATCGTCTTAACATTAGAGGCTACTCTTGGCACAACAATGCGAGAAAATAAAGATACAAAGGAGTTGCTACAGAAGTAAACATCCTCCTTGACTCAATAAAAGAAAAATTGCAGAAATAAAAATAATGGGTTGCCTCCCATAAGCGCTTTTCTTTAACGCCTTTTAGCTAGGCACAAAGCATGCATCAAGTATTACCAAGTGAAGAAAGGTCTAATTCATCAAAAGCTTCATCAAGAACAGGGTTTGTCACACTAGGACTTTTCAGTTTACGTAATTCTTGGGAAGAAAATTTAAATAGACCATTATGTGACTCACCCTCAAGCTCATTGAACACGTTATCCGTTTTAAACACACCCGTGGGTTTTGGTTTAGAAATTTTGGCACATACATAAATTTTTGCTCTCTCCCCACAAAAGCCTTTTGCTTTTTAGTTTTAAAAGTAGAACTTATTACATCCATAGCCTCCTCTAATTCACCAATCCTAAGATTTTGATTATCTTGAATAGTACTAGTTTCTAAAACAGCAATTCTTTCATTAATGGTTCCAGTGATTCATCAACTTTGCTAGTACTATCAAGGAGATTTGGCAAATTTTTCTCTATAGACTCCAATTTCTTTATAACATCTTCCAAGGTAATCTCATTTTTAATGTTACTAACAGGTGGTGTTCCTACTAGACTCTCAATAATATAACTAGCTTCCAACGCAGGAGTACCAAGAAAGTTACCTCCTGTCAAAGTGTCCAAGACATATCTATACCAGCTAGTTATGCCAACATAAAAATTTCTAAGCAGGATCATAGTGGAATATTTTTTAGTACACCTACGATGAGCATCGCTGATTCTATACCAAGCATCTTTCAAACTTTCTCCACTTTGTTGCTTAAAAGATCGAACCTCAACTTCAGGAACCGAAACATGATGAGCCGAACCAGACATGATAACTAACAGAAAACAAAACTGAAAATAAACTAAATGCAAGTAACTAATTTTTTGTGTTTTTGATAATTGAAAGCAAACAAGATAAAATAAAATAAACTAAGCAAGACAAAACAAAGTAAAGAGATTGGAAGCGTGAAACTCCCCTTGCAGAAGACTGCTGTCTCCCCGGCAACGGCGCCAGAAAAAGATGCTGGCGCCTGGTTGACGGGAGAGTATTTGAGGATGATGATGATGGTGATGATGAGTACTTCCCCGGCAACGGCGCCAAAAAAGAGCTTGATGGCGTGAATCACACGTTCGTTGGGAGACCCCAAGAGGAAGGTATGATGCAGTTCAGCAGCAAGTTTTCCCTCAGAAAGAAACCAAGGTTATCGAACCAGTAGGAGCAGCAACTCTTCAGAAGGTTGTTGGTGGCTCGCGCGGCGCAACACGATCACCAACGTGGAATCTGCACACAACACAATCAAACTACTTTGCCCCAACGAAACAGTGAGGTTGTCAATCTCACCGGCTTGCTGAAAACAAAGGATTAAACGTATGGTGTGGAAAATGAGTATTAAATTGCAGAGAATGAAAAAGGAACAGTTTGCAGTTTGTGGTGGTTTAATCAGTGTAAAAGAATGGACCGGGGTCCACAGTTCACTAGTGGTGTCTCTCCATAAAAGATAACTAACATGTTGGGTGAACAAATTACAGCTGGGCAATTGACAAATAGTGAGCGCATGACAATGCATATATGACATGATGATTACTATGATATTTAATTGGGCATTACGACATAATACATAGACCGTCATCCAACAGCGTCTATGACTAATAATCCACCGCCGGGTTGTCATCCGAGTCCCCGTTGGTATTAAGTTGCAAGCAACGGATAATTGCATTAAGTAAAGTGCGTAATGTAAACAAATACATATGACCGTGGACATAGCATTGTTAGGTTATCCCTAGTGGCAACAGCACATCCGCAACCTTAGAAGTTGCTGTCACTCTCCCAGATTACGGAGGCATGAACCCACTATCTAGCATAAATACTCTCTCTTGGAGTTACAAGCATCTACTTGGCCAAAGCATCTACGAGTAACGGAAAGCATGCAAGATCTTAAATAACATAGACATAGATTGATAATCAACTTGACATAGTATTCAATATTCATCGGATCCCAGCAAACACAACATGTAGCATTACAATAATATGATCTTGATCATGTAGGGCAGCTCACAAGATCTAAACATGATGGCACAAATTGGAGAGACAACCATCTAGCTACTGCTATGGACCCGTAGTCCAAGGATGAACTACTCACGCATCACTCCGGAGGCAGGCATGGCGATGTAGAAGCCTCCGGTGACGATTCCCCTCTCCGGCAGGGTGCCGGGAAGAGGTTCTGGACCCTCCCGAGCTAGGGTTGACGGCGGCGGCGTCTCTGGAACTTTTCGTGGATATTGGCTCAGGCCTTAGGGTTTTCCGTCGGGGGGAATAAGTAGGCGAAAGGGCGGCGGCTGACGACCCCCGAGGGGCCCACACCACCCTAGGGCGCGCCAGGGGGGACCCGCGCCCTAGTGGCATGTGGGGCCCTGGTGGCTCTCCTCTGCTGCTCCTTTGGTCCTTCAGGTGTGTTCTGGTAAAATAGGGATCCCCGTGAAGTTTCGTCCAATTCCGAGAATATTTCCAGACTAGCTTTTCTGGAATACAAAAACAACAGAAAACAGGAACTGGCACTTCGGCATCTTGTTAATAGGTTAGTCCCAAAAAATGTATAAAAGTGATATAAAGTAGATGCAAAACATGTAGCAATTGGTATAAAACAAGCATGGAACATCAAAAATTATAGATACGTTTGAGACGTATCAAGAGCCTATATCCAACTCCGATGTGTGTCCCGCTTCACGCACATAAATTACCCCGCACGATGTTTCTGCACTTATAGGGAAAAAATTCCCAGTCAACGAGAACGGAGATATTTTGTGATAAGTTCGGATTAATTTAGGATTTGTATGTTCCTATGACCTACCCTATAAAAAACAAGTAAAAACTTCACATGTGATATGGACTTTCAAGGCCGGTCAAAGTAGTAGACCGCGTGTGCACATAAATTAGGGTTCGGGTTTTAGTGCCTGCCCAGGAGTCGGAATCCGATGCAAATTTATGTTGGTCCTTACTTATGTATATAAATGTGATGTTACATGGAAAGAGCCAATATCCAACTCTGATGTGTGTCCCGCTTCACGCACATAAATTACCCTGCACGACGTTTCTGCACTTATAGGAAAAAATTCCCAGTCAACGAGAACGGAGATATTTTGTGATAAGTTCGAATCAATTTAGGATTTGTATGTTCCTATGACCTACCCTATAAAAAAAGTAAAAACTTCACATGTGATATGCACTTTCAAGGCCGGTCAAAGTAGTAGACCGCGCGTGCACATAAATTAGGGTTTGGGTTTTAGTGCCCACCCGGAGTCGGAATCCGATCCAAATTTATGTTGGGTCCTTACTTATGTATATAAATATGATGTTACATGGAAAGAGCCAATATCCAACTCCGATGTGTGTCCCGCTCCACGCACATAAATTACCCCGCACGACGTTTCTGCACTTATAGGGAAAAAATTCCCAGTCAACGAGAATGGAGATATTTTGTGATAAGTTCGGATCAATTTAGGATTTGTATGTTCCTATGACCTACCCTATAAAAAACAAGTAAAAACTTCACATGTGATATGGACTTTCAAGGTCGGTCAAAGTAGTAGACCGCGCGTGCACATAAATTAGGGTTTGGGTTTTAGTGCCCGCCCGGGAGTCGGAATCCGATCCAAATTTATGTTGGGTCCTTACTTATGTATATAAATGTGATGTTACATGGAAAGAGCCAATATCCAACTCCGATGTGTGTCCCGCTTCACGCACATAAATTACCCCGCACGACGTTTCTGCACTTATAGGGGAAAAAATCCCAGTCAACGAGAACGGAGATATTTTGTGATAAGTTCGGATTAATTTAGGATTTGTATGTTCCTACGACCTACCCTATAAAAAGCAAGTAAAAACTTCACATGTGATATGGACTTTCAAGGCCGGTCAAAGTAGTAGACCGCGCATGCACATAAATTAGGGTTTGGGTTTTAGTGCCTGCCCGGGAGTCGGAATCCGATCCAAATTTATGTTGGGTCCTTACTTATGTATATAATTGTGATGTTACATGGAAAGATCCAATATCCAACTCTGATGTGTGTCCCGCTTCACGCACATAAATTACCCCGCACGACGTTTCTGCACTTATAGGGAAAAAATTCCCAGTCAACAGAACGGAGATATTTTGTGATAAGTTCGGATTAATTTAGGATTTTTATATTCCTATGACCTACCCTATAAAAAACAAGTAAAAACTTCACATGTCATATGGACTTTCAAGGCCGGTCAAAGTAGTAGACCGCGCGTGCACATAAATTAGGGTTTGGGTTTTAGTGCCAACCCGGGAGTCGGAATCCGATCCAAATTTATGTTGGGTCCTTACTTATGTTTATAAATATGATGTTACATGGAAAGAGCCAATATCCAACTCCGATGTGTGTCCCGCTTCACGCACATAAATTACCCCGCACGACGTTTCTGCACTTATAGGGAAAAAATTCCCAGTCAACGAGAATGAAGATATTTTGTGATAAGTTTGGATCAATTTAGGATTTGTATGTTCCTACTACCTACCCAATAAAAAACAAGTAAAAACTTCACATGTCATATGGACTTTCAAGGTCGGTCAAAGTAGTAGACCGTGCGTGCACATAAATTAGGATTTGGGTTTTAGTGCCCGCCCGAGAGTCGGAATCCGATCCAAATTTATGTTGGGTCCTTAATTATGTATATAAATGTGATGTTACATGGAAAGAGCCAATATCCAACTCCGATGTGTGTCCCGCTTCACGCACATAAATTACCCCGCACGGCGTTTCTGCACTTATTGGGAAAAAAATCCCAGTCAACGAGAACGGAGATATTTTGTGATAAGTTCGGATCAATTTAGGATTTGTATGTTCCAACGACCTACCCTACAAAAAACAAGTAAAAACTTCACATGTGATATGGACTTTCAAGGCCGGTCAAAGTAGTAGACCGCGCGTGCACATAAATTAGGGTTTGGGTTTTAGTGCCCGCCCGGGAGTCGGAATCCGATCCAAATTTATGTTGGGTCCTTACTTAAGTATATAAATCTGATGTTACATGGAAAGAGCCAATATCCAACTTCGATGTGTGTCCCGCTTCACGCACATAAATTACCCCGCACGACGTTTCTGCACTTATAGGGAAAAAATTCCCAATCAACGAGAACGGAGATATTTTGTGAAAAGTTCTGATCAATTTAGGATTTGTATGTTCCTACGACCTACCCTATAAAAATCAAAGTAAAACTTCACATGTGATATGGACGTTCAAGGCCGGTCAAAGTAGTAGACCGCGCATGCACATAAATTAGGGTTTGGGCTTTAGTGCCCGCCCGGGAGTCGGAATCCGATCCAAATTTATGTTGGGTCCTTAATTATGTTTATAACTGTGATGTTACATGGAAAGAGCCAATATCCAACTCCGATGTGTGTCTCGCTTCACGCACATAAATTATCCCGCACGACGTTTCTGCACTTATAGGGAAAAAATTCCCAATCAACGAGAACGGAGATATTTTGTGATAAGTTCGGATCAATTTAGGATTTGTATGTTCCTACGACCTACCCTATAAGAAACAAGTAAAAACTTCACATGTGATATGGACTTTCAAGGCCGGTCAAAGTAGTAGACCTCGCGTGCACATAAATTAGGGTTTGGGTTTTAGTGCCCGCCCAGCATTCGGAATCTGATCCAAATTTATGTTGGGTCCTTACTTAAGTATATAAATGTGATGTTACATGTAAAGAGCCAATATCAAACTCCGACGTGTGTCCCGCTTCACGCACATAAATTAACCCGCACGACATTTCTGCACTTATAGGAAAAAATTCCCAATCAACGAGAACGGAGATATTTTGTGATAAGTTCGGATCAATTTAGGATTTGTATGTTTCTATGACCTACCCTGTAAAAAAAAGTAAAAACTTCACATGTGATATGGACTTTCAACGCCGGTCAAAGTAGTAGACCGCGCGTGCACATAAATTATGGTTTGGGTTTTAGTGCATGCCCGGGAGTCGGAATCCGATCAAATTTATGTTGGGTCCCTACTTATGTATATAAATGTGATGTTACATGGAAAGATCCAATATCCAACTCCGATGTGTGTCCCGCTTCACGCACATAAATTACCCCGCACGACGTTTGTGCACTTATAGGGAAAAAATTCGCAATCAACGAAAACGGAGATATTTTTTGATAAGTTCGGATCAAATTAGGATTTGTATGTTCCTACGACCTACCCAATAAAAAACAAGTAAAAACTTCACATGTGATATGGACTTTCAAGGCCGGTCAAAGTACTAGGCCGCGCGTGCACATAAATTAGGGTTTGGGTTTTAGTGCTCGCCCGGGTGTCGGAATCTGATCCAAATTTATGTTGGGTCCTTAATCTATTATATTATTAAAACAACAAACAATTGACGGTGGAGATTTACCGGTCTAAAGTTAAAACATCTCAATGGCTTGGATTTAATTACCAGCATCCACAACACGCGTTACTAGATGTCTTGATTTCCCCGCATCGTGTTTTTATAGGAAACATATACCGTCAGCAATGCAAACTCAAACCGCGTGCATGGCTACAGATATGTATCTTCCGTCACGAATCTTCTAGGTCAGTTGTTGCAGCTTATTGAAGAAATCACGACGTAGCGGCGGCGGCAGCACATGCCAACTTGCCGTCATCCGGCCCCAGAATTCGCCGATCGACGCGCACGGCTACCGCCAAGTCCATGCTGATGGTGAAGATCGAGCCCGAGGCCTCCAAGTTTGGACTCAGCCGGTCAGTACCCGATCCCTGCCGTGATTTCAAGTTTCAACTCCATATACCACACGACCCGATCGATTGATTTTTAGTTCGACGGAATTGAGCTCTACTTGCATCAAACAGGTGAGTACTTTGCAGTCGACAAACATATATGGATGAAGTCTATGTAGCGGGATCATACCGTACGCATATCTGAAACCAAGAGAGAGGCAAAGGATTGTCAAAATCGACTAAAAGGACTCGGAGACGTGCCTGGCGATTTTCTCCGGCCGGCCGACGTTGGCCTCCAGGTAAGCGCGTGAAGCAACCCACAAAACTCGGGTATTCACGACACCATGCCGGCGCATGCCATCCAGCCGCCGCCGGAACGACGTTGAGGCCTTTGTGACTGTGTAAACTGGATTTGCTCCTGCACTCCAATGACGCCTGTGATTGGGAACAACTGAAAGACGTGGTGCTGGATTTGGCTGGCAAAAGAAGAAGATGACGCACGACGGCACAATCGCACCTAGGTATGTTTGATTAAAAACATCTTATACAATTTATCGTACCAGTTAGCTGCTTGCCTACCTACATGCGTTTGTGAGAAATATGCATAACGCATATGCATTATTCCTATGGAATTTCATCTGGTAGAACAGAAGAATGACGGAGAAAAACATGGCTTCGCAAACAACACGTCTACACTTAATAGATGGAGATATGGAAATACCTTTCACCACAGAAAGCTCAAAAAATTCTATGGATGTGTATTTAAAATTCTGGAAATGTCAAGAACAAATATATCAAAAGGCAGATAAATGGTCGAGTAAGAAAAACTCTGCAATCCATATTTTCGAAGTAAACCTATGTCTGAAAATTTAGCAACGCAAATATATGGGGTCGTGGAAACACCCTCACAAAAAATTCATAATAAGAAATTATTTTCACACGAGCTCTACAAAAATAGCACAAACATCTATGGTCTGGACTGCTTTTAATCATTATATACATCCAAATTAAATTCAAATAGAAATCGATGTTTGCATGAACGACTGAGTGAGCTAATAATGTCAAATAAATAATCCCATAATACAATTTGGCTATAGTATTTTCAGTATAAACTGTCTAGCTATAATACATCCATGACCCTTAGTGGAAAAAAAAGAATCCGTTGAGATGGAAATATAGATGTAATATTCTTACCAAGATACATAGAATCCCTAACCATGCAAAGAGCTCAAATAATTAACATGAAAAAAATGGTGCAGTAACACCTCAAAATATAGCCGCGCAAATGCGGGGGTCACCTTACATTTTAATTTTCGTTAAAAAGTGTATGTGAGCCGGTGGGAAATTTTAAAAAGACTTTTTTTCAAGAAACTTAGCGAATAGTTCCGCAGCAGAAATTGAGTTATCATTATATTATCTATAGGAGTATAGATTTGCTGCCGAGGAAAATCTTTAAATCATACTATCATAGCAGTCATAACTCAGTGTGTTTACTCTGCGCAAGTGCTCACCGTCTCATCAGGGTGCCATCAAGTATCCTGCGTCTAGCAGCAGCAACCATGTTCGTTTGATTTAAAAGCCCGACAAGATACGTTTGATTAAAAGCATGCGTGATGTAAGAGCATGTTAGCTGCTAGCCTATATATGCATGCGTTTAATCCTGTAAATTTTTCCATAGGCTTTAATTTAATCCTATAGAGGAATTGTGTGATCAAGTAGACATATATTTCTTACATAGTACAAGTCTACAACGTGCTGAAATTTTCCTTATAGACATACTACCAAAGAAATTAGCAACCTGATCATGGATGGAAGCACGTACTTGCTAGAATAGATGACTGAAAAATAACTATGCAATATGATATAGAGTAAATCTAGACGCGCAAATGCACAGGTTTACAGGATCTGTACGTTCTATTTACTCTCACCCAATGATGCAATAGGATATGCGTATCTCCCATGCAGGGAAGAACAAATTTTGTTCTGGTATGGTGGCTAAACTCTTGAGGATTTTCATAGATAGAGTGATATGCATTCAAGAGGTGAAGAAGGTGACCCCTGGATTGGGAGTATCTGCAGGCTGCAGCAACCAGGGAATTACAAAATCGATGTTGAGGTTGAGTGTTGTTCCCTTTGTTCTACTTCGTTAGCTTTTATCTAATTGCTTTTGTTTTCACCTATGTCTTGAAAAGTACGAAGAATTGACTATTTTACAATTTTCAACTGTATGGAGTTGGATCTTGCTGACTAAAGGCTGCAATGTAAGCAGCACACAGACACGCATCCAAAGCGGCTAAGCTCCACAAGCATGTCAGACCCTCGAATGTCATCTCCAACTACACGTCGACATGCACATCGGACCATCGAGAGCTCAAACACACGCGACAAATCCATGAAGCCCGGTAATCGGATGCACAAAAGCGATGCATCAAGGATAAGCTGGATGGATAAGCGGCATAACAGGGATGCTTACAGTATGCGCCGATGCCGCTTGAACCCTGAGTCAATGATGCTCGATAACAACACAGTCATAACAGCAACACCGTCAGCTATAGGTAATATCCTAGATCTCCCACTCCATCTGTGTTTGGAGATACAGCCTACAAGAACTATTTGTTAAAATCTCTTGAAGGCAACAATAAGATGGTGCCGGAGAAGTTGAGCAAGTTGACCACAAAAGGGCACATAAATTAAGAAACTGAAAGTGATAGCAAGATTATATCGGTTAAACCTGTAACGATTTTCCTTGCATACTTACATCAGTTTTGTCTATTGTTTGTACTACTGCAAATTTATTTTTCATTCAGTTTTGAAGTGTTATAAAATTCATGTTATTACTAGCAAGATAACAACAGATAAACGGAACTTGCATATAATAATTTGGCAAGTTTATAGATGTAGAATCTACAAAATAAAACGGCTAGACAGCAATAAACAAGTTACATTTACATACGATACAGAGATAAATAAGGCGAAAACAATCCTTATAAAATTTCCAATTTACTATGTTTGATTTGTTTGCTGGGGTATTGTTTCGTTTTACATAGCTAGACATATAACTTTTGTCTTTCTAGAGAGAGTTTATTTTTGCAAGTATATATTATATGGAACAAATCTTATGTAACAATATATGGAAAAATTAAAATTCTACAAAGCATTATAGAGTAGATAAAGACACATTTGTCATGCTCACATGCAAATTAAAGTTTTGTTTCTTAATATAAGATATGTGAACACGAATGAATTACATGATAGATACAGCGGCGTGAATATGCACGCCATGTGCCCTTTTATACTACATATAGATCTTAAAGTAATATATTTCAAATTCCAATGCAGACATTAATTATGACATTTAACCACGTTTTTGGAAGCATGTCTGTTTAAAATGTAAATATATTTAGCAAGCATTCAAAGTACGGGGGGGGGGGGGGGAAGAAATAGAAAATTTTAGTGGTTTCTTTTACGCAGGTGAATGTTGCAAAAAATAATCTAGCCGTGCAAATGCACGGGCCACCCCGCTAGTTATGTATATAAATGTGATGTTACATGGAAAGAGCCAATATCCAACTCCGATGTGTGTCCCGCTTCACACACGTAAATTACCCCGCACGACGTTTCTGCACTTATAGGGAAAAAATTCCCAATCAACGAGAACAGAGATATTTTGCGATAAGTTCGGATCAATTTAGGATTTGTATGTTCCTACGACCTACCCTATAAGAAACAAGTAAAAACTTCACATGTGATATGGACTTTCAAGGCCGGTCAAAGTAGTAGACCGCGCGTGCACATAAATTAGGGTTTGGGTTTTAGTGCCCGCCCAGGATTCGGAATCCGATCCAAATTTATGTTGGGTCCTTACATATGTATATAAATGTGATGTTACATGTAAAGAGCCTATATCCAACTCCGATGTGTGTCCCGCTTCACGCACATAAATTACCCCGCAAGACATTTCTGCACTTATAGGGAAAAATTCCCAATCAACGAGAACGGAGATATTTTGTGATAAGTTCGGATCAATTTAGGATTTGTATGTTTCTATGACCTACCCTATAAAAAACAAGTAAAAACTTCAGATGTGATTTGGACTTTCAAGGCCGGTCAAAGTAGTAGACCGCACGTGCACATAAATTAGGGTTTGGGTTTTAGTGCCCGCCCGGGAGTCGGAATCCGATCCAAATTTATGTTGGGTCCTTACTTATGTATATAAATGTGATGTTACATGGAAGAGCCAATATCCAACTCCGATGTGTGTCCCGCTTCACGCACATAAATTACCCCGCACGACGTTTCTGCACTTATAGGAAAAAAATTCCCAATCGACGAGAATGGAGATATTTTGTGATAAGTTCGGATCAATTTAGGATTTGTATGTTCCTACGACCTACCCTATAAAAATCAAAGTAAAACTTCACATGTGATATGGACGTTCAAGGCCGGTCAAAGTAGTATACCGCGCGTGCACTTAAATTAGGGTTTGGGTTTTAGTGCCCGCCCGGGAGTGGGAGTCCGATCCAAATTTATGTTGGGTCCTTAATTATGTATATAAATGTGATGTTACATGGAAAGAGCCAATATCCAACTCCGATGTGTGTCCCGCTTCACGCACATAAATTACCCCGCATGACGTTTCTGCACTTATAGGAAAAAAATTCCAAATCAACGAGAACAGAGATATTTTGTGATAAGTTCGGATCAATTTAGGATTTGTATGTTCCTACGACCTACCCTATAAGAAACAAGTAAAAACTTCACATGTGATATGGACTTTCAAGGCCGGTCAAAGTTGTAGACCGCGCGTGCACATAAATTAGGGTTTGGGTTTTAGTGCCCGCCCAGGAGTCGGAATCCGATCCAAATTTATGTTGGGTCCTTAATTATGTATATAAATGTGATGTTACATGGAAAGAGCCAATATCCAACTCCGATGTGTGTCCCGCTTCACGCACATAAATTACCCCGCACGACGTTTCTGCACTTATAGGGAAAAAATTCCCAATCAACGAGAACGGAGATATTTTGTGAGAAGTTCGGATCAATGTATGTTCCTATGACCTACCCAATAAAAAACAAGTAAAAACTTCACATGTGATATGGACTTTCAAGGCCGGTCAAAGTAGTAGACCGCGCGTACACATAAATTAGGGTTTGGGTTTTAGTGCCCACCCGGGTGTCGGAATTCGATCCAAATTTATGTTGGGTCCTTACTTATGTATATAAATGTGATGTTACATGGAAAAGCCAATATACAACTCCGATGTGTGTCCCGCTTCACGCACATAAATTACCCCGCACGACGTTTCTGCACTTATAGGGAAAAAATTCCCAATCAACGAGAACGGAGATATTTTGTTATAAGTTTAGATCAATTTTGGATTTGTATGTTCCTATGACCTACCCTATAAAAAACAAGTAAAAACTTCACATGTGATATGAACTTTCAAGGCCGGTCAAAGTAGTAGACCGCGCGTGCACATAAATTAGGGTTTGGGTTTTAGTGCCTGCCCGGGAGTCGGAATCCGATCCAAATTTATGTTGGGTCCTTAATTATGTATATAAATGTGATGTTACATGGAAAGAGACAATATCTAACTCCGATGTGTGTCTCGCTTCACGCACATAAATTACCCCGCACGACGTTTCTGCACTTATAGGGAAAAAATTCCCAATCAACGAGAACGGAGATATTTTGTGATAAGTTCGGATCAATTTAGGATTTGTATGTTCCCACGACCTACTCTATAAAAAACAAGTAAAAACTTCACATGTGATATGGACTTACAAGGCCGGTCAAAGTAGTAGACCGCGCGTGCACATAAATTAGGGTTTGGGTTTTAGTGCCCGCCCGGGAGTCGGAATCCGATCCAAATTTATGTTGGGTCCTTACTTATGTATATAAATGTGATGTTACATGGAAAGAGCCAATATCCAACTCCGATGTATGTCCCGCTTCACGCACATAAATTACCCCGCACGACGTTTATGTACTTATAGGGAAAAAATTCCCAATCAACGAGAACGGAGATATTTTGTGATAAGTTCGGATCAATGTATGTTCCTATGACCTACCCAATAAAAAACAAGTAAAAACTTCACATGTGATATGGACTTTCAAGGCCGGTCAAAGTAGTAGACCGCGCGTACACATAAATTAGGGTTTGGGTTTTAGTGCCCACCCGGGTGTCGGAATTCGATACAAATTTATGTTGGGTCCTTACTTATGTATATAAATGTGATGTTACATGGAAAGAGCCAATATACAACTCCGATGTGTGTCCCGCTTCACACACATAAATTACCCCGCACGACGTTTCTGCACTTATAGGGAAAAAATTCCCAATCAACGAGAACCGAGATATTTTGTTATAAGTTCAGATCAATTTTGGATTTGTATGTTCCTATGACCTACCCTATAAAAAACAAGTAAAAACTTCACATGTGATATGAACTTTCAAGGCCGGTCAAAGTAGTAGACCGCGCGTGCACATAAATTAGGGTTTGGGTTTTAGTGCCTGACCGGGAGTCGGAATCCGATCCAAATTTATGTTGGGTCCTTAATTATGTATATAAATGTGATGTTACATGGAAAGAGACAATATCTAACTCCGATGTGTGTCTCGCTTCACGCACATAAATTACCCCGCACGACGTTTCTGCACTTATAGGGAAAAAATTCCCAATCAACGAGAACGGAGATATTTTGTGATAAGTTCGGATCAATTTAGGATTTGTATGTTCCCACGACCTACTCTATAAAAAACAAGTAAAACCTTCACATGTGATATGGACTTACAAGGCCGGTCAAAGTAGTAGACCGCGCGTGCACATAAATTAGGGTTTGGGTTTTAGTGCCCGCCCGGGAGTCGGAATCCGATCCAAATTTATGTTGGGTCCTTACTTATGTATATAAATGTGATGTTACATGGAAAGAGCCAATATCCAACTCCGATGTATGTCCCGCTTCACGCACATAAATTACCCCGCACGACGTTTATGTACTTATAGGGAAAAAATTCCCAATCAACGAGAACGGAGATATTTTGTGATAAGTTCGGATCAATGTATGTTCCTATGACCTACCCAATAAAAAACAAGTAAAAACTTCACATGTGATATGGACTTTCAAGGCCGGTCAAACTAGTAGACCACGCGTGCACATAAATTAGGGTTTGGGTTTTAGTGCCCACCCGGGAGTCGGAATCCGATCCAAATTTATGTTGGGTCCTTAATTATGTATATAAATGTGATGTTACATGGAAAGAGCCAATATCCAACTCCGATGTGTGTCCCGCTTCACGCACATAAATTACCCCGCACGACGTTTCTGCACTTATGTAACGCCCCGATTTTGGGAAGCTAGAAAAACACAGTTTTTATAGAGCCAAAAATCAGAGTCAACAAAAACTTTTTGAAATGCTTCACTAATGCTTGTGTTTCACTTCTGATTTCTATGTTTCACCTTGTCTGCTTTGTTGATTGAGTTAACAACCACTGAAAACACTAACCTTTGAACTCAACTAATCTAACATATCATTTTAATTTTGGTGACCATGTCATGACAAGAGAAATAACCGATATGTCTTCTCCAATCTTATTTTGGCCAAACTCTTTTTCCAGGATGTCTTGATTTTAAATACAACCCCAAAAGCCTACTATTTTAGAAAGTAGAAGTTTCCAAAAATTCTAAGTGTTTCCAAAACTATGGAGATCTCTTTAATATCTCCTACTTATTTTTAAAACCTTGATGTGTTGCAAGTATCAACATACCTTATTCTAAAACTCCTGTTTTCAAAACACCTTTTGAAAATGATACAAGTTGGAGATATATTACTCCTATGTTTCTTTTTATCAAGCCTTTTGAAAAATAGCAAAATATGAGTTGAGGTAATTTTTAACATCATCTTGTCATGATTATGTGTGATCACAATATCACCTAATAATATTAAGTGTTATGTAAATTGTTGATTGTTATTTGTTTGTGTCTGGTCACCATCTCACCAACTCTATGAGTGTTTTGATTTTGGTTGTGTTATTAATTTGCTTGTTGGTTGTGGCTTGTTGAATGGATTGATTTGTGTTGACTTGCTTGTGTTAAATATTGTTATTAACTGTTTTAAAAAAAAAAGGATAAAGTTGCTTATTAAATTATTTTGTGAACAAAAGTATTTCCTAAAATCTTGAGAAAAATCCCTGACATGCTCATGGTCATGTTTAACCTAAATGAGCATACTTACCCTCTTTCCTACTTCAAAATCTTGAAGAACTTTGACCAAAATGTCTCTGGACCTAATCTTCTTCTCTGTTAAAAGATACTATATCTTGAGCCTCACCAAATATTCAACATGGGTCAATTTAGAAATGCACCTTCATATATCCTATCTAATACCTCTTATCTTGCTATCCAAGCTAGAATTTAAATCTTTCAAATTCATTTGCTTATCTTTCCATGTTCACTTTGTGGTCTAGTCAAAACAGTGACCATAACTCAATATTTTATAGCCTTTTAGCACTGTTGTTTTGACACTGAAACCTGGCCTTTATGGCAATGCAGCACCACCTCATCCATCTTTGTAATCCTATGTATCATCCTATGTTTTATGGGAGCTCAGAATGTTTTTAACATTCTTTATCCATGATGGTTTTGATGCCACCAGAATAACAGTTTTCTGGGACTTGGAATTTTCACCAAGTCCACAAAACCGAATTTTCTGAATCTGTTATTTTATTCTATTTCGACCTCCTTGCAAAACCATCCAAACCTTCTTGTTAATTCCTGCTATGGTAACCCTTGTGATCACAATATGTAGTACTTCACCTCTGGACCTTTCTTCTTGATTATTTTAGCAATTTGATCCCTTAACCATGATGGTTTTGTCACCCTCATGATGTTAAAATCTGAAGCTTCTGTCAACATGTTATCTTGCCCTAAAACATCTCCTATTCTTTTTCTAGCACTCCCTATACCTCGCTAAACCTTCTTGTTACTCTATTTGCATGTTTTAGCAATGCTTTATGTTGTAGAATCAAGAGGGAGAGAAGAGGATATGGTGGCCGTGGCCACCTAGGCCATGCATGGCCATGAACTCTTCTCACCTCACCTGTCCTCTCACCCGACACCTCCCCATACCCTCATGAGTGCACTGGCGACGCCCTGGCCCTCTCTCTTGTCCCTGTTGTTGGAACCGAGCACCGCCCCGTCGCCCAGTGCACGCCGGCCACGTCACGCGTTCCGACCAAGCCGAGCCATCCCCCAGCACTTGACCTCGCCCGTGGTATTCCTCTTCTCTCCAGACACACGCCTGGCACCGCCCCTCCTGCCCTATCCCTTCCCCTCGACCACGCCACACACGCCCGTGCACCTCGTTCATGAAGGACCGGGCCCCCTCACGGTTTTAAGTGCACAACCCCTCCCCCGAGCTCAGACCTTGCCCATCCTCTTCCTCTCACTCCACTCTCCCACCCCTGGCGATGCCGAGCGAGCTCTCGCTCTCTTCTGCTCGGAATCGTGAAGAAACCGTCGCTCGCGCCCGAACCTTTCGAGCAAGCTCGCCACCGATGCCTTCCGTCTCCTCTCCCTATTTTTGCTCCAGCTCGTCCCCCTCTCTGTGGCCTACCTCTGAGACATGATGATTTTGTTTTAGGAGAACCGGAGACGCCGTGTCGAGCTCGTGGTCGCCGCGGACGCCGTCGACCTCGCCACCGCTCCGGGACGCGCCTTGGCGAACCAAGCTCTCCCGCAGCCGTCCTCGACCCTCTGCATCCACCTCCGCCCCTCCTCGTCGTCCTGCAGTGCCCCCAGGTGAGCAGCCGTGCTCGGCGCCATGGCCTGCCCTCCGCCCGTGCTCTGCCTGTCGAGAGGAAGCAGGCAGGCTGCTGCTGTGCGAGCTGGGCCGGATCCAGCCCAAGTTGGCCCGTCCCTGTGCAGATCTGGCCCGACTGTTTTTTTTTCCAGTAGCTTTATTCTTTTTCGTGTAGATCTGTTTCTGTGCTGTCAGTTTAAATCGAAATAAAATAGCTAAACCTGGAATTTGTGCAAACTAAAAATCACCGTGGTAAATAAATGAGTTTAGAACCACCTCCAACTTGCAGATCTAAAAAATATTAATTTGTCTAAGCATGATAATTACTGCACTGCCACTGGTCTAAATCAAAGAACTATTTTTAACTCGAGTTTTATGAATCCAAAACTTATGAATCCAATTGTTCTGGAATGCTTGTGACTGTAGCTTTCTGTAGAAGTTAACCTCATGTGTTTGCGATGCGTAGATTTGAATTGTCATGTGTTTGAAGTTTGGACCAGTAGGGTTTTCAAGCATTTAATTAATTTTCTGTGAATAAGATTTTGGAGTAACTCCAATTGCAGTAGTTTCTAATTCATACAAAGAACCTAAATCTAGCTTTTCATAAAATTTGGCTGAACAGAACACCCTAGACTTAATAAACTCTAAAAATGGTGTTTTCTGCCTATTAAAAATGATAAAATAAATAATTGGTCATTTAGGAAATTGTTACTTCTGTTGTTTGTGAAATGTTAAGGACTGTAGATCACTACATAATGTTGTCCTTAATATGTTAGTACTGTTAGTGCTTAAGTAAAAACAAAATGAAGTTATTTGTAAAATGCTATTAGTGCCTAAGGAAGTAAAATAAATTAATCATGCTTGTTTGCTTAATTACTTGATTAATGAAATAAAGTAACTCTGACTAATAAATCCTTCTTAGCTACTGGTTGTTTTAAGTTTATTAGTGATGCTTAGTTTTACAAATTGAAGGTGATCCAAAAAGGTTGTCTAATTATCACCTTAACCCTATTTGTAATTAAATAATAAATTGTATTGTAGTTGCCAAACATGTTTGTGTGAAT
The DNA here is from genome assembly GCA_947311845.1 of Poa pratensis. NCBI lineage: Eukaryota > Viridiplantae > Streptophyta > Magnoliopsida > Poales > Poaceae > Poa > Poa pratensis. The sequence goes on from CAMZMU010000053.1 coordinate 65,699,485, forward strand.
TAATATGTTTGCCTTGTTAGTTAAACTTGGTAGTCTTTAAGTTTAATACTAGCTTGAGTAGTTTGTTATTGTCTCTATCTTAGCTTGGTGAAATAAGTTATTAATAGAAAATAATTAGTAACTTAGCTTTTGTCTGAAGTATTTCCTGAAAACTAAGGAGGTACTTTTGTCTGAAGTATTTCCTAAACTACAGTAGCAGACCTTGTTAAGTGACCTAATCACCCTAAGTGGAGTTCTGCTTTAGTGTTTAGTTAGAACTACCTATTTATCTATTAGGGTTGTTGTGTATACTTTCTTAGGTGTGCTTGTTGTTTGTCTTAGCTGTATGGACTTGATGCTTATTGTTGTATAACTAAGTAAATTGCTTGCTTTTGGTTGTGAGCTTAGTGTCTTGTGCAATGCTTGCTGTTTGTTATGTCCTTGTGTCATTGTCTTGTATTTTGAGTGTTGTTCCTTTCTCTGTTTACGACGTTAGATACGATCGGGAAGGAACTGGAAGTGAGGAGTGAACCTGAGGAACCTCAAGATAAAGACCAAGGACATATTACCCAGCCAGGCAAGCCACCTCAACACTCTATTGAACTCCTACTATCTATAGAAAGCATGTTTTGTTTTTCAAAATAAAATAATGCATGCTTTATCTTTTATGTGGCATGTTGTCACCCAAAAACTATTTTACAAAAATGTTGTTTGGCCAAAGATATCTACTAGAATATAATAGGTGTTATAAAAATTAAGTCTTCACTTGAGAAGCCTTCTACTGATGGCGCTATCAAGAAAATTATGTTCTCTAGTAGTATATCCTTATACCCTTACCTCAAAACTTTAGGATGGGATCCTGGTTTCGGTAAAATGTTTTCGGAGGAAAAACCCGAGTTGCTGGGAGCAATCGGCGAGAAAGTGTTTTATAAAACCCGAGTTGCTGGGAGCAATCGGAGAGTTTACGAAAAACCCGAGTTGCTGGGAGCAATCGGAGAGTTTACGAAAACCCGAGCTGCTGGGAGCAGTCGGAGGTGAAGAGGTTTTTGAAAACAAAGTACAGCCCTAGCGGCCGCCCGAACAATTAACCCGTGCAACCACATTACCTGAGATGGGTAGGGCTTAGCCGGAAACTTGTTTATCTTACTACGGGGCGCCTCAAAATGCTTAGGAGAGCGGGGCTCTCTGAACCAAGTTATCTAAATGCGGGATCCAGTTCTAGTCTGGATCGCTGCTGGTTGCAAACAGTGGGCCTCCTGTCATGGCGCAGTGTTGCTTGGAGGGACCGGATCGATACGATGGCCATCTCCACTGGGTGCCGGGGAGATTCAGACCCACTGAAGAGGAGGCTCTGTACTAGGGTCGACATAGTGAAAAGCTTTGATCATGTTATCTGAAACCCCGCATACTGTCGTATGAGGACCGTGGCTGATCACGGCGGAATGAATGTTTGGTGTGGTGAAAGTGCACCACCTCTGCAGAGTGTAAAACTATTCGAATAGCCGTGTCCGCGGTCATGGACGATTGGAAAGGTCCCCGATCTAGGCGTACGAGTAAATTTTATGTTTTCAAAAGAAAAGTGGTTTCTCGGTGAAATCAAGGAGGCATCCAGAAGGTATCTGGGAGGTACGGATTTTGGGAGAAGATGGTTGGTCTCGGGGAGTCAACCAGTGTCTTTGAAAAAGTTTTACAAAAGTGTTTTCAAACGTGGAAATGGTTTCAGCCATTTCTAAGAGAAGGAGAATTACATCTCCAAATGTTTTTTTTTCAACAAAGATATAGAGATGTTGTATTCTCTATGTCTAAAAGCATCGTTTGCGAAAATTAAGCCCTATAGTCATATGTATCAGCTATCCCAGTTTTCGAAAACGCTCTTATTGCATTACCATGAAAACTTAAGCCTGGTGGTGGTCTTGCGAGTACGTAATTGTACTCATGGCTGTGTCCCTGGATATTCCAATGTCCAGATTTTCAACAAGAAGACCTACGCCGAAGATGAGGAGTACGCCGACGACTACGCCAACTGAGTGTCACCGGTCAACTGCTCTGTGGGAATGTGTCCGGTTGTGACGAGGGCCGGCGCTAGCCGAAAGCTTTCGCTATATCGTAGTTAATTCCATCCTGCGTGACGATGGTTGCAGGCTTGGTCGTGTGACCACCATTTATGTAAGTCTTGTACTAATCGAGTTGGATGATGTAACTCTATATACCATGTTGGTTATGTGATCGCGATGCACTGATCATTGGGATCGTGATATGTTTACATAACGTGGGCACCTCGGACTGGTAAATCTGAGGGGTCCTTACAGACTTGGTATCAGAGCCATCGTTGACCTTAGGAGACCTTAGTTAGCATGGTCGTTAGATTAGGAAGGAAATAATTTGCCAAAACCTATTTCTACAGAAATCTATTTTCTTCAAGGTAAGCCTAGCATGGTTTCCACTCCTCACCTATTCTCAACAATTTCTTGATCGTAACTCTCTAATTTCAAGTATTTTAAAAAAGAGTTTTTTTTTCTACTCTCTGATCCCTCTTCAAAACTTTTTTAGGCTTGACGATGAACCCCAATAAGTCTTAAGTAGCTAGCACCCAGATGGAGAAGCTCGTTATCAAGAAATTACAATGCAGTACGGAACCTTCAGATGCACAGTCCGCAAGACCAAGGTCGTCGATGACAACAAAGCCAAGACCTCCAAATCCTTTGGAATGTGCAGAATGCAAGACCGGAATGCCATATCACCCTCACTCCCTCGACGCGACCCCAACAATGTTACGCCATCGGCAACCTCAAGAATTCCAAGCTTTCCAGCAGGAGCCTCATGCGAGGAAATGAAGACTCCAACATTTACGATTGACCAAGACCCATAGGACATCTAGGATATGACCCTTGGTTGGAATACACTACCCGCGACTGTTAGGTGCTCATTGATAACGTAGGCGCTTTGTGTGCTCATTGTTTGTGCGTGTCTTGTTCGTGTGCATACATGTTGCTTGTGTGTTGTTTTGCTGGTGTCTTTCACAAGCACGCCTTGTCGGCAACACGTATTAGGCACATACTTCCCTTTTGTTTAAACATCTTTTTGCCTCAACACAAAATACCTTTTTGGCCCTTTAAGCGTTAGATGCATCGTGATGCATTTCAAAACTTGTTTAGAAAACCTCTCTAAAATGTTTTGCCTCTGATCTAAGCTTTGGCACATGAGAGCTTTTAACCGCACCTGATACGGAAGACCACCCCGAAAAAGCCCATCTCCGTGATGCGACGAGCCTTACCTAGTTTAATTAACTTTTCCAATTACTAGTATACCATCACTAACTTAACATATCTAACTTTAGAGAACATCTAACATCAGTGACTCGTCACTAACTAACCCCCTCAAGCGCTACCAACCGAGACAAGAAAAGAGGTACCAACGGAAGTCTCAGTTACAGATGGCAACACGAAGGACTCAAAGATCGGCAAGAGCCACTACTTTTTTTTGAAGGTTTTGTGAAGCCCTCAAGCCATGACGTACAAATGAGATCATCCTCAGAAACAAAGAAGACAACCAGCACTGAAGATCGTCTACGTGAAGGTGTACCACGAAGCTAGTGATGTCAGTGTCTTCTAAGTGCTAACCTTATTAACTCGACTTACCCCGACTAGAGGCTGATATCAAGAATTACCTTCACTAACCTTTTAGGCTAACTAAGATAGAACCAACCTCTGAAGCATAGTGTGAAGCGTCATGAATTCCAAGAACCAAGGAAGTCAGCAACAACTTTGTTTGCCAACTAAACAGAAGGTCGACTCAATAGAAGACATCACCCCCAACAAGACGCCAAGAACGACGAAAATCCCGAAGACTGTTGCAATCGGCGACACCTACCACCAAGCAAGTTTAGACGTCTTTAGTAGCTCGAAGCACCCTTTGACTTTTTACGACAAACCGGAGAGAGTCAAGTCTACGGACCTGACACCCCTATGAGGCTTGAAAACTTTTGGTCTGTGTTTATCTGCTAACCCCTCAAGAAGGCAATATCGGTAAAGGTGTCTACATCAACCCCAGCACCGAGGAGCTACGACCAAGATGAAGATCGTCATGGTACCCAAGACAAATGACACCTTGAAGCCGACGACAACTTGTACCATCAACATCAAGCCTTTTAAGACCCCTTTTTAAGGGGGGAAGACATATGCTAGTTTTATTTGGGTGTTTTGACAAATTGTTCCTTTGTGCCCCGACCCTGGAGTATCTGAAGTCAACCGACAAGAACGCTAATCAGCATCGACCAGCTCGTCAGCATCATCAAACAAAGACTTTTATCCTCTAGGAGGAAACAACTGTGTTATCAACAAGTGAAGCCCTCTCCATGGGAAGACAACAAGACCCAGAGGAACATCTCAGATGAGAAGCAACAACCTCAGGAAAAGAAGGAGCATCAAACCCCCTAACCTTGCACTCTCCTTGTACCCGCTTAGGAATCTCGGGACGAGGTTCTTTTAAGGGGGGAAGGTCTGTAACGCCCCGATTTTGGGAAGCTAGAAAAACACAGTTTTTATAGAGCCAAAAATCAGAGTCAACAAAAACTTTTTGAAATGCTTCACTAATGCTTGTGTTTCACTTCTGATTTCTATGTTTGACCTTGTCTGCTTTGTTGATTGAGTTAACAACCACTGAAAACACTAACCTTTGAACTCAACTAATCTAACATATCATTTTAATTTTGGTGACCATGTCATGACAAGAGAAATAACCGATATGTCTTCTCCAATCTTATTTTGGCCAAACTCTTTTTCCAGGATGTCTTGATTTTAAATACAACCCCAAAAGCCTACTATTTTAGAAAGTAGAAGTTTCCAAAAATTCTAAGTGTTTCCAAAACTATGGAGATCTCTTTAATATCTCCTACTTATTTTTAAAACCTTGATGTGTTGCAAGTATCAACATACCTTATTCTAAAACTCCTGTTTTCAAAACACCTTTTGAAAATGATACAAGTTGGAGATATATTACTCCTATGTTTCTTTTTATCAAGCCTTTTGAAAAATAGCAAAATATGAGTTGAGGTAATTTTTAACATCATCTTGTCATGATTATGTGTGATCACAATATCACCTAATAATATTAAGTGTTATGTAAATTGTTGATTGTTATTTGTTTGTGTCTGGTCACCATCTCACCAACTCTATGAGTGTTTTGATTTTGGTTGTGTTATTAATTTGCTTGTTGGTTGTGGCTTGTTGAATGGATTGATTTGTGTTGACTTGCTTGTGTTAAATATTGTTATTAACTGTTTTAAAAAAAAAGGATAGAGTTGCTTATTAAATTATTTTGTGAACAAAAGTATTTCCTAAAATCTTGAGAAAAATCCTTGACATGCTCATGGTCATGTTTAACCTAAATGAGCATACTTACCCTCTTTCCTACTTCAAAATCTTGAAGAACTTTGACCAAAATGTCTCTGGACCTAATCTTCTTCTCTGTTAAAAGATACTATATCTTGAGCCTCACCAAATATTCAACATGGGTCAATTTAGAAATGCACCTTCATATATCCTATCTAATACCTCTTATCTTGCTATCCAAGCTAGAATTTAAATCTTTCAAATTCATTTGCTTATCTTTCCATGTTCACTTTGTGGTCTAGTCAAAACAGTGACCATAACTCCAATATTTTATAGCCTTTTAGCAATGTTGTTTTGACACTGAAACCTGGCCTTTATGGCAATGCAGCACCACCTCATCCATCTTTGTAATCCTATGTACCATCCTATGTTTTATGGGAGCTCTGAATGTTTTTAACATTCTTTATCCATGATGGTTTTGATGCCACCAGAATAACAGTTTTCTGGGACTTGGAATTTTCACCAAGTCCACAAACTGAATTTTCTGAATCTGTTATTTTATTCTATTTCGACCTCCTTGCAAAACCATCAAAACCTTCTTGTTAATTAATGCTATGGTAACCCTTGTGATCACCATATGTAGTACTTCACCTCTGGACCTTTCTTCTTGATTATTTTAGCAATTTGATCCCTTAACCATGATGGTTTTGTCACCCTCATGATGTTAAAATCTGAAGCTTCTGTCAACATGTTATCTTGCCCTAAAACCTCTCCTATTCTTTTTCTAGCTCCCTATACCTCCCTAAACCTTCTTGTTACTCTATTTGCACGTTTTAGCAATGCTTTATGTTGTAGAATCAAGAGGGAGAGAAGAGGATATGGTGGCCGTGGCCAGCTAGGCCATGCATGGCCATGAACTCTTCTCACCTCACCTCTCCTCTCACCCGACACCTCCCCATACCCTCATGAGTGCACTGGCGACGCCCTGGCCCTCTCACTTGTCCCTGTTGTTGGAACCGAGCACCGCCCCATCGCCCAGTGCACGCCGGCCACGTCACGCGTTCCGACCAAGCCGAGCCATCCCCCAGCCCTTGACCTTGCCCGTGGTCTTCCTCTTCTCTCCAAACACACGCCTGGCACCGCCCTTCCTGCCCTATCCCTTCCCCTCGACCACGCCACACACGCCCGTGCACCTCGTCCATGAAGGACCGGGCCCCCTCACGGTTTTAAGTGCACAACCCCTCCCCCGAGCTCAGACCTTGCCCATCCTCTTCCTCTCACTCCACTCTCCCACCCCTGGCGATACCGAGCGAGCTCTCGCTCTCTTCTGCTCGGAATCATGAAGAAACCGTCGCTCGCGCCCGAACCTTTCGAGCAAGCTCGCCACCGATGCCTTCCGTCTCCTCTCCCTATTTTTGATCCAGCTCGTCCCCCTCTCTGTGGCCTACCTCTGAGACATGATGATTTTGTTTTAGGAGCACCGGAGACGCCGTGTCGAGCTCGTGGTCACCGCGTACGCCGTCGACCTCGCCACCGCTCCGGGACGCGCCTTGGCGAACCAAGCTCTCCCACAGCCGTCCTCGACCCTCTGCATCCACCTCCGCCCCTCCTCGTCGTCCTGCAGTGCCCCCAGGTGAGCAGCCGTGCTCGGCGCCATGGCCTGCCCTCCGCCCGTGCTCTGCCTGTCGAGAGGAAGCAGGCAGGCTGGTGTTGTGCGAGCTGGGCCGGATCCAGCCCAAGTTGGCCCGTCCCTGTGCAGATCTGGCCCGACTGTTTTTTTTTCCAGTAGCTTTATTCTTTTTCGTGTAGATCTGTTTCTGTGCTGTCAGTTTAAATCGAAATAAAATAGCTAAACCTGGAATTTGTGCAAACTAAAAATCACCGTGGTAAATAAATGAGTTTAGAACCACCTCCAACTTGCAGATCTGAAAAATATTAATTTGTCTAAGCATGATAATTACTGCACTGCCACTGGTCTAAATCAAAGAACTATTTTTAACTCGAGTTTTATGAATCCAAAACTTATGAATCCAATTGTTCTGGAATGCTTGTGAGTGTAGCTTTCTGTAGAAGTTAACTTCATGTGTTTGCGATGCGTAGATTTGAATTGTCATGTGTTTGAAGTTTGGACCAGTAGGGTTTTCTAGCATTTAATTAATTTTCTGTGAATAAGATTTCGGACTAAATCCAATTGCAGTAGTTTCTAATTCATACAAAGAACCTAAATCTAGCTTTTCATAAAATTTGGCTGAACAGAACACCCTAGACTTAATAAACTCTAAAAATGGTGTTTTCTGCCTATTAAAAATGATAAAATAAATAATTGGTCATTTAGGAAATTGTTACTTCTGTTGTTTGTGAAATGTTAAGGACTGTAGATCACTACATAATGTTGTCCTTAATATGTTAGTACTGTTAGTGCTTAAGTAAAAACAAAATGAAGTTATTTGTAAAATGCTATTAGTGCCTAAGGAAGTAAAATAAATTAATCATGCTTGTTTGCTTAATTACTTGATTAATGAAATAAAGTAAACCTTACTAATAAATCCTTCTTAGCTACTGGTTGTTTTAAGTTTATTAGTGATGCTTAGTTTTACAAATTGAAGGTGATCCAAAAAGGTTGTGTAATTATCACCTTAACCCTATTTGTAATTAAATAATAAATTGTATTGTAGTTGCCAAACATGTTTGTGTGATTTAATATGTTTGCCTTGTTAGTTAAACTTGGTAGTCTTTAAGTTTAATACTAGCTTGAGTAGTTTCTTATTGTCTCTATCTTAGCTTGGTGAAATAAGTTATTAATAGAAAATAATTAGTAACTTAGCTTTTGTCTGAAGTATTTCCTGAAAACTAAAGAGGTACTTTTGTCTAAAGTATTTCCTAAACTACAGTAGCAGCCCTTGTTAAGTGACCTAATCACCCTAAGTGGAGTTCTGCTTTAGTGTTTAGTTAGAACTACCTATTTATCTATTAGGGTTGTTGTGTATACTTTCTTAGGTGTGCTTGTTGTTTGTCTTAGCTGTATGGACTTGATACTTATTGTTGTATAACTAAGTAAATTGCTTGCTTTTGGTTGTGAGCTTAGTGTCTTGTGCAATGCTTGCTGTTTGTTATGTCCTTGTGTCATTGTCTTGTATTTTGAGTGTTGTTCCTTTCTCTGTTTACGACGTTAGATACGATCGGGAAGGAACTGGAAGTGAGGAGTGAACCTGAGGAACCTCAAGATCAAGACCAAGGACATATTACCCAGCCAGGCAAGCCACCTCAACACTAAATTGAACTCCTACTATCTGTAGAAAGCATGTTTTGTTTTTCAAAATAAAATAATGCATGCTTTATCTTTTATGTGGCATGTTGTCACCCAAAAACTATTTTACAAAAATGTTGTTTGGCCAAAGATATCTACTAGAATATAATAGGTGTTATAAAAATTAAGTCTTCACTTGAGAAGCCTTCTACTGAAGGCGCTATCAAGAAAATTATGTTCTCTAGTAGTATATCCTTATACCCTTACCTCAAAACTTTAGGATGGGAGCCTGGTTTCGGTAAAATGTTTTCGGAGGAAAAACCCGAGTTGCTGGGAGCAATCGGCGAGAAAGTGTTTTATAAAACCCGAGTTGCTGGGAGCAATCGGAGAGTTTACGAAAAACCCGAGTTGCTGGGAGCAATCGGAGAGTTTACGAAAACCCGAGCTGCTGGGAGCAGTCGGAGGTGAAGAGGTTTTTGAAAACAAAGTACAGCCCTAGCGGCCGCCCGAACAATTAACCCGTGCAACCACATTACCTGAGATGGGTAGGGCTTAGCCGGAAACTTGTTTATCTTAGTACGGGGCGCCTCAAAATGCTTAGGAGAGCGGGGCTCTCTGAACCAAGTTATCTAAATGCGGGATCCAGCTTGAGTCTGGATCGCTGCTGGTTGCAAACAATGGGCCTCCTGTCATGGCGCAGTGTTGCTTGGAGGGACCGGATCGATACGATGGCCATCTCCACTGGGTGTCGGGGAGATTCAGACCCACTGAAGAGGAGGCTCTGTACTAGGGTCGACATAGTGAAAAGCTTTGATCATGTTATCCGAAACCCCGCATATTGTCGTATGAGGACCGTGGCTGATCACGGCGGAATGACTGTTTGGTGTGGTGAAAGTGCACCACCTCTGCAGAGTGTAAAACTATTCAAATAGCCGTGTCCGCGGTCATGGACGGTTGGAAAGGTCCCCGATCTAGGCGTACGGGTAAATTTTATGTTTTCAAAAGAAAAGTGGTTTCTCGGTGAAATCAAGGAGGCATCCAGAAGGTACCTGGGAGGTACGGATTTTGAGAGAAGATGGTTGGTCTTGGGGAGTCAACCAGTCGGAACCCGGGGAGGAAAATGGGGCATCCCTATCCTAGTGTCTTTGAAAAAGTTTTACAAAAGTGTTTTCAAACGTGGAAATGGTTTCAGCCATTTCTAAGAGAAGGAGAATTACATCTCCAAAAGTTTTTTTTTCAACAAAGATATTGAGATGTTGTATTCTCTATGTCTAAAAGCATCGTTTGCGAAAATTAAGCCCTATAGTCATATGTATCAGCTATCCCAGTTTTCGAAAACGCTCTTATTGCATTACCATGAATGTGGGCACCGGTCAACTGCTCTGTGGGAATGCGTCCGGTTGTGACGAGGGCCGGCGCTAGCCGAAAGCTTCCGCTATATCGTAGTTAATTCCGTCCTGCGTGACGATGGTTGCAGGCTTGGTCGTGTGACCACCATTTATGTAAGTCTTGTACTAATCGAGTTGGATGATGTAACTCTGTATACCATGTTGGTTACGTGATCGCGATGCACTGATCATTGGGATCGTGATCTGTTTACATAACGTGGGCACCTCGGACTGGTAAATCTGACGGGTCCTTACAACTTATAGGGAAAAAATGCTCAATCAACGAGAACGGAGATATTTTGTGATAAGTTCGGATCAATTTAGGATTTGTATGTTCCTACGACCTGCCCTATAAAAAACAAGTAAAAACTTCACATGTGATATGGACTTTCAAGGCCGGTCAAAGTAGTAGACCGCGCGTGCACATAAATTAGGGTTTGGGTTTTAGTGCCCGCCCGGGAGTCGGAATCCGATCCAAATTTATGTTGGGTCCTTACTTATGTATATAAATGTGATGTTACATGGAAAGAGCCAATATCCAACTCCGATGTGTGTCCCGCTTCACGCACATAAATTACCCCGCATGACGTTTCTGCAGTTATAGGGGAAAAATTCCCAATCAGCGAGAACGGAGATATTTTGTGATAAGTTCGGATCAATTTAGGATTTGTATGTTCCTATTACCTACCCTATAAAAAACAAGTAAAAACTTCACATGTGATATGGACTTTCAAGGCCGGTCAAATTGTAGACCGCGCGTGCACATAAATTAGGGTTTGGTTTTTAGTGCCCGCCCGGGAGTCGGAGTCCGATCCCAATTTATGTTGGGTCCTTACTTATGTATATAAATGTGATGTTACATGGAAAGAGCCAATATCCAACTCCGATGTGTGTCCCGCTTCACGCACAAAAATTACCCCGCACGACGTTTCTGCACTTATAGGGAAAAAATTCCCAATCAACGAGAACGGAGATATTTTGTGATAAGTTCAGATCAATTTAGGATTTGTATGTTCATATGAACTACCCTATAAAAACAAGTAAAAACTTCACATGTGATATGGACTTTCAAGGCCGGTCAAATTGTAGACCGCGCGTGCACATAAATTAGGGTTTGGGTTTTAGTGCCCGCTCGGGAGTCGGAATCCGATCCAAATTTATGTTGGGTCCTTACTTATGTATATAAATGTGATGTTACATGGAAAGAGCCAATATCCAACTCCGATGTGTGTCCCGCTTCACGCACATAAATTACCCCGCACGACGTTTCTGCACTTATAGGAAAAAATTCCCAATCAACGAGAACGGAGATATTTTGTGATAAGTTCAGATCAATTTAGGATTTGTATGTTCATATGAACTACCCTATAAAAACAAGTAAAAACTTCACATGTGATATGGACTTTCAAGGCCGGTCAAATTGTAGACCGCGCGTGCACATAAATTAGGGTTTGGGTTTTAGTGCCCGCCCGGAGTCGGAATCCGATCCAAATTTATGTTGGGTCCTTACTTATGTATATAAATGTGATGTTACATGGAAAGAGCCAATATCCAACTCCGATGTGTGTCCCGCTTCACGCACATAAATTACCCCGCACGACGTTTCTGCACTTATAGGGAAAAAATTCCCACAACGAGAACGGAGATATTTTGTGATAAGTTCGGATCAATTTAGGATTTGTATGTTCCTATGACCTACCCTATAAAAAACAAGTAAAAACTTCACATGTGATATGGACTTTCAAGGCCAGTCAAAGTAGTAGACCGCGCGTGCATATAAATTAGGGTTCGGGTTTTAGTGCCCGCCCGGGAGTCGGAATCCGATCCAAATTTATGTTGGGTCCTCACTTATGTATATAAATGTGATGTTACATGGAAAGAGCCAATATCCAACTCCGATGTGTGTCCCGCTTCACGCACATAAATTACCCCGCGCGACGTTTCGGCACTTATAGGGAAAAAATTCCCAGTCAACAAGAACAGAGATATTTTGTGATAAGTTCGGATCAATTTAGGATTTGTATGTTCCTGTGACCTACCCTATAAAAAACAAGTAAAAACTTCACATGTGATATGGACTTTCAAGGCCGGTCAAAGTAGTAGACCGCGTGTGCATATAAATTAGGGTTTGGGTTTTAGTGCCCGCCCGGGAGTCGGAGTCCGATCCCAATTTATGTTGGGTCCTTACTTATGTATATAAATGTGATGTTACATGGAAAGAGCCAATATCCAACTCCGATGTGTGTCCCGCTTCACGCACATAAATTACCCCGCACGACGTTTCTGCACTTATAGGGAAAAAATTCCCAATCAACGAGAACGGAGATATTTTGTGATAAGTTCAGATCAATTTAGGATTTGTATGTTCATATGAACTACCCTATAAAAACAAGTAAAAACTTCACATGTGATATGGACTTTCAAGGGCGGTCAAAGTAGTAGACCGCGCGTGCACATAAATTAGGGTTTGGTTTTTAGTGCCCGCCCGGGAGTCAAAATCCGATCCAAATTTATGTTGGGTCCTTACTTATGTATATAAATGTGATGTTACATGGAAAGAGCCAATATCCAACTCCGATGTGTGTCCCGCTTCACGCACATAAATTACCCCGCATGACGTTTCTGCAGTTATAGGGGAAAAATTCCCAATCAGCGAGAACGGAGATATTTTGTGATAAGTTCGGATCAATTTAGGATTTGTATGTTCCTATTACCTACCGTATAAAAAACAAGTAAAAACTTCACATGTGATATGGACTTTTAAGGCCAGTCAAAGTAGTAGACCGCGCGTGCATATAAATTAGGGTTCGGGTTTTAGTGCCCGCCCGGGAGTCGGAATCCGATCCAAATTTATGTTGGGTCCTTACTTATGTATATAAATGTGATGTTACATGGAAAGAGCCAATATCCAACTCCGATGTGTGTCCCGCTTCACGCACATAAATTACCCCGCGCGACGTTTCGGCACTTATAGGGAAAAAATTCCCAGTCAACAAGAACAGAGATATTTTGTGATAAGTTCGGATCAATTTAGGATTTGTATGTTCCTATGACCTACGCTATAAAAAACAAGTAAAACTTCACATGTGATATGGACTTTCAAGGCCGGTCAAAGTAGTAGACCGCGTGTGCATATAAATTAGGGTTTGGGTTTTAGTGCCCGCCCGGGAGTCGGAATCCGATCCAAATTTATGCGGGTCCTTACTTATGTATATAAATGTGATGTTACATGGAAAGATCCAATATGCAACTCTGATGTGTGTCCCGCTTCACGCACATAAATTACCACGCACGACGTTTCTGCACTTATAGGGAAAAAATTCCCAATCAACGAGAACGGACATATTTTGTGATAAGTTCGGATCAATTTAGCATTTGTATGTTCCTATGACCTACCTTATAAAAAACAAGTTAAAACTTCACATGTGATATGGACTTTCAAGGCCGGTCAAAGTAGTAGACCGCAAGTGCACATAAATTAGGGTTCGGGTTTTAGTACCTGCCCGGGAGTCGGAATCCGATCCAAATTTATGTTGGGTCCTTACTTATGTATAAAAATGTGATGTTACATGGAAAGAGCCAATATACAGCTCCGATGTGTGTCCCACTTCACGCATATAAATTACCCCGCACGACGTTTCTGCACTTATAGGGAAAAAAGTCCCAATCAACGAGAACGGAGATATTTTGTGATAAGTTCGGATCAATTTAGGATTTGTATGTTCCTACGACCTACCCTATAAAAACAAGTAAAAACTTCACATGTGATATGGACTTTCAAGGCCGGTCAAAGTAGTAGACCGCGCGTGCACATAAATTAGGGTTTGGTTTTTAGTGCCCGCCCGGAGTCAAAATCCGATCCAAATTTATGTTGGGTCCTTACTTATGTATATAAATGTGATGTTACATGGAAAGAGCCAATATCCAACTCCGATGTGTGTCCCACTTCACGCACATAAATTACCCCGCACGACGTTTCTGCACTTATAGGGAAAAAATTCCCACAACGAGAACGGAGGTATTTTGTGATAAGTTCGGATCAATTTAGGATTTGTATGTTCCTATGACCTACCCTATAAAAAAAAGTAAAAACTTCACATGTGATATGGACTTTCAAGGCCAGTCAAAGTAGTAGACCGCGCGTGCATATAAATTAGGGTTCGGGTTTTAGTGCCCGCCCGTGAGTCGGAATCCGATCCAAATTTATGTTGGGTCCTTACTTATGTATATAAATATGATGTTACATGTAAAGAGCCAATATCCAACTCCGATGTGTGTCCCGCTTCACGCACATAAATTACCCCGCGCGACGTTTCGGCACTTATATGGAAAAAATTCCCAGTCAACAAGAACAGAGATATTTTGTGATAAGTTCGGATCAATTTAGGATTTGTATGTTCCTATGACCTACCCTATAAAAAACAAGTAAAAACTTCACATGTGATATGGACTTTCAAGGCCGGTCAAAGTAGTAGACCGCGCGTGCACATAAATTAGGGTTTGGTTTTTAGTGCCCGCCCGGGAGTCGGAGTCCGATCCCAATTTATGTTGGGTCCTTACTTATGTATATAAATGTGATGTTACATGGAAAGAGCCAATATCCAACTCCAATGTGTGTCCCGCTTCACGCACATAAATTACCCCGCACGACGTTTCTGCACTTATAGGGAAAAAAATTCCCAATCAACGAGAACGGAGATATTTTGTGATAAGTTCAGATCAATTTAGGATTTGTATGTTCATATGAACTACCCTATAAAAACAAGTAAAAACTTCACATGTGATATGGACTTTCAAGGCCGGTCAAATTGTAGACCGCGCGTGCACATAAATTAGGGTTTGGGTTTTAGTGCCCGCCCGGGAGTCGGAATCCGATCCAAATTTATGTTGGGTCCTTACTTATGTATATAAATGTGATGTTACATGGAAAGAGCCAATATCCAACTCCGATGTGTGTCCCGCTTCACGCACATAAATTACCCCGCACGACGTTTCTGCACTTATAGGAAAAAAATTCCCAATCAACGAGAACGGAGATATTTTGTGATAAGTTCAGATCAATTTAGGATTTGTATGTTCATATGAACTACCCTATAAAAACAAGTAAAAACTTCACATGTGATATGGACTTTCAAGGCCGGTCAAATTGTAGACCGCGCGTGCACATAAATTAGGGTTTGGGTTTTAGTGCCCGCCCGGGAGTCGGAATCCGATCCAAATTTATGTTGGGTCCTTACTTATGTATATAAATGTGATGTTACATGGAAAGAGCCAATATCCAACTCCGATGTGTGTCCCGCTTCACGCACATAAATTACCCCGCACGACGTTTCTGCACTTATAGGGAAAAAATTCCCACAACGAGAACGGAGATATTTTGTGATAAGTTCGGATCAATTTAGGATTTGTATGTTCCTATGACCTACCCTACAAAAAACAAGTAAAAACTTCACATGTGATATGGACTTTCAAGGCCAGTCAAAGTAGTAGACCGCGCGTGCATATAAATTAGGGTTCGGGTTTTAGTGCCCGCCCGGGAGTCGGAATCCGATCCAAATTTATGTTGGGTCCTTACTTATGTATATAAATGTGATGTTACATGGAAAGAGGCAATATCCAACTCCGATGTGTGTCCCGCTTCACGCACATAAATTACCCCGCGCGACGTTTCGGCACTTATAGGGAAAAAATTCCCAGTCAACAAGAACAGAGATATTTTGTGATAAGTTCGGATCAATTTAGGATTTGTATGTTCCTATGACCTACGCTATAAAAAACAAGTAAAAACTTCACATGTGATATGGACTTTCAAGGCCGGTCAAAGTAGTAGACCGCGTGTGCATATAAATTAGGGTTTGGGTTTTAGTGCCCCCCGGGAGTCGGAATCCGATCCAAATTTATGCGTGTCCTTACTTATGTATATAAATGTGATGTTACATGGAAAGATCCAATATGCAACTCTGATGTGTGTCCCGCTTCACGCACATAAATTACCACGCACGACGTTTCTGCACTTATAGGGAAAAAATTCCCAATCAACGAGAACGGACATATTTTGTGATAAGTTCGGATCAATTTAGCATTTGTATGTTCCTATGACCTACCTTATAAAAAACAAGTTAAAACTTCACATGTGATATGGACTTTCAAGGCCGGTCAAAGTAGTAGACCGCAAGTGCACATAAATTAGGGTTCGGGTTTTAGTACCTGCCCGGGAGTCGGAATCCGATCCAAATTTATGTTGGGTCCTTACTTATGTATAAAAATGTGATGTTACATGGAAAGAGCCAATATACAGCTCCGATGTGTGTCCCACTTCACGCATATAAATTACCCCGCACGACGTTTCTGCACTTATAGGGAAAAAAGTCCCAATCAACGAGAACGGAGATATTTTGTGATAAGTTCGGATCAATTTAGGATTTGTATGTTCCTACGACCTACCCTATAAAAACAAGTAAAAACTTCACATGTGATATGGACTTTCAAGGCCGGTCAAAGTAGTAGACCGCGCGTGCACATAAATTAGGGTTTGGTTTTTAGTGCCCGCCCGGGAGTCAAAATCCGATCCAAATTTATGTTGGGTCCTTACTTATGTATATAAATGTGATGTTACATGGAAAGAGCCAATATGCAACTCCGATGTGTGTCCCGCTTCACGCACATAAATTACCCCGCACGACGTTTCTGCACTTATAGGGAAAAAATTCCCAATCAACGAGAACGGAGATATTTTGTGATAAGTTCGGATCAATTTAGGATTTGTATGTTCATATGAACTACCCAATAAAAAACAAGTAAAAACTTCACATGTGATATGGACTTTCAAGGCCGGTCAAATTGTAGATCGCGCGTGCACATAAATTAGGGTTTGGGTTTCAGTGCCCGCCCGGGAGTCGGAATCCGATCCAAATTTATGTTGGGTCCTTACTTATGTATATAAATGTGATGTTACATGGAAAGAGCCAATATCCAACTCCGATGTGTGTCCCGCTTCACGCACAGAAATTACCCCGCGCGACGTTTCTGCACTTATAGGGAAAAAATTCCCAATCAACAAGAACAGAGATATTTTGTGATAAGTTCGGATCAATTTAGGATTTGTATGTTCCTAAGACCTACCCTATAAAAAACAAGTAAAAACTTCACATGTGATATGGACTTTCAAGGCCGGTCAAAGTAGTAGACCGCGCGTGCATATAAATTAGGGTTTGGTTTTTAGTGCCCGCCCGGGAGTCGGAATCCGATCCAAATTTATGTGGGTCCTTACTTATGTATATAAATGTGATGTTACATGGAAAGATCCAATATGCAACTCTGATGTGTGTCCCGCTTCACGCACATAAATTACCACGCACGACGTTTCTGCACTTATGGGGAAAAAATTCCCAATCAACGAGAACGGACATATTTTGTGATAAGTTCGGATCCATTTAGGATTTGTAAGTTCCTATGACCTACCCTATAAAAAACAAGTTAAAACTTCACTTGTGATATGGACTTTCAAGGCCGGTCAAAGTAGTAGACCGCGCGTGCACATAAATTAGGGTTCGGATTTTAGTGCCCGCCCGGGAGTCGGAATCCGATCCAAATTTATGTTGGGTCCTTACTTATGTATATAAATGTGATGTTACATGGAAAGAGCCAATATCCATCTCCGATGTGTGTCCCGCTTCACGCACATAAATTACCCCACGCGACGTTTCTGCACTTATAGGGAAAAAATTCCCAATCAACAAGAACAGAGATATTTTGTGATAAGTTCGGATCAATTTAGGATTTGTATGTTCCTATGACCTACCCTATAAAAAACAAGTAAAAACTTCACATGTGATATGGACTTTCAAGGCCGGTCAAAGTAGTAGACCACGCGTGCATATAAATTAGGGTTTGGGTTTTAGTGCCCGCCCGGGAGTCGGAATCCGATCCAAATTTATGTAGGTCCTTACTTACATATATAAATGTGATGTTACATGGAAAGATCCAATATGCAACTCTGATGTGTGTCCCGCTTCACGCACATAAATTACCACGCACGACGTTTCTGCACTTATAGGGAAAAAATTCCCAATCAACGAGAACGGACATATTTTGTGATAAGTTCGGATCAATTTAGGATTTGTATGTTCCTATGACCTACCCTATAAAAAACAAGTTAAAACTTCACATGTGATACGGACTTTCAAGGCCGGTCAAAGTAGTAGACCGCGCGTGCACATAAATTAGGGTTCGGGTTTTAGTGCCCGCCCGGGAGTCGGAATCCGATCAAATTTATGTTGGGTCCTTACTTACGTTTAAAAATGTGATGTTACATGGAAAGAGCCAATATACAGCTCCGATGTGTGTCCCGCTTCACGCATATAAATTACCCCGCACGACGTTTCTGCACTTATAGGGAAAAAAGTCCCAATCAACGAGAACGGAGATATTTTGTGATAAGTTCGGATCAATTTAGGATCTGTATGTTCCTACGACCTACCCTATAAAAAACAAGTAAAAACTTCACATGTGATATGGACTTTCAAGGCCGGTCAAAGTAGTAGACCGCGCGTGCACATAAATTAGGGTTTGGTTTTTAGTGCCCGCCCGGGAGTCGGAATCCGATCCAAATTTATGTTGGGTCTTTACTTATGTATATAAATGTGATGTTACATGGAAAGAGCCAATATCCAACTCCGATGTGTGTCCCGCTTCATGCACATAAATTACCCCGCACGGCGTTTCTGCACTTATAGGGAAAAAATTCCCAATCAACGAGAACGGAGATATTTTGTGATAAGTTCGGATCAATTTAGGATTTGTATGTTCCTATGACCTACCCTATAAAAAACAAGTTAAAACTTCACATGTGATATGGACTTTCAAGACCAGTCAAAGTAGTAGACCGCGCGTGCATATAAATTAGGGTTTGGGTTTTAGTGCCCGCCCGGGAGTCGGAATCTGATCCAAATTTATGTTGGGTCCTTACTTATGTATATAAATGTGATGTTTCATGGAAAGAGCCAATATCCAACTTCGATGTGTGTCCCGCTTCACGCACATAAATTACCCCGCGCGACGTTTCTGCACTTATAGGGAAAAAATCCCAATCAACAAGAACAGAGATATTTTGTGATAAGTTCGGATAAATTTAGGATTTGTATGTTCCTATGACCTACCCTATAAAAAACAAGTAAAAACTTCACATGTGATATTTATAGTGGAGCTGTAGATATGGAATCCAAACAACACCAAATTACAATACCTATTTGATGTTTGTGTGATACAGAAATCACCTACGGAACTCACACAAATATGGAGACAAATGTGGCACGCAACTATGTGGAAGAGTTTGTTGCAATGCACTCGAAAGACACTAGCCAAGCTCAATAAAAACAGGCACAAGATTGCTCAAAGTACGAGTGCAAACAACGATGTAAAACAGCTCCAACTTGCAGCAACCAGCAACAAATTTTCAGGCCTCTTTTCTCTCTTATTTTTCTTCTTTCTCCTTTTTTTTATACTCTCTCTTTTTTATATTTTGGTACTTTTCACGCACTGTAGCTATTGAGCAGCCGTGCAGCCGCGCACTGTAGCTATTGAGCAGCCATGCACTGTAGCTATTGAGCAGCCGTGCTATTGAGCAGCCACGACACAAAAATTTTCTCTCTCCTCTTCTCTCTCGGCCACACTATGTCGCACCGCGGAGCAAATTTTTTCAGAATAACTCAATGCCGTGCAAAAACCTATTGAGCAGCCTGTGAGCAGAAATTTAGCTAGTCTTATGGGTAGGCTCCTAAATAGATGTTGTAGATAGGCCGTGGCTATGGTTCACAAGGGTACAGATTTGGAAACAAGAGAAATTGACAATGAAAAACAGAATTGAAACACACGAGAACTCACCAAAGAGGCACGGCAGAAAAATCGTCAAAACGCTGCCGGGGCAGGCAGCGCGCGCGCCCGTGCGTGTGTGGTGATCACGGCAGCAAAACACGCCCTTTTTGTGCCGCGGCGGCAGAGCTCGAATCCGAGTAGGAGTAGACTCGCGCGCGGTAGAGAATTGGGCAAAAACACTGCCGAGTCCGGCAGGAACTAGCAATCCGAGATGGGCTAGGAGATCAACACGGCAGGGAATTGGATATTTTGTGCCGTGATAGGAAATTGCAATCCGGCTCCAACTAGCACTAGGAATCAACTCAGTATAAGTTATTTTGGTATTTTTGAGATTTATGGACTCGAAACAGAAGTAGAACAAGGACTCTACTCGGAAACAACCTGATGTAGCCCAACCTACGGCTCCTACAACAAGTGGACCAATGACAAGAGCTATAGTCAAAGCTATCCATGACAAGCTATGGTGGACCAGAAGACCCCTATGAAGATGGCCAAGAGGCGACGCAAGAAGATGGACAAGAGTCGAGCCAATACGATGAAGAAGAAGAAGAAAAGGAGGGAGAAGAAACCCCAGGTGGCGGTACTACCGCTGGGTCAAGCGGTACTACCGCCCCTAGCCCAGTCAGCACAGCCACACCGCACGCCGGCGGTACCGCCAGCGGCACCGGCAGCGGTACCGACCGGTACCGGCGACGTGGGATGGCGATCTCCACGCTGGCGGCACTACCGCGCCAGCTACCGCCAAAACTGCCCTTCTGGACCTTCATCCGGTACCGCCAGCGGCAGCTGGAGCGGTACCACTTGGTACCGGGGGCGTGGGATGAATCGAAGCTCGCCCGCGCTGGCGGTACCACCGGCTATCCCAGCGGTACTACCGCCAGTGCGGGAGCCTGCCCGCCAAATCTGCCGTGAAGCCTTATCCATTCGTCCTTTTTCGGATCTAGACTATAAATAGCACTCCTTGGACTAGATCTAGGGTTAGACTATGATTTGAGAACTAAAGTAGAGCCTTGCTCCTTCTTCTCAAAGTGTCTCTTTCCTCCTATGGAGATGAATCAAGACCTCCACATGTGGAGATGAACCAAGGCCTCCTCTTGAGGAGAAGATCCCTGCGTGGATACCAAGGCTCCGCTTGTAGTTGCGATTACTTGCTAATCTTCCCTCTTTGAGTGGCTAGATTGGGTTGGTTGGATTGACCAATTGGACAAACAATCCTAAGAGTAAGGTGTGCTTGGGAGAGGAGGATTGGGGGCTGCCCTCGGGGATTTGTTACCAATCGAGTCTTGCCGGGTTGCTACTTGCTATTTACCCTTGTGTGTTTGATTTCCCCTCTTTTGTGTTCTTCGTTCTTCGCGTGTTCTTCGTGTTCTTCATCCCTCCGCACAAATCCGTGAAAATCGGGACCTACCCGCATCATATGGTATCAGAGCTCTAGGTTGACACGGATTTGTTTTGTGTTTCCACCAAAATCCACCAAATTTTTCTTCGTTTTTGAGAAATTCGAAAATTTCCACCAAAAATAGCCTTGCCTTGATTCGAGCCGATCTGTCGATTCGTTGCGTTTTTGGTAGTTTTTGTCCATGGATCTGTTGCTTTAGGACCCCCTCCACCTTTGTTTGCGTTCCCTAGCCTCAATTTTGCCATTTCCCACGGATTCGAGGAAGTTTTGGAGCCCAAAATCGCAGAAAATTCGAGCAGAAAAGCCAGCAGCGGTACTACCGCCGGCTTAAGCGGTACTACCGCCAGGGCCAAATTTTCAGAAATTTTTCTTTTCCTCGGTTCGTTTTGGCATTTCCTCTTGTTGTTTGAGTCCTTCGCTGGTGTGTCTACACGTCTACGACATCGACAAGCTTCCGCAGCGACTTCATCAACGCCAAGCGACGACGCCACCAAGGACTCGACATTTCCCCCACCATCATTTCCGTTGTGAGCCCTTCTTCCTTTCGCGCAACTTGACCTATTGGACTAGCTCGGTGATATTGCGAGGCATTGCACGTGTTGAGTGTTTGTCTTCAAGTATTGGCGAGTGTGTATCGTTAGAGAGCTTGGCACTAGCAAAAGAGAAGGAATCATCATCAAAAAGCAAAAATCAAAAAAAAAAAGAGAGAAAAGAAAAGAATCAAGTGGTGCCAAGTTTCATCTCTTGTAGGTTGCGACAAAGCTAAGACCGCCAAAGTGAGTGTGAGTGTTAACTCTTGTGCAAATCCGTTGCCCACAAAAAGCAATTGAGCTAGCGTCCTTCTTGTGTTGGGTGACATTTGAGCACGTAGTCTTCGTTAGGTTGTCTATCTTCGAGTGCTCGCCCTTTGGTCGCCCAACCCCATCATTCGCTTTTGTGTGTGTTTCTTCATCATTTGTGGTTGGAGTTTCTTTGGTAATTTGATCATTGTGGATTTTCTCTACCTTTGACAATATACTTGTCGGCGGGTTTGTTTGTTTCGTTTGCCACTTCATACCTTCCTATCCTCATAAGTGTGTGTGTTGGGTGTTAGAACCGGATACTCTCCTCTCAAGCCACATTATACTTGGGATATAGTTTGTCTTGGTTTTTCCTTACCACATATCTCACTTGTTCTTGACAAATGTTTAGGGGAAGTACAAACGGAAGCTCAAGCTCGGATGAGGAAATCCATGGTGGAGTTCGCGGTGATCATGGCTATGTCACACAATCGGAGCTTGTGGGCATGCGACACTTCTTCGTGGTAACATAGACGCTTCGAGCGCCGTCTTCAAAATCAAGACATCACCTTCAACGACCGCATGAGTGCTAACGAAGCAACTATGGAGGTTGACCGAAGCTATCAACAACCTTGCGACAACGAGCTTCTTCACACTCAAGCCGTACAAGAAGCACCTCAAGGTCGACACAAGCACGTCATGGACGTCATGAACCTCGACAAGAACGTCAACATGATCCAAGGCGCACGCCCATGAACGACCTCCTCCTCACGTTGAACAACCACATGATCTTCACGCGAACAATGCCAATGCGCATCAAGAACAACCTCACCAAAATGATGATCGTCGTGAACGCATACCATCACCACCACCGCCACAACGTGATCGTCATGACCCATTGGCTAATGACAATGGCGTTCCGGGTGCGAATGACTTTGGTGAACAAGGACGTCACCCCGTCATCCTCCAAGGCCACGTCATCAAAACCATGACAATGCGAACAATGTCGAGCAACCCGTTCCTCAACAAGAGCTACCTCCTCAACATGCGCCTCGTCAAGAGCTTCCTCATGATCGTCACCAACACCAACGTTCCGAGTCAAGTGATAACGAGTCAAGCCAACACAATGGTGATGGACTCAACCGAAGGAGACGTGGACGTGCATTCCCACGTGGTGGCCACGTGACGACTATGATGACTTGACCAACGTCCGCTTTGACATACCCAAGTTCTACGGCACAAGTGATCCGGAAGCTTACTTCTCATGGGTACTCAAGGTTGACAAGATCTTCCGTGTGCAACGCTACTCCGACATCAAGAAGGTTGCCTTAGCCTCGATGGAGTTTGAAGAGTATGCTCTTGTGGTGGGAACAACTACAAGATGCTCGCGTCGCTAACCACCAACAACCAATTGACACTTGGGTTGAAATGAAAGAAACATGTACAAGCGCTTCGTGCCAAGCCATTACACTAGAGACTTATACAAGAAGTTGCAAGAGTTGAAGCAAGGTTTGAAGTCGGTTGACGAGTACTACAAGGAAATGGAAATCTCCATGATGAGAGCCAATGTCAACGAGTACGAAGAGCAATCCATGGCTCGTTTCATGAATGGCCTCAACTATCCCATCAAGAAGATCGTGGAGTTCCAACCATATGCCTCTTTGGTTGAGCTAGTACATCAAGCTTCCAAGGCCGAGCGCCACGTGCTTGAAGAGCTCAAATACCTCAAGACAAAGGCATTCTTCGCCAACAAGCCTTCTTCGTCAACTCCTACACCTTCACAAGCTCTTCCTCAAGCGAACACTCGAGGTCCTCCAAGAGTCTCTACATCGACACCTCAAGCGCCTCAACCTTTCAAGAAAGTACCTCCCTCTCCAAGGCGCCTCAAGGATCTTCGTCCGGCACAAGACTTTGCAATGCTACAAGTGCGGCGGACAAGGGCACAAATCTTTTGAGTGCACCAACAAGAAGGTCATGATCATCAATGACATGGGAGAGTATGAATCTATGAGTGAAGATGAGTACAATGCTTTGAACAAGGTCGCCACAATGCAAAGTGCTCAAGAAGAAGAAAGTGAGATCTATTGTGATGGCGACAACAACCCTTCCTTGGTTGTGGCAAGAACTCTAACCACCAATGTTCAAGTAGAAGAAGACCAAAGATGCAACTTGTTTCATACAAGAGCGGGAGTCAATGGAAAGTCCATCAAGGTCATCATAGATGGTGGAAGTTGCCACAACCTAGCGAGCAAAGAACTTTGTGATAAGCTCGACTTGAAGTTCAAGAAGCACCCACATCCATACCATGTCCAATGG
Source organism: Poa pratensis (assembly GCA_947311845.1). Lineage (NCBI taxonomy): Eukaryota > Viridiplantae > Streptophyta > Magnoliopsida > Poales > Poaceae > Poa > Poa pratensis. Next base: position 65,723,796 of record CAMZMU010000053.1, read on the forward strand.
TTAAGTGATTCCGGAGCCGTCAAGATTCAACACATGGTGCAAGTGTCCTTCAAGATCGGAGCCTATGAAGATACGGTTGATTGTGATGTTGTGCCTATGACCGTTTGTCACTTACTTCTTGGACGTCCATGGCAATTTGACAAGGGTGCTATGCATGATGGAAGAACAAATTACTATAGCTTCAAGAACAACGACAAGACCTTCGTCCTTCGTCCCATGTCACCAAGTCAAGTCATTGCCGAAAATGCGAAGTCAATAGCAAGGGCTCAACATGACTTTAACCATCCAAATGACCATAGGCGCCATCCAACCGCACAAGAAAGGGCGGTGCGAGAGAAAGCTTCTAGTGAGATGAGTGGTGAGCGAGAGATCCACCATAAAGTGAGTGAGAGCCACAAGCCAAATGAGAGTGATACTTCCAAGAGAGTTCCCACAAAACTTACACTATTTGCCACAAAGAGAGAAATGAGGGAGTTGAGAGAGAACCCATCCACCCTCCACTATGTGCTCATATGCAAGGGTGAAGTTTCTATGACTAACACTTTCACAAACCTTCCTCCTTCTTTGTTGTCTCTTTTGCAGGACTTTGAAGATGTTTTCCCTCAAGATGTGCCCCGGGACTACCTCCTCTACGCGGAATCGAGCACCGCATCGACCTTGTTCCCGGCGCACCGCTACCAAACCGCGCTCCTTACCGCACCAACCCCGAAGAAACAAAGGAGATCGAGCGGCAAATACAAGAACTTCTTGCCATGGGACACATCCGCGAGAGCTTGAGTCCGTGTGCCGTGCCCGTCATCTTGGTACCCAAGCACGACAACACTCTTCGCCTTTGCATGGATTGTCGCCCCATCAACGCCATCACCGTTCGGTATCGCCATCCTATCCCTCGCCTTGATGATATGCTCGATGAGCTTTGTGGTTCCGCTATATTCTCCAAAATTGATCTTAAAAGTGGATATCACCAAATACGCATGTGTGAAGGTGATGAATGGAAGACCGCATTTAAAACAAAGCTTGGTCTTTATGAGTGGCTCGTCATGCCATTTGGTCTTTCCAATGCACCTTCTACTTTTATGCGTCTCATGAATCATGTTTTGCGTCCTTTCATTGGAAATTTGTTGTGGTATACTTTGACGACATCCTTATTTATAGCAAATCTTTGGAAGAGCACACTTCTCATGTTGCTCAAGTTTTGTTGGTTCTTCGCAATGAAAAGCTTTATGCAAACTTTCTAAGTGCACTTTTGCCACCAACAAACTTGTTTTCTTGGGTTTTGTTGTTTCTTCGGATGGAGTCGAAGTCGATGAAGCAAAGATACAAGCAATTCGGACTTGGCCTTTTCCGACATCACTTGAGGAGTTGAGACGTTTTCTTGGTTTTGCCGGATTTTACCGCCGTTTCATCAAGGATTTTTCCACAATTGCTTGCCCCCTCCATGAACTTACAAAGAAGAATGTACCTTTCATTTGGGGCAATGCACATGATTTTGCTTTCAATGAGCTCAAACGGTTATTAACCGAAGCACCACTCCTTGCCCTTCCGGATTTCTCTAAGACATTTGAGATTGAATGCGATGCAAGTGGATTGGGCATTGGTGGAGTGCTTATGCAAAATGGTAGACCCATCGCATACCATAGTGAGAAACTAGATGGAGCTCGCTTGAATTACCCCATTTATGACAAAGAGTTATTTGCTTTGGTTCGTGTTTTGGATGTGTGGCAACATTACCTTCGTCCTAAGGAATTTGTCATTCATTCCGACCATGAATCCTTGAAATATTTGAAAAGTCAAACAAACTTGAACAAAAGACATGCTAAGTGGGTTGAGTTTATTGAGTCTTTCACTTTTGTAATCAAATACAAGAAAGGTAAAGACAATGTGGTCGCGGATGCTCTATCCCGCAAGGCCAACCTACTTACACGTCTTGACATTAGTGTCTTGGGTTTGGATGAGATTAAAGAGTTGTATGCTACCGATGCTTTCTTTGGAGACATTTTCGCTCAATGTTCGGAGCATAAAGGAATTGGTGATTTCTATTTGCACAAGGTTTCTTGTTTAAGGCTAACAAACTATGTATACCCGAGTCTTCGCTTCGTTTGGTCCTTTTGAAGGAATCTCATGGAGGAACACTCATGGGTCACTTTGGCCGCGACAAGACCTACGCCATGCTCGCCACCAACTACTATTGGCCAAGAATGAAGCGTGATGTGGAACGCCTAGTTCGACGATGTTCTACATGTCTCAAGCTAAGTCAACTCTCAACTCTCATGGCTTATATACACCTTGCCTATTCCACATCACCCATGGTCCGACATAGCTATGGATTTTGGCTTAGGACTCCCACGCACTAAAACAAACAAGGATTCCATCTTTGTCGTCATTGATCGCTTCTCTAAAATGGCACACTTTATACCTTGCAACAAGAGCGACGATGCTTCACACATTGCTACTTTGTTTTTCAGGGAAATCGTCCGTCTTCATGGCGTGCCAAAGACCATTGTGTCGGATCGAGACGTCAAGTTTGTGAGCTATTTTTGGAAGACATTGATGGCCAAGTTGGCATCAAGCAACTATTCTCCACCGCCTACCACCCTCAAACGGATGGTCAAACCGAAGTGGTGAATCGAAGCCTATCTACCCTCCTTCGTGTGTTGATCAAGCCTAACTTGAAGAATTGGGAAGAGTGCATCCCACACGCCGAGTTCGCCTACAATCGAGCACTACATCGCGCAACAAAGAGAACACCCTTCGAGATCGTCTATGGTTCGAACCCCTACACCGCGCTCGACATGCTACCACTTCCACTCCGTGAACAAGTTAACATGGACTTCGACAAGCGAGCCGCTTACATGAAGAAGCTCCATGAGGAAACAAGAACTACTCTCGAGAAGCACAACAAAGACCATGCTACGAAGATGAACAAACACAAGCGCGCCATGATGTTTGAAGAAGGAGACCTTGTGTGGCTACACCTTCGCAAAGATCGCTTTCCGGATGCAAGGAAGTCCAAGCTTCACCCTCGTGGAGATGGACCTTTCAAGGTTATCAAGCGCATCAACGACAATGCCTACAAGATCGACATCTCCCACTCCACACACATGGTCCATGACACATTCAACGTCGCCGACCTATCGCCATACTTTGGAACATCAAGCGATGAGGATGACCAAGAGTCGAGGACGACTCTTTTCCAAGGGAGGGGAGATGATGTAGCCCAACCTACGGCTCCTACAACAAGTGGACCAATGACAAGAGCTAGAGTCAAAGCTATCCATGACAAGCTATGGTGGACCTGAAGACCCCTATGAAGATGGCCAAGAGGCGACGCAAGAAGATGGACAAGAGTCGAGCCAATACGATGAAGAAGAAAAGAAAAGGAGGGAGAAGAAACCCCAGGTGGCGGTACTACCGCTGGGTCAAGCGGTACTACCGCCCCTGGCCCAGTCAGCACGGCCACACCCCACGCCGGCGGTACTGCCAGCGGCACCGGCAGCGGTACCGACCGGTACCGGCGACGTGGGATGGCGATCTCCACGCTGGCGGCACTACCGCGCCAGCTACCGCCAAAACTGCCCTTCTGGACCTTCATCCGGTACCGCCAGCGGCAGCTGGAGCGGTACCACTTCGTACCGGGGGCGTGGGATGAATCGAAGCTCGCCCGCGCTGGCGGTACCACCGGCTATCCCAGCGGTACTACCGCCAGTGCGGGAGCCTGCTCGCCAAATCTGCCGTGAAGCCTTATCCATTCGTCCTTCTTCGGATCTAGACTATAAATAGCACTCCTTGGACTAGATCTAGGGTTAGACTATGATTTGAGAACTAAAGTAGAGCCTTGCTCCTTCTTCTCAAAGTGTCTCTTTCCTCCAATGGAGATGAATCAAGACCTCCACATGTGGAGATGAACCAAGGCCTCCTCTTGAGGAGAAGATCCCTGCGTGGATACCAAGGCTCCGCTTGTAGTTGCGATTACTTGCTAATCTTCCCTCTTTGAGTGGCTAGATTGGATTGGTTGGATTGACCAATTGGACAAACAATACTAAGAGTAAGGTGTGCTTGGGAGAGGAGGATTGGGGGCTGCCCTCGGGGATTTGTTACCAATCGAGTCTTGTCGGGTTGCTACTTGCTATTTACCCTTGTGTGTTTGATTTCCCCTCTTTTGTGTTCTTCGTTCTTCGCGTGTTCTTCGTGTTCTTCATCCCCTCCGCACAAATCCTTGAAAATCGGGACCTACCCGCATCACAACCTAAACCCTAATCCTAGCAACTCGACACAAAAGAAAAACAGGGACGCAATGATCAACACAAACAGCAACTAGAAGAAGCAAATTGGGTTGATCTATGGCTATGGCAGGAACTAAACCTAAATTTTTTTGGCTTTTTTTCTGATAGGAATAAAAACACAAACTAATCTACGGGGTGGATATGTGGATGCTCACCGAGGAAACCTGGAAATCTGATACCAAGATGATATGGGGTGGCCAAATCTTCTCGTTGAGCACGTCGTTGGATGATGGATAACTTGGTGTCACCGATGAACTCTCCTCGCTAGATCCCTGATGCCAATGCAGCAGCTCTCTACCCTTCGGATATTCACGACTTCACACACTTGCGCACGTAGCCGTCGACCACGAAACGGTATAATTGCAATCTACTAATTCCCAATGGAAAGAACAGATCACACTTCAATTGATGTTCACCTCTCCAGATCGATACGAATTGGAGATGTATAATTTCAGAGGAAAGCTTTCGCTGTTCAACTAAAAACTAGGGTTTTCTTTAAACGTGGTCTAAGCCCTCTATGGCGGCTGGACTAGTATATATGAGGGGATGGGGCGTACTGTAGCGCGGTACTGTAGCTACAGTACCGACCTAGTGCAACCCACCCGACTTGGACTCAAATTGGTTTGACCCAACTAGATACAAACTGACCCAATGGGTTGGGTTCGGCCTTAAGGCACGCAGGCCTGATGTAGCGCCTGCCCATGTGTGGCGTGGTGGCCTCCCTGGCCCTTGGACGCTGCCTCCCTCTCCTCCCTCGCGTCCTCTTCAGCTTGTGTACTCCACGCCTTGATCCTCTTGCTCCAAATGCTGCAGCTCCTCGCTCCCTCGTGCTATGCCTTCTTCTCCAACAAACCTGAGTATGCACACAAACAAAGACTTAGGCAGTAAACAATTCTCATTAACGAAATATTCAGATTCTATTAGGAGTGAGTTCACCTGTTGTTCTAATAGCTTTGCACGAGCTCTTGTAATAGGACCAATTCTGATTTCATCATTGGACTTCTTTGCAGCAATTTGGTGATCATCATCATGAGGTGAAGATGTGTCAAGTGTATGGATGTCCTCATCAAAGTGTGCCATTTTAGAAATCTATCAATGACGACAAAGATGGAATCCTTGTTTGTTTTAGTGCGTGGGAGTCCTAAGACAAAATCCATAGCTATATCGGACCATGGGTGATGTGGAATAGGCAAAGGTGTATATAAGCCATGAGAGTTTAAAGTAGACTTAGCTTTGAGACATGTAGAACATCGTCGAACTAGGCGTTCCACATCACGCTTCATTCTTGGCCAATAGTAGTTGGTGGCGAGCATGGTAGGTCTTGTCGCGGCCAAAGTGACCCATGAGTGTTCCTCCATGAGATTCATTCAAAAGGATCAAACGAAGCGAAGACTCGGGTATACATAGTTTGTTAGCCTTAAACAAGAAACCTTTGTGCAAATAGAAATCACCAATTCCTTTGTGGTCCGAACATTGAGCGAAAATGTCACCAAAGAAAGCATCGGTAGCATACAACTCCTTTATCTCATCCAAACCCAAGACACTAATGTCAAGACGTGTAAGTAGGTTGGCCTTGCGGGAGAGGGCATCCGCGACCACATTGTCTTTACCTTTCTTGTATTTGATTACAAAGGTAAAAGACTCAATGAACTCAACCCACTTAGCATGTCTTTTGTTCAAATTTGTTTGACTTTTCAAATATTTCAAGGATTCATGGTCGGAATGAATGACAAATTCCTTAGGACGAAGGTAATGTTGCCACACATCCAAAACACGAACCAAAGCAAATAACTCTTTGTCATAAATGGGGTAATCCAAGCGAGCTCCATCTAATTTCTCACTATGGTATGCGATGGGTCTACCATTTTGCATAAGCACTCCACCAATGCCCAATCCACTTGCATCGCATTCAATCGCAAATGTCTTAGTAAAATCCGGAAGGGCAAGGACTGGTGCTTCGGTTAGTAACCGTTTGAGCTCATTGAAAGCAAAATCATGTGCATTGCCCCAAATGAAAGGTACATTCTTCTTTGTAAGTTCATGTAGGGGGCAAGCAATGGTGGAAAAATCCTTGATGAATCGGCGGTAAAATCCGGCAAAACCAAGAAAACGTCTCAACTCCTCAAGTGACATCGGAAAAGGCCAAGTCCGAATTGCTTGTATCTTGGCATCATCAACTTCAACACCATCCGAAGAAACAACAAAACCCAAGAAAACAAGTTTGTTGGTGGCAAAAGTGCACTTAGAAAGATTTGCATAAAGCTTTTCATTGCGAAGAACCAACAAAACTTGAGCAACATGAGAAGTGTGCTCTTGCAAAGATTTGCTATAAATAAGGATGTAGTCAAAGTATACCACAACAAATTTTCCAATGAAAGGACGCAAAACATGATTCATGAGACGCATAAAAGTAGAAGGTGCATTGGAAAGACCAAATGGCATGACAAGCCATTCATAAAGACCAAGTTTTGTTTTAAATGCGGTCTTCCATTCATCACCTTCACACATTCTTATTTGATGGTATCCACTTTTAAGTTCGATTTTGGAGAATATAGCGGAACCACAAAGCTCATCAAGCATGTCATCAAGTCGAGGGATAGGATGGCGATACCGAACGGTTATGGCGTTGATGGGGCGACAATCCATGCAAAGGCGAAGAGTGTTGTCGTGCTTGGGTACCAAGATGACGGGCATGGCGCACGACTCAAGCTTTCGCGGATGTGTCCCATGGCAAGAAGTTCTTGTATTTGCCGCTCGATCTCCTTTGTCTCTTCGGGGTTGGTGCGGTAAGGAGCGCGGTTTGGTAGCGGTGCGCCGGGAACAAGGTCGATGCGGTGCTCGATTCCGCGTAGAGGAGGTAGTCCCGGTGGCACCTCTTGAGTTAAAACATCTTCAAAGTCCTTCAAAAGAGACAACAAAGAAGGAGGAAGGTTTGTGAAAGTGTTAGTCATAGAAACTTCACCCTTGCATATGAGCGCATAGTGGAGGGTGGATGGGTTCTTTCTCAACTCCCTTATCACTCTTTTGGTGGCACATAGTGTAAGTTTTGTGGGAACTCTCTTTGAAGTGTCACACTCATTTGGCTTGTGGCTCTCACTCACTTTATGGTGGGTCTCTCGCTCACCACTCATCTCACTTGACGAACGATCTTGTTGTGCCTTGCAATAGTCTTGGCGTTGTCGGCGATGACTTGACTTGGTGTCATGGGACGAAGGACGAAGGTCTTGTCGTTGTTCTTGAAGCTATAGTAATTAGTCCTTCCATCATGCATATCACCCTTGTCAAATTGCCATGACGCCCAAGGAGTAAGTGACAAACGTTCATAGGCACAACATCACAATCAACCGTATCTTCATAGGCTCCAATCTTGAAGGACACTTGCACCATGTGTTGAATCTTGACGGCTCCGGTATCACTCAACCATTGCACATGGTAAGGATGTGGGTGCTTCTTGAACTTCAAGTTGAGCTTATCACAAAGTTCTTTGCTCGCTAAGTTGTGGCAACTTCCACCATCTATGATGACCTTGATGGACTTTCCATTGATTCCCGCTCTAGTTTGAAACAAGTTGCATCTTTGGTCTTCTTCCACTTGAACATTGGTGGTTAAAGTTCTTGCCACAACCAAGGAAGGATTATTGTCGCCATCACAATAGATCTCACTTTCTTCTTCTTGAGCACTTTGCATTGTGGCGACCTTGTTCAAAGCATTGTACTCATCTTCACTCATAGATTCATACTCTCCCATTTTATTGATGATCATGACCTTCTTGTTGGTGCACTCAAGAGGGACGCTAGCTCAATTGCTTTTTATGGGCAACGGATTTGCACAAGAGTTACACACTCACTCACTTTGGCGGTATAAACTTTGTCGCAACCTACAAGAGATGATACTTGGCACCACTTGATTCTTTTCTTTTCTCTTCTCTTTTTTTTTTGATTTTTGCTTTTTGATGATGATTCCTTCAACTTTTGCTAGTGCCAAGCTCTCTAACGATACACACTCGCCAAAACTTGAAGACAAACACTCAACACGTGCAATGCCTCGCAATATCACCGAGCTAGTCCAATAGGTCAAGTTGCGCGAAAGGAAGAAGGGTTCACAACGGATTCCGATGACGGGGAAATGCCGAGTTCTTGGTGGCGTCGTCGCTTGGCGTTGATGATGCGTGGCGGAAGCTTGTCGATGTTGTAGGCGTAGCACACACCGGAAAAGGACTCAAACAAACAACGGAGAATTGCCAAAACGAACCGAGGAAACAAGGGAGGAAAACTGCTTTTTCTGGGTAGCCGGCCTGGGAGCCGGTTTTGGCCGGGCTGGGGGCCGGCTGGCTCTGCAGGGTGGCCGGTTTCTGGGCCGGTTTAGCCGGGCTGGAGGCCGGCCAGTCTGCAACCCGAAAACTGCTCGATTTTTGGCGGAAAAAAGCGACGATAAATCCTCGATTTCGTGGGGAAATTGGCAAAATTAAGGCTAGGGAACGCAAACAAAGGTGGAGGGGGTCCTAAAGCAACAGATCCATGGACAAAAACTACCAAAAACGCAACGAATCGACAGATCGGCTCGAATCAAGGAAAGGCTATTTTTGGTGGAAATTTTCGAATTTCTCAAAACGAAGAAAAATTTGGTGGATTTTGGTGGAAACGCAAAACAAATCCGTGTCAACCTAGAGCTCTGATACCATATGGTGTAGGTTGGTCCCGATTTTCACGGATTTGTGCGGAGGGAACGATGAACACGAAAAACACGGGATGAACACGAAGAACACAAAGAGGGGAAATCAACACACAAGGGTAAATAGAAGTAGCAACCCGGCAAGACTCAATTGGTAACCAATCCCGAGGGTAGCCCCCAATTCTCCTCTCCCAAGCACACCTTACTCTTAGGATTGTTTGTCCAATTGGTCAATCCAACCAACCCAATCTAGCCACTCAAAGAGGGAAGATTAGCAAGTAATCGCAACTACAAGCGGAAGCCTTGGTACCCACGCAGGGATCTTCTCCTCAAGAGGAGGCCTTGGTTCATCTCCACAAGGGGAGGCCTTGATTCATCTCCATAGGAGGAAAGAGACACTTTGAGAAGAAGGAGCAAGGCTCTACTTTAGTTCCCAAATCATAGTCTAACCCTAGATCTGGAGGGGAAGGGGTCTATTTATAGTCTAAGCCACGAGGTGGGGAAAAGGTGGGAGTACATGACTTAAAGTCAAGGCAGCACGCAGGCTGTGCAGGCTGGCCGGTCTAGGTGCCGGCCAGCTCGGCAGGGTAGCCGGCCTGGGACCCGGTTCTTCTTCTCCTTGAGCAACTTCTTGGGTCTTCCCTGGGTCATCTTCTCCATCATCTTGCGTCGCCTCTTGGCCATCTTCATAGGGGTCTTCAGGTCACCATAGCTGAGTACACACAAGGTATCAGAATGAAGTAGCAAAGCATTCAAAGGAGTGTCGAGATCACACATAGATAGGAGTGAATTCACCTTATCATGGAGAGCTTTGACTCTTGCTCTTGTCATTGGACCACTTGTTGTAGGAGCGGTAGGTTGGGCTACATCAACATGATTTAATATTTGTGGTAGTAGATCATTTTTCTAAGATGTCACATTTTATTGCTTGCCACAAAAGCGACGATGCGTCGCATATTGCTAATCTGTTTTTCAGGGACATCGTGCGCTTACATGGAGTACCAAGGACGATTGTTTCTGACCGTGACGTGAAGTTCATGAGCTACTTTTGGAAGACACTTTGGGGCAAGCTAGGTAGGAAGCTGTTGTTTAGTACCACTTGTCATCCCCAAACTGATGGACAAACGGAGGTGGTAAATCGCACACTCTCAACGTTGCTGCGAGCCATGATCAAGAAGAATCTGCGTGAGTGGGAAGATTGTTTGCCGCATGTGGAGTTTACATATAACAGGGCGGTGCACTCAACCACGCAGCTATGTCCGTTTGAGGTGGTCTATGGTTTCAAACCCATTACACCACTTGACTTGCTGCCGCTTCCAACACATGAAAGGGTGTGATGTGGGTTGGTCCCGATTTTCACGGATTTGTGCGGAGGGAAAGATGAACACGAAGAACACGCGATGAACGAAGAACACCAAAAGAGGGGAAATCAACACACAAGGGTAAATAGCAAGTAGCAACCCGGCAAGACTCGATTGGTAACAAATCCCCGAGGGCAGCCCCCAATCCTCCTCTCCCAAGCACACCTTACTCTTAGAATTGTTTGTCCAATTGGTCAATCCAACCAATCCAATCTAGCCACTCACAGAGGGAAGATTAGCAAGTAATCGCAACTACAAGCGGAGCCTTGGTATCCACGCAGGGATCTTCTCCTCAAGAGGAGGCCTTGGTTCATCTCCACATGTGGAGGCCTTGATTCATCTCCATAGGAGGAAAGAGACACTTTGAGAAGAAGGAGCAAGGCTCTACTTTAGTTCTTAAATCATAGTCTAACCCTAGATCTAGTCCAAGGAGTGCTATTTATAGTCTAGGTACAAAAAGAGGCGAATGGATAAGATTTCACGGGTCCCTTCCCGAGCTGGTTCCCGCACTGCGGTAGTACCGCTGGTTCAGCCGGTGGTACCGCCAGTGCGGGCATGCGTCGCGACTTCCCACGCCCCCGGTACCGACTGGTAGCGCGGCGGCGGTAGCTGGAGGTACCGGAAGAAGGATCAGACGGAGGGTTTCGGCGGTAGCGTTAGCGGCGGTACCGCTGGCGTGGAAGCGTCCATCCCACGTCCCCGGTACCTGGCGGTACCGCTGCCGGTGCCGCTGGCGTGGGACTGGATCGTGCTGCCTGGGCCAGGGGCGGTAGTACCGCTTGACCCGGTAGTACCGCCGCCTGGGATTTCTTTTCTTCCTTCGTCTCTTCCAAGCCACCGTCTTGGCGTCCTCCATTCCTCTTGCACCTTGGTCATCCTCTCGTGTATCCGTAGTCGTCGTGACACTCCTAGTATCAACAAGAGATAGAGGATGACGTAGTATACCATCCAAAAGGGTGGAAATTGAGTTATCCAAGAGGAATGAGTTCACCTTTGAAGTCCATGGTGACTTCTGGTATGTTGGAGTGCTTGACATGGTGATGGTTGGGCTACATCATCTCCCCCCCCCCTTTAAAAAGAGTCATCCTCGACTCTTGCTCATCACCATGGCAATGAGGTAGATGTGTAGACCTTGTCGTGTGGTTCACCATGTAGTCGATGGAAATGATGTGGTACTTCTTCAATGTCCCTTCGCCTTTCAAGTAGCCTACAAGACTCACAAGGAAGACGAAACAACACTCAAAGAGTAGCCAATTCTTGAAGGTCATCACATGAGCGCTTATGTAGAAGGAAGTCACCTTAGCAAGAGGCCGATGTGGTCTTCTTGCAAGATCTTCCGTCATTGAAATGTGTGGTTGACACAACTCATGGAGGCTCATCCAAAGGTACGACCTACACATCAAAGACCAAGCAAACCATGTGTGTGCAAGAGAGAGGAGCATATCATCAATGACATGTCCATTCATGTTCATTACACCATTAGCACGACACAAATATGTGAAAGTCAAAGCATATGCAAGGTCAATGTGCAAGCAATTTCTCGACACATCCTCAAAATGTGGGAACACAAAAACTCCATGAAAATGTGAGAAGCCATTGATAGCTATCTCATTTTGAAACATATTATCATTATTGCACACAAGGCATTGGAAAGAACAATTTTGCATCATCCTTGATGCAATAAGCGAAGAGTTTGGCAAAAACACACAATGAAGAATGTACGAAATATCATCATGGTGGCAAACAAAGCACATGAAAGAGCAAGTTTTCAACATATTTGTTGCAACACCAAATTGGTAGGAACCATTATGCTCATGACAAGACATGCACAAAATGTCATTATGGTTGCAAACAAGCCATTTAAAAGAACAATTGTTCATCATATTTGTTTCAACACATAAATCATTCATATAAAAGATTGGAAAATTTGTCTTGCCATAGGAGAAACCAACATCACAAGCATGTTTGCAAACAAACCAAAACCAATAGCAATTGTGCAACTTGTTTGATGCAAAACATGGAAAAGGTATTAGAGCCGGGTTCGATCCACAACTCAAGTGTATGCTCTCAAGAGCTCGCATTGTCAACTCATGCTCAATTGTGGTTGACATTATCATGCGTTTACCGGCACACACAAGACACCATATGAAGAAATGATGTGCACGGTATATGAACACATCATCCATCGTGACGCGTCTCTTCATTTGCACAACACCAACCACACAAAAATCAATTTGAAAATATGACATATGTGGATAGTCACTATGCAAAGTGAAGGATGGAATAAGGTCCATAAGAATAAACGAAAGATTTCCAACATGTGAGAAAGCTCTGGGGGCAATCTCATAAGCCAATATATCAACATTATTACAAACCAAGCATTTAAAAGAACAATTGTTCATTATTTTGGACGCAACAATGGGAAAGTAACGCAAACATCGATTGCAAAACATGGGTATGGCAACATCATCACCAATAGAAGAATCGATATGGTCATCATTGTGGAAAGCGTAAACATTGTTGTCAACAAACATTGGGAAAGAGCAATTGTTCGTCATGTTTGAGTTGACAAAGGGAAAGAATTGAAAACACTCATAACTAGGCATGTCAATGGAAAAAATCATCCCAAATAGGTGATTCACATGATCAACGTTGGAAGTATCACATGGGAATAAAAATGTATCATATGATGGGAAAAGGAAATCATCCATAGCATGTAAGCAATCAACGTTCATCATGTCCACTAGAGGGATCATGGTCACATCAACACCCATACCTTTGTTGTCCTTCTCATGTGAAGTAGGTGTTGAAGTATGGGCCTCTATGTGGCCGACTCGTTCATCTTGATGTAGGCATGTGGTGGCATCATCATCATCCATGAAACCTAGCACACGATGAGGGAACACACTAGAGGAAGATGGTAAGTTGTTAGAAAGCAAAGTGGCCTCACTTGCCCTATCAACTACCTCTCTCAACTCAAATGGTGTATCACTCATTCCCTCAAAGCGAAAACACTCAAACTCACATATGGTGGAGGCACTCAACTCACTCTCGCTCTCGCTCAAGTGGGCTAAGTGGCTCTCATTCTCACATGGGATTGGTGCTATCTCATCATTCAAGCACATGAGGGTAGGCTCGATTTCCTCATCTCCACACGCCTCCAAGGTTGAAGGGAAACTCCCATGCTCAACCTTCTCCATCTCATCGCCTCCAAAGGTGCATGCCATAAGTTGGGCATCCTCAATGAACACATCCACCAATGTGATAGCATTGCTCATGCTCGCCTCCTTGGTCGAAGGGAAAATCCCATGCTCGACCGTCTTCTCGTCGTCCTTATCGCCATTTGGGCACTCTCCCATCATGTGATCATTGCCATTGCATATTGGCCACGAGAGATTGGGACATTCTTGTGAACCATGGTCTTGGTCTTGGCAATTGGAGCTTATGCGTTCTTCCTCGTGCCATATGGGTGCCAAAGTTGATCGACGATATCTAGGTTGAGGTGGTGGCGAAGGAGTGCGATCATGGCGTCCACCCTTTGAGCGATGAAGCTCTTGATGTTCATTCGTTTGGTACGCACGAGGTGAGTGTGGGCGGTGCGCTTTATGGCGATGCCGATCATGAGCGCCGCAATGGTTTGTAGGTGGGCAAGCACGTCCACGTCTCATTCCATTGGGGGCATCACCATGATGTTGGCTCGACTCGCGCTCACTTGAGTCGATGCGGTGGTAGTGGTGACGATCATTCGGAAGATTTTGGCGGTTTTGTAGTTCATGGCGATGATGATGCTCTTGTTCGTTAAGGTTCGCATGCTCATGATCGTGATGGCGTGGTCTTGGAGGATGACGACGACGACGTCCTTGTTCATCAAAGTCATTCGCACTCGGTACGCCGTTGTCATTCGCCAATGTGCCATGACTATCGCGTTGTTCTTGATGCGCATTGGCATTGTTCGCGTGAAGATCATGTGGTTGGTTCACGTTAGGACGAGGTCGTTCATGGGCGTCTCGCCTTGGGTTATGTTGAAGATCTTGTTGTGGATCACCTTGCACAAGGTTGTTGATAGCTTCGGTTATCCGCTCCATAGATGCTTCTTGTGCATGCATGCGGTCGTTGAAGTGGGCTTCTATAGCTTGACGACGTCGTTCATAGTGGCGTAAGCCATCACGAAGAAGGTGTCCAAAACCAACGAACTTGTCATGTGTGACATGGTCATGATCACCTCGATCTTCACCTTGGATTTCATCGTCCGAGCTTGAGCATCCGTTTGTACTTCCCCTAAACATTTTCTCAAGATCAAGTGAGATATGTGGTAAGGAAAAACGAAGACAAACTATATCCCAAGAATAATGTAGCTTGAGAGGAGAGAATCCGGCTCTCACACCCAACACACACACTTATGAGGATAGGAAGGTATGAAGTGGCAAACGAGACAAGCAAACCCGACAACAAGTATATTGTCAAAGGTAGAGAAAATCCACAATGATCAAATTACCAAAGAAACTCCAACCACAAATGATGAAGAAACACACACAAAAGCGAATAATGGGGTTGGGCGACCAAAGGGCGAGCACTCGAAGATAGACAACCTAACGAAGACTACGTGCTCAAATGTCACCCAACACAAGAAGGACACTAGCTCAATTGCTTTTGGTGGGCAACGGATTTGCACAAGAGTTACACACTCACACTCACTTTGGCGGTTCAAGCTTTGTCGCAACCTACAAGAGATGATACTTGGCACCACTTGATTCTTTTCTTTTCTCTTTTCTCTTTTTTTGATTTTTGCTTTTTGACGATGATTCCTTCTCTTTTGATAGTGCCAAGTTCTCTAACGATACACACTCGCCAATACTTTGAAGACAAACACTCAACACGTGCAATGCCTCGCAATATCACCGAGCTAGTCCAATAGGTCAAGGTACACGAAAGGAAGAAGGGCTCACAACGGATTATGATGGTGGGGGAATGTCGAGTCCTTGGTGGCGTCGTCGCTTGGCGTTGATGATGCGTTGCTGCGGAAGCTGGTCGATGTTGTAGACGTAGGGCACAGCAAGAAAGGACTCAAACCAAAGAGGAAATGCCAAAACAAACCGAGGAAAACAAAAATTTCTGCAAAAATTGGCCCTGGCGGTAGTACCGCTTAACCGGCGGTAGTACCGCTGCTCCCGAATCTGCTTGAGTTTGACTCGATTTTGGGGGTATTTGGGCTCCAAAACTTTCTCGAATCCGTGGGAAATTGCCAAAATTAAGGCTAGCGAACGCAAACAAGGGTGGAGGGGTCCTAAAGCAATAGATCCATGGACAAAAACTACCAAAAACGCAACGAATCGATAGATCGGCTCGAATCAAGGCAAGGCTATTTTTGGTGAAAATTTTCGAATTTCTCAAAAACGAAGAAAAATTTGGTGGATTTCGGTGGAAACACAAATCAAATCCATGTCAACCTAGAGCTCTGATACCATATGATGTGGGTTGGTCCCGATTTTCATAGATTTGTGCGGAGGGAAAGATGAACACGAAGAACACGCGATGAACGAAGAACACCAAAAGAGGGGAAATCAACACACAAGGGTAAATAGCAAGTAGCAACCCGGCAAGACTCGATTGGTAACAAATCTCCGAGGGCAGCCCCAATCCTCCTCTCCCAAGCACACCTTACTCTTAGGATTGTTTGTCCAATTGGTCAATCCAACCAATCCAATCTAGCCACTCACAGAGGGAAGATTAGCAAGTAATCGCAACTACAAGCGGAGCCTTGGTATCCACGCTGGGATCTTCTCCTCAAGAGGAGGCCTTGGTTCATCTCCACATGTGGAGGCCTTGATTCATCTCCATAGGAGGAAAGAGACACTTTGAGAAGAAGGAGCAAGGCTCTACTTTAGTTCTCAAATCATAGTCTAACCCTAGATCTAGTCCAAGGAGTGCTATTTATAGTCTAGGTACAAAAAGAGGCGAATGGATAAGATTTCACGGGTCCCTTCCCGAGCTGGTTCCCGCACTGGCGGTAGTACCGCTGGTTCAGCCGGTGGTACCGCCGGTGCGGGCATGCGTCGCGACTTCCCACGCCCCCGGTACCGATTGGTACCGCGGCGGCGGTAGCTGGAGGTACCGGAAGAAGGATCAAACGGAGGGTTTTGGCGGTCGGGTAGCGGCGGTACCGTTGGCGTGGAAGCGTCCATCCCACGTCCCCAGTACCTGGCGGTACCGCTGCCGGTGCTGCTGGCGTGGGACTGGATCGTGCTGCCTGGGCCAGGGGCGGTAGTACCGCTTGACCCGGCGGTAGTACCGCCGCCTGGGATTTCTTCTCTTCCTTCGTCTCTTCCAAGCCACCGTCTTGGCGTCATCCATTCCTCTTGCACCTTGGTCATCCTCTCGTGTATCCGTAGTCGTCGTGACACTCCTAGTATCAATAAGAGATAGAGGATGACGTAGTATACCATCCAAAAGGGTGTAAATTGAGTTATCCAAGAGGAATGAGTTCACCTTTGAAGTCCATGGTGACTTGTGGTATGTTGGAGTGCTTGACATGGTGATGGTCCTAGGTTGGGCTACAGGGTGAACATGGAGGCATCGAAGCGTGCTGATTTTGTGAAGAAGATACATGAGAAGACGAAGGAGGCAATTGAGAAGAAGGGCAAGCATACAGCTGATCGTGTTAACAAGAAGCGCAAGGAGGTATTGTTCCAGCCAGGTGACATGGTTTGGGTACATTTCCGCAAGGATAGGTTTCCAAATCTACGCAAGTCTAAGTTGATGCCGCGAGGTGCTGGACCTTATAAAGTGCTTGCAAAGATCAATGATAATGCATACAAGATTGACCTTCCTGCTGATGAGTTTGGCGTTAGTAATTCATTCAATGTTGCTGATTTGACGCCATATACTGGAGATGACCTTGATGCGTCGAGGTCGACGCCTTTTCAAGAGAGGGAGGATGATGAGGACATCCCTAGTCCTTTACCATCTTTTCCAATAGAAGATGTTGCTGTACAAGACAAGCCCAATGAAGTCAGGATTGGACCAATGACAAGAGCTCGTGCAAAGTTACTTGAGCAATAGGTGAACTCACTCTTAGCTGAATATGTTGTTTGTGTTAATGAGAATTTTATACTACCTAAATCTATGCACTTGTGTATGATTAGGTTTATTGATAACACAAACATTGGAGAAGGCATGGAGCGCGCTAATGAAGATGGCAAGCACGAGGGAGGCGAGGGAGGAAGTGGAGCCATCAAGGAAGAGATATTCGATTCGGACTGGCAGAAGTCCCGAATTTGAAACAGCCAAGGATTCTTCATACGAACTCGGAATTAGGCAATTAAGGACTTGTTGGAAAGGAAATTTGAAATACTTTCCAATGAGTCCGACCCCAACCCCCCGTTCGACACGTACAAGGCCCGGTGACCAAAACAAGTCGGCGGCTGTTTCCTGCCAGTTTCCAAATAGAGTCCTTTTAAGTTAGGGAAGTTAGAGATATGGTTGTTTTCGACTCCAACCCTAAGTTGGACGTCCAGCAGCCTTTATATAGGCTTGTAAGTCGTGGCTTTTCGTTTTTAGGCTACGTTATTTGATAAACCCTAGATTCTAGACAGAACATATTGTTCCTCTGAATTTATCCTCACCAATTCGTATCGATCTGGTGATTGTTACTACTGCAAGGTTTGAGTGTTGTCTGCTGTTCCATTGGGAATTAGAAGATAACAAGACCGCTTCGTAGTCGGCGGCTACGTGCGCAAGCGTGTGGTGTTGCGAATATCCATAGGGTTGAAGATCTGTTGCATTGGCAACGGGGGAACAGCCGGAGAGATCGTCAGCGTCTCGCGAGTTATCCACCATCCATCGACGTGCTCAACGAGAAGATCGGGCCACCCCATATCATGGGCAACAAGATTTGCACAACAATGCACCACCTACTAGATGTTCATCGAGCTTGCGCGCTTCCTATAAGATATATGGCAAGTGGTGTTTCTTTCTTTTCTTTTCTTTCTTTTGATTTGGCACTTTTTGCTTCTTTACTCTTGTCTCTTTGGACTCTTTTCTATTTTGCATACCCACTTCTTTTTTATGCCAACACAAGATATATGGTATATGATAACTAGCGCATGCAATTTTGCTCGGAAACTACACGGTGCAAATGTGCAAAGCCCAAGCAATCATCAAGAGCTAGCCTCAATAGGACATGGTAATCGCAAAGATATAGTGTGGCTCACAAAGGAATGACAAGGGGTAAAGATGGGCGATGTTATACCTTTCGTCGATGTTCTTCACCCTTTGTGTAGAACTTCGTGCTTGCCCACGGATGTTGGTGGTGGTGGATGATGGAGCAACCGCAATGGTGATGTAGGCCTTGATCGTAGCTTCGAAACGAGCCAAAGAACACCAAAAACGGAGTCCGGAATCAAAAGATATGGCCAAAGCCGTTTTCTGGAATTTCAGTTTTTCCGCAAGTTCGGTAGTACCGGGCAAAACGGGTCGGTAGTACCGGCCAGGGTCAACGCAGGTCCGGTAGTACCGGAAATATGGGCGGTAGTACTGATAAGGATCACAGGGGATGATCCTATGATTGTTGTCCCGATCTTTCACAGCGAGTAACCCGGATAGAATTCCTTCCAACAACGTCGATGAATGTCACCTGAAGGAGAGGACGAATCCAGCAAGCAACGTGATGGAGATCACCATGCCTAAAACCAAAGCACGACAATCCTTGATGAACACAAGAACCTCCGCAGCAACTTTTATTACAAACTGATAAACGGCATCGCCGTCCCCGGAGGGATGCTTCACCAATGGAGCACAAAACTAGTAGTGTTTTTTTACTAATGAATTGAATTCCCTAAACCCTAACTCGGCCAGCTCCTTATATGGAGGCTAGGGCGCCCCACTAATGGGCCTAGCTGGTTCGTTTGGACAGGCCCAAAATGAACACTTATTAAAAATAGCAAAGACATAAATAAAATTACAATTGACACAACTAGCTTGGTGTAGTCCTGAAATTAGGCTGCACCTCCTCCGTCGTGCCCATATCATCCTCCCCCCTTCAAGAAGCGTTGTCCTCAACGCTTGAGGGTCGGCTTGAAAAGGTGGCGTGATATCAGCAACAACATTACGCGTCTTCGCCATCTTCAAGTCTCGCTTGCCTTCCACTCCACATCCTCCCTCTCGGCCTGCTTGACTTGATTTTCTTCTCCATATGAACTGTGGCACCACCATCTTCTCCTGCCCTCTCTTAGGAACCCTTGCTGGAGCCTTGTGTCGCTGAACATGAACCTTTGCTGGACGACCTTGCAAAGTTGTAATGCCTGGGCCACACAACTGACGAACATGTCCATCTTTCCCCCTGTGCATCCGCACTGCTGCTCCAACAAAACGCCTCACAGATGGCCTGACAGAGCTGCGACCGTGTACTCGCGGTACACACGCACCGAGACACGTTCAGCACAATCATCATCGGTCTGAACACCTTTGTCAACACCAATTGGAACACATGCTGCAATATCCTTCCTCTCATCAATAAGAGGCTTGCCTTCAACCGGCTTGTCACCAACAAGAACAACTGGCTCGTCATCTACATGCACGGCTGAATCAGTTTCAGTATCAACGCTCCTTGCATCATGCTCCTCTTGCTGCAATTTAGCTAGCCTTGGCTTTGGCTTAGCTTTATGCAACTTCTCCTTGCGCACCACTAACTCTACATCGGACTGAATTTGATCATCTCTCATAGGCTTCAAAGTCCGCTGTTTACCATCATGCACAAAAGAATATGTATTTGCTCTCCCAGCATGTGTGACATTGCGATCATACTGTCATGGACGTCCAAGTAACAGTCAACATACCTCCAATGGCAACACATCGCAGTCTATCTCGTCAACATAATCACCAACTGTAAATGGCACATGTACCTTATGAGTAATTTTCAGCATACCACAGCTATTTACCCACTGAACATGCTTAGGTTCTGGAAGACGCCAAGTGGAGAGACCCAAACTGTCCACAACTGCCTTACTAATGCCATTACAGTAACTACCACTGTCAATCATCAACTTGCATGCTTTACCTTTTATCATACACTACGCCTGAAATAAATTCCATCGCTGGCCTCTATCCGTTGTCATACAAGTATCATCATGTACTCTTTTGAGTTGCATATTCAGCCCACTCAAGGGTACAACATCCTCAGGGATAACCACCTTGTCCAGCTCTGGGGACCTCTCCAAAAATCTAGAACGCAAAAATTGTTTGAATTCTTCCCAACTAGATGTTTCACCTGTAATGCCCTTCGCAGTTCTCTCGTCACTCCACCAACTAGCCACTTGCGCATCCACACGCCTACGTGCAAGAACATATTCAGCATGACCACCAAACTTGTGGTCGAGTGTACGGCATCTCTCGAAACCACGGTCCATGTCTTTCTCCCAAGACTGATACTCCGTGCGTGTCGCGAAACCATCCAACATCCACTCGATCTTGGTAGAATCCAATGCGAAAACCTACTATGAGAGTAGTGTAGTCATGATATACATCGTCGGACCTCGCCATCACACGATCATGCTTTGATGAATCCATCAATGAAAAATGTCTCTTTTTTTTCCTCGTCCTTTGTTACTGTCCACCAGAAAATAAAACTGCTTCACGTACTTGGAAACAATACCGATCCGATTCCTGGATTCTGTTTTATCTCCAAAACGTGTTGGCCAATCAAATCACGAGATTTCTTTCCTTATCCCTTCATCCTCCTTAATTTTAATTGCCTGGAAACCACGTGAGGCCAAAACCGATCGGATCTCCAATTCTGATTTTTTTCCCGCTGATTGGTTTCCTTCCTTACGCCAAACTGATCCGATTTTCCTCCTTTTTCTATCCTTTGCTGACACGTAGTCCACGGAACAATTCTTGCTTCGCTGCCAACGACCGCAAAATAGGTGAAGTCCGATCCGATCTGTTCCTTGTCCGTTGTACCAACGAACTCAAACCACAACACAAATCGACGCCTTGCAAATTAATCTGCCCGAGAGCCTCCAACCAAACTCCTCCCATCACAGGGGATGATCCTATGATTGTTGTCCCGATCTTTCACAGCGAGTAACCCGGATAGAATTCCTTCCAACAACATCGATGAACGTCACCTGAAGGAGAGGACAAATCCAGCAAGCAACATGATGGAGATCACCACGCCTAAAACCAAAGCACGACAATCCTTGATGAACACAAGAACCTCCGCAGCAACTTTTATTACAAACTGATAAACGGCATCGCCTTCCCCGGAGGGATGCTTCACCAATGGAGCACAAAACTAGTAGTGTTTTTTTGACTAATGAATTGAACTCCTAAACCCTAACTCGGCCAGCTCCTTATATGGAGGCTGGGGCGCCCCACTAATGGGTTGATGTAGGATGTTCCCGATTTTCACGGATTTGTGCGGAGGGAACGATGAACACGAAGAACACGCGATGAACGAAGAACACAAAGAGGGGAAACTCTCAAAACAAGGGTAAATAGCAAGTAGCAACCCGGCAAGACTCAATTGGTAACAAATCCCCGAGGGTAGCCCCAATTCTCCTCTCCCAAGCACACCTTAATCTTAGAATTGTTTGTCCAATTGGTCAGTCCAACCAACCCAATAGAATCACCCGAAGATGAAAGATTGGCAAGTAATCGCAACTACAAGCGAAAGCCTTGTTATCCACGCAGGGATCTTCTCCTCAAGAGGAGGTCTTGGTTCATCTCCACAAGGGGAGGCCTTGATTTATCTCCATAGGAGGAAAGAGATACTTTGAGAAGAAGGAGCAAGGCTCTACTCTAATCCCAAATCATAGTCTAACCTAGATCTAGATGGAGAGGTTCTATTTATAGTCTAGGTAGGACAGGGGTGGATAAGTGAGGGGACACGGGCCCTCAACCCGTCAGGTTCCTTCCGCAGCGGCACTACCGCTGGAGCCAGCGGTAGTACCGCTAGGCAGGCCTCGTAGCAGCTTCTGAAGTCAACTTGGGCGGTAGTACCGCTGTGGTGCCGCTGGAGCTACCGGCAGATCAAACAGAGGCCCATTTTCGACGGTATCTTCGGCGGTAGTACCGCCCAGTCTCGTCTTTCTCGGCTGGGCCCTGGCGGGGGCGCGTCTGGCTCGGCTGGACTTGGGACGGTAGTACCGCTTCCCCTGGCGGTAGTACCGCCGCCTGGGACTTCTTTCCATTCTTCTCTCCTTCTCCTTCGTCTTCTTGACTCGAATCTTGTCCATCTTCTACACTTTCTTGGAGCTCTTCATGAGGGTCATGCCTGAGTATACACAAGGTATCGGAATGAAGTAGCAAGCCATTCAAAGGAGTATCGAGATCACACATAGATAGGAGTGAATTCACCTTATCATGAAGAGCTTTGACTCTTGCTCTTGTCATTGGGTCACTTGTTGTAGGAGTCGTAGGTTGGGCTACATCATCTCCCCCCCCCTTGGAAAAGAGTCGTCCTCGACTCTTGGTCATCCTCATCGCTTGATGTTCCAAGGTATGGCGATAGGTCGGCGACGTTGAAGGTGTCATGGACCAAGTGTTTGGAGTGGGAGATGTCAATCTTGTAGGCATTGTCGTTGATGCGCTTGAGGACCTTGAAAGGTCCATCTCCACGAGGGTGAAGCTTGGACTTCCTTGCATCCGGAAAGCGATCTTTGCGAAGGTGATAAGGGGTTGCCCGATCTTCTCAGTGAGCCGATGATGGATGGATGATGGATGTGTAGGATAAATCGCGAGATGCTCTCGAACTCTCCGGCTGCTCCCCTGTTGCCAATGCAACGGCTCTTGAACCCAATGGATATTCGCAACACCACACGCTTGCGCAACGTAGCCGCCGACCACGAGCGGTTCTGCAATCTCCCAATTCCCAGTGGAATGACAGATCACACTCAAACTTCGGTAACAATAATCTCCAGAGCGCAACACAGTGGAGAGGTTGAATTCCTGAGCGCAACACAGAGGAACTCGAAGATAGATGAAAGCTTCAAGCAATTCAATCTAGGGTTTATCTTTAAACGTGGTCTAGGGTTTACAAAGAGGTTCCTAAGTATATATGGGGGCTGGGGGATCAATCCCACGCCCAAAACATGACCTAGTTCGACTCAAACCGGATACAAACCGACCTAAAACGGTTCGGTCTCGAAAAAGGCACGCAGGCCCGTGTTCACTAAATCGGATAATCCGAGTGTCGGGTAAATCGAATAATCCGATTGGCTACAGTACCACTGGACGTAAGTCATGACTTAAATCGGATAATCCGTGTCGGGCAAAATCGGATATTCCGACGCAAATCGGATAATCCGAGTCGGCAAAATCGGATATTCCGACTGACTCCAGTACCTCCGTGCGTAGTCCACGACTCAAATCGGATATTCTGAATCGGGGTGAATCGGATATTCCGATGGACTCCAGAACTCATTTTCTCCATCTTCCCCTCTTGCGCATGCCTCCCGCTCCTCCCTCTCGCCATTGGGGACGTCGTGCTCCAATCCTTGCTGCTCCTCTAGCCCTCCGTCAACGCTTGTGTTATCAATAACCCTGATCATACACAAGTGCATAGATTTAGGCAGTATAAAGTTCTCATTATCACAAACATCGAATTCAACTAAGAGTGAGTTCACCTGTTGTCCAAGTAGCTTGGCACGAGCTCTTGTCATTGGGCCAATCCTCACTTCATTGGGCTTGTCTTGAATAGCAACATCATCAATGGAAGAAAATGGTAAAGGACTAGGGATGTCCTCATCATCCTCCCCCCCATGAAAAGGCGTCGACCCCGACGCGTCAAGGTACTCTTCAGCATATGGCGTCAAATCAGCAACGTTGAACGTATTACTCACGCCAAACTCAGTAGTAGGAAGATCTATCTTGTATGCATTATCATTTATCTTAGCAAGAACCTTGAACGGACCATCACCACGCGGCATCAACTTGGACTTGCGCTGAACAGGAAATCTGTCTTTGCGAAAGTGCACCCAAACCATGTCGCCGGGCTGAAAGATCACCTCCTTTCTCTTCTTGTTTACACGAGCTGCATTGTACTTGCCTTTCTTCTCAATAGCTTCTTTAGTCTTCTCATGTATCTTCCTCACAAAATCTGCACTCTTCGATGCCTCCATGTTGACTCTCTCATGTAACGGAAGCGGCAGCAAATCAAGCGGAGTAATGGGTTTGAAACCATACACCACCTCAAACGGACACAATTGCGTGGTTGAATGTACCGCCCTGTTGTATGCAAACTCTACATGCGGCAAACACTCCTCCCACACACGCAGATTCTTCTTAACCATTGTCCGCAGCAATGCCGAAAGTGTGCGGTTCACCACCTCCGTCTGACCATCAGTTTGGGGATGACAAGTGGTACTAAACAGCAGCTTCGTGCCCAGCTTGCCCCAAAGTGTCTTCCAGAAGTAGCTCATGAACTTCACATCACGGTCAGAAACGATCGTCTTGGGTACTCCATGTATGCGCACGATCTCCCTGAAAAACAGGTCAGCAATATGCGACGCATCGTCGCTTTTGTGGCAGGCAAGAAAATGTGACATCTTAGAAAAATGATCCACTACCACAAAAATAGAATCATGTCCTCTCCTGGTTCTAGGCAATCCTAACACAAAATCCATGCTTATGTCCTCCCATGGAGTTGTAGGTGCAGGAAGAGGAGTATACAAACCATGAGGCTTCAGTTTGGACTTTGCCTTGTTGCAAGTGATGAACGCTTCACAAACCTGTCCACATCACGCCTCATGCGTGGCCAATAAAAGTGATCAGCCAACATCAGCAACGTCTTCTCACGTCCAAAGTGTCCCATCAACCCGCCACCATGTGATTCCTGCAACAACAGCAAACGCACGGACGACTCCATCATGCATATGGTATTTTTCCCAAGCTTTCACATCAGAACACTTAGCAAAAGGCATGGAAAAATCAGTATCATTAGCATATAAATCACGCAAACTCTCTAAACCAGGAACTTGAACATCTAAGTGTGTCAAAAGCATGCTTTTCCTAGAGAGTGCATCAGCAACCACGTTCTCTTTGCCTTTCTTATACTTAATAATGTATGGGAAGGATTCAATGAACTCAACCCATTTAGCATGACGTTTATTCAAGTTAGATTGGCACTTCAATATTTCAAAGCTTCATGATCAGAATGTATGATAAATTCCTTTGGCCACAAATAATGTTGCCAAACCTCAAGAACACGAACAAGAGCATACAATTCTTTATCATAAACAGGATAGTTCAATTGTGCACCATTCAATTTTTCAGAAAAATATGCAATTGGTTTACCCTCTTGCATCAACACACCTCCTATTCCAATGCCACTAGCATCACATTCAATATCAAATTGCTTATTGAAATTAGGAAGCATAAGTAACGGTGCAGAAATCAAACAACGTTTCAATTCATCAAATGCAGCATCTTGGGCAGCGCCCCAAACAAATGCAACACCTTTCTTAGTAAGATCATTCAAGGCTGCAGCAATAGTACTAAAGTCGCGCACAAAGCGTCGATAAAAACCAGCAAGACCAAGAAAGCTTCATAATTGACTCAGATTCATGGGGGTAGGCCAATTTTTAATTGCTTCAATTTTAGATTCATCTACCTCGACCCCATGCTTAGAAACAACAAATCCCAGAAATATGACCTTGTCTTTGCAAAACGTGCATTTAGCAAGATTACCATAGAGCTTATTATCACGCAGCACTTGCAAAACTTGTCGAATATGATCAATATGTTCAGTTTCGTTGTGGCTATAAATCAAGATATCATCAAAATATACTACCACAAATTTACCAATAAAATGCCTCAAAACATGATTCATCAATCTCATGAAAGTACTAGGTGCATTAGTTAAACCAAAGGGCATCACTAACCACTCATATAAACCGAATTTTGTTTTGAAAGCAGTTTTCCATTCATCTCCTTCTTTCATCCTAATTTGATGATAACCACTACGCAAATCAATTTTAGAGAAGATAACAGCACCACTAAGTTCATCTAACATGTCATCCAAACGTGGAATAGGGTGTCGATAACGAATAGTGATGTTATTAATCGCTCTACAATCTACGCACATGCGCCATGTACCATCTTTCTTAGGGACCAAAATAACAGGAACAGCACAAGGACTTAAGCTCACACGAACATACCCTTTGTCAAGAAGCTCTTGTACTTGTCGCTGTATCTCCTTTGTTTCCTCGGGGTTGGTCCTATAGGGAGCTCTGTTTGGAAGTGTGGCTCCTGGAATCAAGTCAATTTGATGCTCAATACCCCGCATTGGTGGCAAACCAGCGGGCACTTCCTCCGGAAACACGTCACCAAAATGCTGCAAAACATCAGAAACACCAATAGAGAGAGGGGTCATGTCGTTAGAAACAAGAATTTCCCCCTTGCACATAAGCACAATGGGTAGTAGAGTGGGATCCTCACGAAACTCTCTCAAATCAGATTTGGTGGCTAACATTACTAATTTTTTCTCTCCCTCACTTTTCTTTTTACCACTCGAATTTGGCTGGTGGCTCTCACTCACCGAAGGTGTAGTCTCTCTACTAGCTAATCTCTCACGCTCATCCTCACGGTGAACCTCAACCTTTTGACGAGAATCATTTACAATGTCTTGCGGTGTCAAAGGTCTCAAAAGAATCTCCTTGCCCTGCCAATTGAGCTGATATGTGTTGGATCTCCCATTGTGACGTACATCACGATCATACTGCCAAGGACGGCCCAACAACAAATGGCACACCGTCATAGGAACTACATCACACTCAACGGTGTCCTTATACGGTCCAATCTGAAACTCAATACGCACGATATGATTGATCTTCACTTCTCCACTATCCGTCAACCACTGAATAAAATACGGATGTGGGTGCGGTAAATATTTCAATTTCAGTTTCTGACAAAGCTCTTTACTAGCCAAATTGTGGCAGCTGCCACCATCAATGATCACCTTGCACGACCTACCATTACCAACAGCAGCTCATGTTTGAAACAAATTGCAGCGCTGCTCCGCAGGACTAGGTGTAACACTCAATGCTCTAGGTGTGCAAACAATAGATGGCAAGTGTGTAGCATCAGCATAATGTAAGCCATCTTCAGTCTCCTCCGGCGAATCAGGATCAGCCTCATCACCACTCTCATATTCTCCCGTATCCTCATTGATCAACATCACCTTTTTGTTTGGACAATCACGCTTGAAGTGACCCTTGCCTCCACACGTATGGCAGTTCATATCACGTGTGCGGGCTGTAGAACTAGAAGAACCCGTACCACTAGCTGCTGGCTGCGGTGCCGGTTTAGCTTGAGGGGCAACCGAAACTGATTTGGAGGGTGTAGCAGGACCACGGGAACTAGCAACAGGACTAGGCGATACCGCACTAGGTGTAGTCCGTGGTGTAAAACTTCCTCGCCCATAGGAAGAACGAGGTGCATATTTGGCATCTTCGGCCAACTGTAACTCAGCTTCACGTGCTTGATGCAAGAAATCTTGTACATCGCCATATTGATGATGACGCACAATTCACTTGATACTAACACATAAACCTTATAAGAAACGCTGCATGGTTTGTTCAGGTTCTTCTCGCACTTTAGCACGCTGCATGATCATCTCCATCTCCTTGTAGTACTCATCGACGGACTGGGTGCCTTGCTTCAAATTCTGCAACTTGTCATATAAAGAACGGATGTAATTACGAGGGATAAAACGATGACGCATCTCGGCCTTCATCTCGCGCCAAGAAAGAATGGGCACGTCATTAGCATCACGCCTAGCATTCACAAGTCCGTCCCACCACAGCAAAGCATACCCATCAAACTCAGAAGATGCGAGCTTGATTTTTCTATCTTCAGTACAGTCATGCAAACGCCATAATTTTTCCATCTTCAGCTCCCAATTGATGTATTCTTCCACGTCAATAGAACCTTCAAATTTAGGAATGCTGAATTTTGGTTTGCTCAGCACATCATCATCACCATGGGCTGCATGACCAAGATTACGGCGTGCACCAAGAGGCGCAAAGCCTCGACCAGGAGGTACAGCAGCTCTACCGACGCCACGCCCAGCATTAGCATGTGGCATCCGCGCAGGATCATCCTCCGCAAACTCCTCAGCATCAATGTCATCTCCGGGATTACCATGAACACTTGCATCATTCGCAGGCTGGTTCTGACGCTGCGTCAACCCCTGCACGGCATGAGTCAAAGTAGCAAGATTCGCCTGTATGGTAGTCAACGTAGCCGCAGAATCATTAGCTGTTTGTAGCACAGTCTCAAGCTTCACATCCGTGGCAGTTAAATCAGATTGTATCTTATCACACTGGTTACTGAACTGCCGGGATAAGTGATCACGAAGAGCCTCATACTCTCTCCAAGAAACAGTCGCTGTTCCAGCCTTCGTTTGCCTCACCACACTATCTATTTCCTCATCTGAAGACATGATTAGTGCACACAAGAATATATGTAGATATGTGGAAAACTCTCAACTCACTCAAAACCGAAAGAAATAATGGATCTTACCGTTCCAAAGTGAATTAGGATAGCTTACCAACTTGTATGAGCAGTACGTGCACGGATGTGATGCAACGAATATTATGGGTATCAAAGTGTCACACAACAAAACCAGGGTATTTTAGTGGAGCTTGGTAGGGATACCTAACTACACCAATTTACAAATCCTAGTGCTGATCGTATGACACACTGGAAACGCACACGGTGGAGATAAACGGGGCAAAGCAACTATGAACAAGGATGTCACAATGCACTGGAAAGACACTAGCAAGCAGCTCAAATTAACAGGAACACGATTGCTCAAGTACTAGCAGTGTCACAAATGAGTACGAATTTTTTTTGCACTTCGACCTCTTTTCTCTTTTTTTTTATACTCTCTTTTGATATTTTTTTAATTTTCAATTTTCTATGGCCAGCAACTTGAAAGACACCAAGACACACATAATGAGCAGCCTGTGAGCATAAAATGTTAGCTAGTCTTATCTGGGTAAGCTCCTAACACGGGCTGTAGAAAGGCTGTGTCTATGTTTTTCAAACAAGTGGCAAAAACTTGACCTTCCCTTACTCTTTTGGGAATTCTGAACGATCGAAAAGCCGTAAACGAAGGGCGTTTGGCTGGAAGCGCTTTTTTCTCACGACGATTTTGAGTGGTCGAACGTCGAAAACGGAGTTCGTATGCAAAAGTTATGGCCAGTCAAAGTTACTGTCGAAAAACTGTCGGAAACTGTCCCCGATACCGACTCACGGCAGGAAAAACTGACGAAAACTGTGTCGCGCGTTGGCGAAAACCTGACGAAACTCGACGAAACACTGAAATCGTAACCGCGGCAGAAAAACTGACGAAACCTGTGCCACGGCCGAAACTCGTAAACGACTCGGAAAACAAGACCTAGACTGCTACGACTCGGACAAGAACAAGCTACGCAAAGGAAAAACGACCAGCAACTAAAACTTGTAAATCGATGCAATCTAGGGCTAAGGCGAAAACTAAACCTAAATATTTTTTTGGGCTTTTTCTGGATAGGACGAAAAACAGTAAATCTACGGGGATGGATTTGTGGATGCTCACCGAGTAAACGCTGGAAATCTGATACCAAGATGATAAGGGGTTGCCCGATCTTCTCAGTGAGCCGATGATGGATGGATGATGGATGTGTAGATAACTCGCGAGATGCTCTCGAACTCTCCGGCTGCTCCCCTGTTGCCAATGCAACAGCTCTTGAACCCAATGGATATTCGCAACACCACACGCTTGCGCAACGTAGCCGCCGACCACGAGCGGATCTACAATCTCCCAATTACCAGTGGAACGACAGATCACACTCAAACTTCGGTAACAATAATCTCCAGAGCGCAACACAGTGGAGAGGTTGAATTCCTGAGCGCAACACAGAGGAACTCGAAGATAGATGAAAGCTTCAAGCAATTCAATCTAGGGTTTATCTTTAAACGTGGTCTAGGGTTTACAAAGAGGTTACTAAGTATATATGGGGGCTGGGGGATCAATCCCACGCCCAAAACACGACCTAGTTCGACTCAAACCGGATACAAACCGACCTAAAATGGTTCGGTCTCGAAAAAGGCACGCAGGCCCGTTTTCACTAAATCGGATAATCCGAGTGTCGGGTAAATCGGATAATCTGATTGGCTATAGTACCTCTGGACGTAAGTCATGACTTAAATCGGATAATCCGTGTCGGGCAAAATCGGATATTCCGACGCAAATCGGATAATCCGAGTCGGCAAAATCGGATATTCCGACTGACTCCAGTACCTCCGTGCGTAGTCCACGACTCAAATCGGATATTCTGAATCGGGGTGAATCGGATATTCTGATGGACTCCAGAACTCATTTTCTCCATCTTCCCCTCTTGCGCATGCCTCCCGCTCCTCCCTCTCGCCATTGGGGACGTCGTGCTCCAATCCTTGCTGCTCCTCTAGCCCTCCGTCAACGCTTGTGTTATCAATAACCCTGATCATACACAAGTGCATAGATTTAGGCAGTATAAAGTTCTCATTATCACAAACATCGAATCCAACTAAGAGTGAGTTCACCTGTTGTCCAAGTAGCTTGGCACGAGCTCTTGTCATTGGTCCAATCCTCACTTCATTGGGCTTGTCTTGAACAGCAACATCATCAATGGAAGAAAATGGTAAAGGACTAGGGATGTCCTCATCAGAAGGTGTAGCCACACAAGGTCTCCTTCTTCAAATAACATGGCGCGCTTGTGTTTGTTCATCTTCGTAGCATGGTCTTTGTTGTGCTTCTCAAGCATAGTTCTTGTTTCCTCATGGAGCTTCTTCATGTACGTGGCTCGCTTGTCGAAGTCCATGTTAACTTGCTCACGAGTGGAAGTGGTAGCATGTCGAGTGCGGTGTAGGGGTTGGAGGCATAGACGACCTCGAAGGGTGTTCTCTTCGTTGCGCGATGTAGTGCTCGATTGTAGGCGAACTCGGCGTGTGGGATGCATTCGTCCCAATTCTTCAAGTTAGGCTTGATCAACACACGAAGGAGTGTAGATAAGCTTCGGTTCACCACTTCGGTTTGGCCATCGGTTTGAGGGTGGTATGCGGTGGAGAATAGTTGCTTGATTTCCATCTTGGCCATCAAAGTCTTCCAAAAATAGCTCACGAACTTGACGTCACGATCCGACACAATGGTCTTGGGCACTCCATGAAGACGGACGATTTCCCTGAAAAACAAAGTAGCAACGTGTGAAGCATCGTCGCTCTTGTTGCAAGGTATAAAGTGTGCCATTTTAGAGAAGCGATCAATGACGACAAAGATGGAATCCTTGTTTGTTTTAGTGCGTGGGAGTCCTAAGACAAAATCCATAGCTATATCGGACCATGGGCGATGTGGAATAGGTAAAGGAGTATATAAGCCATGAGAGTTTAGAGTAGACTTAGCTTTGAGACATGTAGAACATCGTCGAACTAGGCGTTCCACGTCACGCTTCATTCGTGGCCAATAGTAGTTGGTGGCGAGCATGGCGTAGGTCTTGTCGCGGCCAAAGTGACCCATTAGTGTTCCTCCATGAGATTCCTTCAAAAGGACCAAACGGAGCGAAGACTCGGGTATGCATAGTTTGTTAGCCTTAAACAAGAAACTTGGTGCAAATAGAAATCACCAATTCCTTTGTGCTCCGAACTGATAAGGATCACAAGGATGATCCTATGATGGTTGTCCCGATCTTTCACAGTGAGTAACCCGGATAGAATTCCTTCCAACAACGTCGATGAACGTCACGTGAAGGTGAGGACGAATCCAGCGAGCAACGTGATGAAGATCACCACGCCTCTAACCTGAGCACGATAACACTTGATGAACACAAGCACCCTCGCAGCAATCTTTTTTACAAACTGATAAACGGCATCGCCGTCCCCGGAGGGATGCTTCACTAACGAGCTCAAAGTCTATGGACTGTTTTTAATCTAAACTCAAAGCTAACCCTAAAACGATGCCTAGCTGCTCCTTATATGAGGGCTGGGGCGCCCCACTAATGGGCCTAACTGGTTCGTTTGGACAGGCCCAAAATGACACTTATTAAAAATAATACGCAACTCGATATTCCGATTCAAGGATAAATCGGATATTCCGATTTATTACAGTAGATATGCCTAGCTTGGTGGAGTCCTGAAATTGGGCTGCACCTCCTCCGTCGTGCCCATATCACTTCAAAGTCTCATGATCAGAATGTATGATAAATTCTTTTGGTCTCAAATAATGTTGCCAAACCTCAAGAACACGAACAAGGGCATACAATTCTTTATCATAAACAGGATAGTTCAATTGTGCACCATTTAATTTTTCAAAGAAAAATGCAATTGGTTTACCCTCTTGCATCAACACACCACCTATTCCAATACCACTAGCATCTGATACGTGCATTTTATATCATCATTTATATAACTTTTAGTATCATACTAGAATGTTATTTGCATGATTATATGATTGTTTCTACATGTTTTAGATGATTTTGGGGACTTTCATACAAAGTCCCTATTTTTGGTATTTAATTTCTGGGAGGCAGAAAACCCCTTTTCTTGTCTTTAATGTTTCAGGAGCTACAGGAACTCAAATAATAAAAGGAAAAATACTGCGTCAGTTTTTCATCGGGAGAAAGGCAGAGGGAAGAAGACCGAAGAGAGGAGAGCCACGAGGGCCAAATGGGGGTGGCCCACGCGGCCCATGTACCTGGCCGCGTGGGACCCACCCAAAGGTGCCTCGGGCACCTCCTCGCCTGGGGCTTTTTATCGACGCCTTCGTCTCGCCCGAAAAGTAACGCCCTAATTTTTCCAAGTCCATCCGAGGTCGCGGCGGCGGCGAAACTCCTGATCCCTTCCGAGGGGGTCAGATCCTGCTGCTCCGGAACTCCGGAGAAGGGGGAAATCATCGTCATCGTCATCACCTCTCCTCCTTGGCGTGGGAGGAGGCCTCTACATCATCACCCCCATCAAGACCAGCACCATCACCATCATCATCACCGTGATCCACTCCGTTCCCCTCGCAGTTTGAGAGTTGCTATACCCTAGATACTTGTCTTGTGCTACTATTCATGTTTGTGATTGAGTACTTGTCATTATTTGGTGGTGAAGTTATAATTTCAGATTGTGTTGTACCACTTATGCCACTGATTATGATCATGTTCGCACGTTGTGAGTAGTTCCCGTATGTTCCTGAGGGCATAGGATGAATTGGCAATGATTTATATATGACATGTGTTGGTATTTTGTCAAGAGTTTATCTTTTATGTGATTCTATGATGGTGTTGTGCGAACGTCGACTGCACAACACTTCACCTTTATGGGCTCATAGGAGAACACCGTAGTGTAATGAATTGATGGAGACTTGGGAGGACACGTAAACCTGAGACCGAGTCATGAAGTTATATTATGAGGGTATTAGTATCGGGGACCTTAGAGTGTAATGCTATGGTGGGACTTTAGGTCTTAATAATTCTTGTGCAGTCATTTGCTTGGCCACATGATCCATCATAAGGGGTTGTAGTTTATTTATTTAGCTATACCTAATTATGGCTCCGTCCAAAGAAGATTAAAACTTGACAAGATATTCAACGTGTTGTTTAATAAATCTCTATGCCTAGCATCATCCATGCCGCCCTCGGGAACGTTTGCCACATATAAGTTACACATCACTTGAGCTTGTCCTTTGCCACATAAGAGGATTGGGCTTTCTCTCTTTGAGAGCTTTCACTTGCTACTATCTGTTATCTGCTTGCAACTATACAACCAAAAATACCAAAAACACTTGCATCTTTTATTGTTTTATTTATCAATCTTACTAACCAATACCTTCAGCTCCTCGTGGGTTCGACAACCTTTTCTAATTGAAAGGTACTACAATTGATCTCCTGCACTTGGGAGCCATCAAGATACTTTTCTGGCGCCGTTGCCGGGGAGCGTAGCGCT
This sequence comes from Poa pratensis, assembly GCA_947311845.1. NCBI lineage: Eukaryota > Viridiplantae > Streptophyta > Magnoliopsida > Poales > Poaceae > Poa > Poa pratensis. The sequence goes on from CAMZMU010000053.1 coordinate 65,758,054, forward strand.
ATTGGTAAGAAGTTTGGTAAGGAAACTTGAAAGCTGTTTATCTCATTGTTACTATGGCATTTATGAATCGTGCCTCGCTGCATCTTGCTCTATATGAAAGTGCTTATGCCACTACTGCAAAGGTGGTTGAAACTACTGTGTCTGAGGTACCTAAAGTGGGATATAAAATTCCCATGGGTCATGTTAAAAGAGTTATGAAAAATCCATTTACAGGAGATGGAACTAAGTCGGCACGCGAGCACATGGAAATAATTGAGGACATATGTGGCTTATTCAGACTACCTGGTATTTCAGAGGATCAGGTAAAAAGGAAGCTATTGTATTTGTCTTTATCTGGTAATGCTCGTGATTGGTACAGGTCTTTGGATGAAGAGGTCCAGAATGAATGGAGTATCTTGAGGAAGGTTTTCTTTCTTAAATATTTTACTCCTAAAGAAGCTTATGATAACCGCTGCTATATATTCAATTTCTGGCCACATCTGGGAGAGAGTATTACTCAAGCTTGGGGGAGGTTAAAGGAACTCCTTCGCAAGAATCCATGTCATGATCTTACAAGGAAACTTATATTGATAAACTTTTATGTGAGACTACCTATGAAGCACAAGGAGATTCTGGATAATTCATCTGGTGGAAGTTTTACTAATAACACTGAAGAAGAAGCATGGAATTTATTGGAGACTATTTCTGAAAATACTAGCCACTGGGATCTTGATAAAGGTAATGAGCCATATTTTGATTATGAATATTCATGTGTAGAGAATTTCTCTACTTCTATTTGTTTAAAAATCTGAGTGATACTTTTGGTCTTGATCCTTATGTTATAATTGAAATAGCTAAAGGTTTTGCTGATCATATCTGTGTTCCAAAAAGTGGATTTGAAGTTTATGTTGAACCTGTTAAACAATCTATTGTTGTTCCTAAAGTTATTAAACAGGTTGAACCAATGTCATCTGTGACAATTGAGGAGTATGTTGAACCACCTCCATTTCCAAACCAAGTTAAGGAGAATTTACTTAAAGCTGTTACTAACAAGAGTAACAAAAGATGTTCTCAGCCTTATGAACAGGTGGAAGTCAACACTCAAATTTCTGTTATCAAGCAACTAAATGAAGAAGACCCAGTGGATGTTTATCTATGTGAAGATGCTACCAAAGTCATCAAAGGTAATTCGGCCAAAGTTGGGAAACCTGTTATATCATGCTCTATTGGGACTTCAAGTTATCATGGTCTATGTGATATTGGAGCAAGTATTAGTGTCATTCCATATTCTCTTTATCTTGAGATCAAGCCTGATATTGATCCCATTGTTATGGAAGAGACAGGTATGACAATTCAACTTGCTAATAAAGATTATATTAGTCCATTTGGAATTGTTAGAGATGTTGAAGTATTGTTGGCAAAATAAAATACCCTGCTGATTTTATTGTGCTTGGTTGTCCTCAAGATTCATTTTGTCCTATCATTTTTGGTAGACCTTTCTTACATACTGTTGGTGCTGAAATTAATTTGCCTAAAGAGAAAGTGTTTATTAAATGTGCTGGTGAGAAACTTGAATTTAACTTTTCCAAATTTGCTGATAAACATGTTGAAAGAGCCAATTCTAATTTAATTGAAACTCTTGCTCATATAGCTGTAGCTTCAACTGATGTTGTAGAACGTTATATGCTTAATCAAGATGAACCATTTAATGATGAGGAAAAAGAGGCTTTGGAACAAATATTATGGCAACAACCACCACAATTACAATTGCATATCCCACCTGATAATTTAGGAGTGCTACCACCACCTAAAGGGGATCCTAGTTTTGAATTGAAACCTTTGCCTGCAAATCTGAAATATGCATATTTGGATGAGAAGAGCATATATCCTGTCATTATTAGTGCTAACCTTTCAGCTGAAGAGGAAGAGAAATTACTTGATGTGCTAAAAGCTCACCGACCAGCCATTGGATACTCTCTTGATGATCTTAAAGGTATAAGCCCCGCTCTATGTATGCATAAAATTAATCTGGAGGAAGATGCAAAACCTGTTGTTGATTTTCAACGCCGCCTCCATCCAAAAATGAAAGAAGTGGTAAGAAAGAGGTAATAAGACTTATTGAAGCTGGTATCATTTATCCTATAGCTGACAGTAAGTGGGTTAGTCCTGTTCATTGTGTTCCTAAAAAGGGTGGAATGACTGTTGTTCCAAATGAAAAGGATGAACTTGTGGCTCAACGTACTGTAGTTGGTTATAGGATGGTTATTGATTTCAGAAAATTGAATAAAGCAACTCGAAAAGATCATTATCCATTGCCATTTATTGATCAAATGCTAGAAAGGTTGTCTAAACACTCTCACTTTTGCTATCTAGATGGTTATTCAGGTTTCTCGCAAATTCCTGTCCATAAGGATGATCAAGAAAAGACCACTTTTACTTGCCCATATGGTACTTTTGCTTACAGGAGAATGCCATTCGGTTTATGTAATGCTCCTGCTACTTTTCAAAGATGCATGAATGCTATATTTGCTGATTATATTGAAAAGATAATGGAGGTTTTTATGGATGATTTTTCTGTGTATGGTACTTCCTTCGATAATTGCTTGTTCAACCTTAACAAAGTTTTACAGCGTTGTGAAGACCAACACTTGGTTCTTAATTGGGAGAAGTGTCACTTCATGGTTACTGAGGTATAGTTCTTGGGCATAAGATTTCTGGAGAAGGAATAGAAGTTGATCCAGCAAAGATTGAAGCTATTGAAAAACTACCATATCCAAGGGACCTCAAAGGTATAAGAAGTTTTCTTGGGCATGCAGGTTTTTACCGTAGGTTCATTAAGGATTTCTCCAAAATATCAAAACCTCTAACCAATCTTCTGCAAAAGGATGTTCCTTTCTCTTTTAATGATGATTGCATTGAGTCCTTTAATATTTTGAAGAATGCTTTAATCACTGCTCCCATTATTCAACCTCCTGATTGGAACTTGCCTTTTGAAATTATGTGTGATGCTAGTGATTATGCAGTTGGGGCTGTTTTGGGCCAACGTGTTGATAAGAAACTGAATGTTATTTATTATGCTAGTAGAACACTTGATGCTGCTCAAAGAATTATGCTACAACTGAGAAAGAATTTTTAGCAGTACTGTTTGCTTGTGACAAGTTTAGACCTTATATTACTGATTCAAAAGTCACAATACATACTGATCATTCTGCTATTAAATACTTGATGAATAAGAAAGATGCTAAGCCTAGACTAATAAGATGGGTACTTCTATTGCAAGAATTTGATTTACACATTGTTGATAGGAAAGGGGAGGATAATCAAGTTGCTGATCATCTCTCTAGGATGGAAAGCATACCTGATGATCCTATTCCTATTAATGATAGCTTTGTTAATGAACAACTTGCAATTGTTAATGTTTCTAGTGCTAAAGTTGCATCTCCTTGGTTTGCCAACTATGCAAATTTTATTGTTGGTAAAGTTTTGCCTCCACACTTCACTTCTCAACAAAGAAAGAAATTCTTTTATGATCTTAGACATTATTTTTGGGATGATCCTTTCCTCTATAAGAAAAGTGTGGATGGTATTATTAGACGTTGTGTACCTGAGCATGAACAACAGGCTATTATAAGAGATTGTCATGACAGTCCCTATGGAGGGCATCATGCAGGAGATCGCACAGGAGCAAAGGTATTACAATCTGGTTTCTATTGGCCTACTTTATTTAAGGACTGTGCTGAATATGTTAAATCTTGTGATAAATGTCAAAGAGTAGGAAACATTGGTAGGAGGAATGAAATGCCTATGAATTATTCATTGCCACTTGAACCATTTGATGTGTGGGGTTTTGACTTTATGGGTCCTTTCCCAGAATCAAAGACAAAGCATACTCACATTTTGGTTGCAGTTGACTATGTTACAAAGTGGGTGGAAGCAATTCCAACCAAAAGTGCAGATCATGCCACAGCAATGAAGATGCTCAAGGACATCATTTTCCCCAGGTTTGGTGTTCCTAGGTTCTTAATTACTGATGGTGGTTCTCATTTCTTGCATGGTGTTCTTAGAAAAACTTTGGCAAAATATGATGTTAACCATAGAATTGCATCTCCTTATCATCCTCAAACAAGTGGGCAAGTTGAATTAAGCAATAGGGAAATTAAACTCATTTTGGAAAAGACAGTGAATAAGTCTAGATCTGATTGGCCAATTAAGATTAATGATGCTTTGTGGGCTTATAGAACTGCTTTTAAAAATCCTATGGGAATGTCTCCTTATAAAATGGTTTATGGAAAAGCTTGTCACTTACCTGTTGAACTAGAACATAAAGCTAGATGGGCTATTAAACAACTGAACTTTGATTTTAAAACTGCGGGAGAAAAGAGAATTCTTGACCTAAACCTACTTGACGAATGGAGAAATGAAGCTTATGAAAGTGCCAGGATGTTTAAAGAAAAAGTTAAGATTTGGCATGACAAGAAAATTAAGAAAAAGGAATTCAAAGTAGGTGATCAAGTTTTATTATACAACTCTCGTTTCAAGTTTTCTGCAGGGAAGCTAGCTTCAAAGTGGCAGGGACCATTAGTGATACAGGAGGTGTACCGTTCAGGAGCTATCCGTCTTCACGGTGACATGAAAGGTAAACCTCATGTAGTCAATGGACAACGCCTTAAACCTTATATTGCAGGAAAGAGCTTCATCGGAAGGGTGGAGGAGTTGAATTTACAAACACCGGAGAGGTAATTGAGAGAAACCGTGCAGTTTCAGAAACCCAAAACAATAGAAGGTAACTTACTGTTGGAAAGTTTCTCGGAATTGCATAAAATTTTACGGAGGTCATTTTTATGGAAATCATCGTATGGGACAAGAAAACTGGACGAAACGGAGACCCGAGGGAGGAAAGAGAGGGGCCCACGCGGCCCATGTACCTGGCCGCGTGGGGCTGTCCCTTTTCCACCTCGGAGTCCTTTTCGTCTCGTTTTCGATCCCGACGCTTCGTCTTGACCTAAAAACCCTCAATATATACCCTCTCTGCCGATCTAATCTCGCACCGAGCGTTCTCGAGCGATCTTTGTTTCTGCTGTTTCTGCCTGTCAGGTTTTAGCCATGTCTTGCTCCGGATCCAACCAAGAGGGGGAGAGCTCTCCCAAGGAGGTGTTGTGAACCGCTACCTCAACTCCGTGATGACACCACCGAAGACCGTGTGCTTCAAGGAGGGCGTGATGCTCGTGGAGGAGGTGAAGGCTCCCAAGGCCACCGGCACGGTGGAGGAAAGGCTGGATGAGTTAGAGGACAAGACCTTCAGGTATGGCACTGTGGTTTACCGCAGCCTTGATGCTCACCACTTCATGAACCTGGAGCTGGAGAAGAAGGTTGAAGAGTACAAGAAAAGGCTTGAAGATCTGGAAGATAGGTACAAGGACGTCATCAACAAATGGGAGAAGTTCCAATGCTTCATGTGGGATGTAGAGAACCAGAACTGCGAATATGAAGAACGCTTCAAGAAGATTGCAGCAGCCGCCACCCTCAGGTACAATGATCCACCTACATCTTTCCGTGATGGAAGGCCTTTCCCATGGAAGATGGCTGAATGGGAGGAAGAATATGAGAAGGAGGAGGCTGCAGCAAAGGAGAATCTGGAGGAACGCCAAGCTTGGGGGAGTTCCATCTAGTCTTTCTCTTTATCAATCTATCATATCTATCTAGTCATGGTGTGTTTGCTTTTATCGTTTAGTTATCAATATCTCTTAGGCGTGTGTGAGCTCATGGAGCATTATCATGTATCCCTATCTTATGGTTTATCAATGAATATTAAAGTATGGTGTCATCCATGATTCTCTTGTTTGGGGATTTATGGGTAACACTCATGCAAATGAGCGTGGCATATTTAGAATTTCAATCACATCTTGCCTTGAAATTAATTAACTTGAGTATGTTGGACAATTATAGAATTATCTCAATATAGAAGAAGTAAAAAGACTTGTGAAAATAGTTTGAGGTTAAGATATAGTCTTGTAGGATAAGAAGTTGAGAAGACTTAATGAAAAGGATATAAAACACTCTTGTTACAACCTAGTATCTTTTGAGCAAATTAATGATCATGGATATTTCAATACTTATGCTCTTGAATGTGAATGAAAGGAAGGCACCTGAAATTTCAGCTAGCCATGGAAAGTGTAAGAAAAGGGTTGTGTAGAGCATGGGAACTTGATTGAGATATCCATGACTAAAGTTTGCACTAGTTACTAGTCAAGCAAGAGTGATAACAATTTTTATATCTATCTGTCTTTTCATTTGTCTTCTTTTGAACTTGTTATCCAATGAGAGTTTATCTTGTCTTTGAATTTCAGCAAAGTATAAAAGATTATAATGCTTGCCATGAAGAGCAAAAGCATGTGAAAAACAATATGATTCGATTGTCCAACATACAATGGTTATTTGCTTTCAAAAGTAAGGGGTGATTGCTAGAGTTCTACTTATGTTGCCCTCATATGTATGAGTTTTAGATCATTAATCTTATCTTGCAATTGAATATGATGATGATACAATGCCCGTATTTATTTATCAACCATAAGTCCATTGATGCATGTAATGATCTATGTCCTTACTTACTCGAGGACGAGTAAAGGTTTAAGCTTGGGGGAGTTGATACGTGCATTTTATATCATCATTTATATAACTTTTAGTATCATACTAGAATGTTATTTGCATGATTATATGATTGTTTCTACATGTTTTAGATGATTTTGGGGACTTTCATACAAAGTCCCTATTTTTGGTATTTAATTTCTGGGAGGCAGAAAACCTCCTTTTCTTGTCTTTAATGTTTCAGGAGCTACAGGACTCAAATAATAAAAGGAAAAATACTGCGTCAGTTTTTCATCGGGAGAAAGGCAGAGGGAAGAAGACCGAAGAGAGGAGAGCCACGAGGGCCAAATGGGGGTGGCCCACGCGGCCCATGTACCTGGCCGCGTGGGACCCACCCAAAGGTGCCTCGGGCACCTCCTCGCCTGGGGCTTTTTATCGACGCCTTCGTCTCGCCCGAAAAGTAACGCCCTAATTTTTCCAAGTCCATCCGAGGTCGCGGCGGCGGCGAAACTCCTGATCCCTTCCGAGGGGGGTCAGATCCTGCTGCTCCGGAACTCCGGAGAAGGGGGAAATCATCGTCATCGTCATCACCTCTCCTCCTTGGCGTGGGAGGAGGCCTCTACATCATCACCCCCATCAAGACCAGCACCATCATCATCACCGTGATCCACTCCGTTCCCCTCGCAGTTTGAGAGTTGCTATACCCTAGATACTTGTCTTGTGCTACTATTCATGTTTGTGATTGAGTACTTGTCATTATTTGGTGGTGAAGTTATAATTTCAGATTGTGTTGTACCACTTATGCCACTGATTATGATCATGTTCGCACGTTGTGAGTAGTTCCCGTATGTTCCTGAGGGCATAGGATGAATTGGCATGATTTATATATGACATGTGTTGGTATTTTGTCAAGAGTTTATCTTTTATGTGATTCTATGATGGTGTTGTGCGAACGTCGACTGCACAACACTTCACCTTTATGGGCTCATAGGAGAACACCGTAGTGTAATGAATTGATGGAGACTTGGGAGGACACGTAAACCTGAGACCGAGTCATGAAGTTATATTATGAGGGTATTAGTATCGGGGACCTTAGAGTGTAATGCTATGGTGGGACTTTAGGTCTTAATAATTCTTGTGCAGTCATTTGCTTGGCCACATGATCCATCATAAGGGGTTGTAGTTTATTTATTTAGCTATACCTAATTATGGCTCCGTCCAAAGAGATTAAAACTTGACAAGATATTCAACGTGTTGTTTAATAAATCTCTATGCCTAGCATCATCCATGCCGCCCTCGGGAACGTTTGCCACATATAAGTTACACATCACTTGAGCTTGTCCTTTGCCACATAAGAGGATTGGGCTTTCTCTCTTTGAGAGCTTTCACTTGCTACTATCTGTTATCTGCTTGCAACTATACAACCAAAAATACCAAAAACACTTGCATCTTTTATTGTTTTATTTATCAATCTTACTAACCAATACCTTCAGCTCCTCGTGGGTTCGACAACCTTTTCTAATTGAAAGGTACTACAATTGATCTCCTGCACTTGGGAGTCATCAGCATCACATTCTATATCAAAGTGCTTATTGAAATCAGGAAGTACAAGCAAAGGTGCAGTAATCAAACGACGTTTCAGCTCCTCAAATGCAGAATCTTGGGCTGCGCCCCACACAAACTCAACACCTTTTTAGTTAGATCATTTAAAGGTGCAGCAATGGTACTGAAATCTTTCACAAAACGTCTATAGAAACCAGCAAGACCATGAAAGCTGCGTACTTGACTAACATTCCCAGGAGTAGGCCAATTTTTAATAGCTTCAATTTTCGTTTCATCTACCTCTACTCCATGCTTCGAAACAACAAATCCCAGAAATATGACCTTATCTTTGCAAAACGTGCATTTATCAAGATTACCATAAAGCTTATTTTCATGCAACACTTGCAAAACTTGTCTAATATGATCACTATGTTCAGATTCATTGCGGCTGTAAATCAATATATCATCAAAGTACACAACCACAAACTTGCCAATGAAATGCCTTAAAACATGATTCATTAATCTCATGAAGGTACTAGGTGCATTAGTTAACCCAAAAGGCATGACTAACCACTCGTACAACCCAAATTTCGTTTTAAAGGCAGTTTTCCACTCATCCCCTTCTTCATCCTAATTTGATGATAACCACTACGCAAATCAATTTTAGAGAACACAGCAGCACCACTTAATTAATCTAGCATGTCTTCCAAACGTGGAATAGGATGACGATAACGAATAGTGATGTTGTTAATGGCTCTACAATCTACACACATGCGCCAAGTACCATCTTTCTTAGGAACTAAAATAACAGGAACAGCACAAGGCTTAAGCTCACACGAATATACCCCTTTATCAAGAAGCTCTTGCACTTCGTTTCTTCAGGGTTGGTTCTGTAGGGGGCTCGGTTTGGTAATGTTGCTCCTGGAATCAAATCAATTTGATGCTCAATACCACGCAATGGTGGCAAATCAGCAGGTACTTCATCCGGAAACACATCGCCAAATTCCTGTAACACATTAGAAACACCAAGAGATAGAGGGGTCATGTCATTAGAAACAAGAATTTCTCCCTTGCACATGAGCACAAGAGGTACTAGAGTGGGATCCTCACGAAACTCTCTCAAATCAGATTTGGTGGCTAATATGACTAAGGATTTCACTCCCTCACTTTTCTTTTTACCACTCATTTTGGGCTGCGGTGTCATAGGCCGCAAAGTAATCTCTCTTCCCAGCCACGTCAAGTGATATGTGTTGGCCTTGCCACGGTGTACCACATCTCTATCGTACTGCCATGGACGTTTGATGTGGGTTGGTCCCGATTTTCACGATTTGTGCGGAGAGCAAGATGAACACGAAGAACACGCGATGAACGAAGAATACAAAAGAGGGGAAAATCAACACACAAAGGTAAATAGCAAGTAGCAATCCGGCAAGACTCGATTGGTAACAAATCCCCGTGGGCAGCCCCCAATCCTCCTCTCCCAAGCACACCTTACTCTTAGGATTGTTTGTCCAATTGGTCAATCCAACCAACTCGATAGAATCACCGTAAGATGAAAGATCGGCAAGTAATCGCAACTACAAGCGGAGCCTTGGTATCAACGCAGGGATCTTCTCCTCAAGAGGAGGCCTTGATTCATCTCTACATGTGGAGGCCTTGATTCATCTCCATAGGAGGAAAGAGACACTTTGAGAAGAAGGAGCAAGGCTCTACTTTAGTTCCCAAATCATAGTCTAACCCTAGATCTAGATGGAGAGCTCCTATTTATAGTCCAAAGTCAAAGGGGAACGAGGTAGGTGGGTAGGTGACGCGCAGAGGCTCACAGACCTGAGTTGTGCCCGCAGCAGCGTTAGTACCGCTGATTAGCGGCGGTAGTACCGCTGGTGCGGGTCTGAACTTGAGTCGCTCCACCACGGCGGTAGTACCGCTCGTCAGCGGTAGTATCGCTACTGCGCACAGAGGCCCTCTTAAGCGGATGTGGCGGCGGTAGTTCCGCCGGTGCGGATCTGGTCTCCACCTCGGCGGTAGTACCGGCGCTCGACGGTAGTACCGCTGATGGTGCCCGAAGTTCGTCTTAGGCGGAGTGGCGGCGGTAGTTCCGGCGATGCGGGGGCTTCAGTGACGGGGCGGTAGTACAGCTGGGAATCCGCGGTAGTACCGCTTCAGGCAGTTTCTTCTCTTCTTCCTCTTTCTCTTGTCCATCTTCCCGTCCGTCTTCTCGTCCAACCTCGACACGTCCTTGGTGATCTTCATGAGGGTCATACCTGAGGATACACAAGTGGTGGAATGAAGTAGCATGCCATCCAAAGGAGTGTCAAAATCACACATAGATAGGAGTGAGTTCACCTTGTCATGTAGCGCCTTGACTCTTGCTCTTGTCATTGGTCCACTTGTTGTAGGAGCCATAGGTGGGCTACATCATCTCCCCCCCCCCCTTGGAAAAGAGTCGTCCTCGACTCTTGGTCCTCCTCATCGCTTGATGTTCCAAGGAATGGCGAAAGGTCGGCGACGTTGAAGGTGGCATGGACCAAGTGTTTGGAGTTGGAGATGTCGATCTTGTAGGCATTGTCGTTGATGCGCTTGATGACCTTGAAAGGTCCCGTCTCCACGAGGTTGAAGCTTGGACTTCCGTGCACCGGAAAGCGATCTTTGCGAAGGTGTAGCCAAACAAGGTCTCCTTCTTCAAATACATGGCGCGCTTGTTTTTGTTCATCTCGTAGCATGGTCTTTGTTGTGCTTGTCGAAGTCCATGTTGACTTGCTCACGTAGTGGAAGTGGAAGCATGTCTAGCGCGGTGTAGGGGTTGGAGCCATAGACGATCTCGAAGGGTGTTCTCTTTGTTGCGCGATGTATGCTCGATTGTATGCGAACTCGGCGTGTGGGATGCACTCTTCCCAATTCTTCAAGTTGGGCTTGATCAACACACGAAGGAGTGTGGATAGGCTTCGGTTCACCACTTCAGTTTGGCCATCGGTTTGAGGTGGTATGCGGTGGAGAATAGTTGCTTGATTCCCATCTTGGCCATCAACGTCTTCCAAAATAGCTCACGAACTTGACGTCACGATCCAACACAATGGTCTTTGGCACGCCATGAAGACGACGATTTCCCTGAAAAACAAAGTGGCAATATGTGAAGCATCGTCGGTCTTGTTGCATGGTATGAAGTGTGCCATCTTAGAGAATCTATCAATGACGACAAAGATGGAATCCTTGTTTGTTTTAGTGCATGGTAGTCCTAAGACAAAATCCATAGCTATATCGGACCATGGGTGATGTGGAATAGGCAAAGGAGTATATAAGCCATGAGAGTTTAGAGTAGACTTAGCTTTGAGACATGTAGAACATCGTCGAACTAAGCGTTCCACATCACGCTTCATTCGAGGCCAATAGTAGTTGGTGGCGAGCAAGGCGTAGGTCTTGTCGCGGCCAAAGTGACCCATGAGTGTTCCTCCATGAGATTCATTCAAAAGGACCAAACGAAGCGAAGACTCGGTATGCATAGTTTTGTTAGCCTTAAACAAGAAACCTTGGTGCAAATAGAAATCACCAATTCCTTGTGCTCCGAACATTGAGCGAAAATGTCTCCAAAGAAAGCATCGGTAGCATACAACTCCTTTATCTCATCCAAACCCAGACACTAATGTCAAGACGTGTAAGTAGGTTGGCCTTGCGGGATAGAGCATCCGCGACCACATTGTCTTTACCTTTCTTGTATCTGATTACAAAGGTAAAAGACTCAATGAACTCAACCCACTTAGCATGTCTTTTGTTCAAATTCGTTTGACTTTTCAAATATTTCAAGGATTCATGGTCGGAATGAATGACAAATTCCTTTGGGCGAAGGTAATGTTCCACACATCCAAAACACGAACCAAAGCAAATAACTCTTTGCCATAAATGGGGTAATTCAAGCGAGCTCCATCTAATTCTCACTATGGTATGCGATGGGTCTAACCATTTTGCATAAGCACATCCACCAATGCCCAATCCACTTGCATCGCATTCAATCTCAAATGTCTAGAGAAATCCGAAGGCAAGGAGTGGGTGCTTCGTTAATAACCGTTTGAGCTCATTGAAAGCAAAATCATGTGCATTGCCCAAATGAAAGGTACATTCTTCTTTGTAAGTTCATGGAGGGGCAAGCAATTGTGGAAAAATCCTTGATGAAACGGCGATAAAATCCGGCAAAACCAAGAAAACGTCTCAACTCCTCAAGTGATGTCGGAAAAGGCCAAGTCCGAATGCTTGTATCTTTGCTTCATCGACTTCGACTCCATCCGAAGAAACAACAAAACCCAAGAAAACAGTTTGTTGGTGCAAAGGTGCACTTAGAAAGGTTTGCATAAAGCTTTTCATGCGAAGAACCAACAAAACTTGAGCAACATGAGAAGTGTGCTCTTCCAAAGATTTGCTATAAATAAGGATGACGTCAAAGTATACCACAACGAATTTCCCAATGAAAGGACGCAAAACATGATTCATGAGACGCATAAAAGTAGAAGGTGCATTGGAAAGACCAAATGGCATGACTAGCCACTCATAAAGACCAAGCTTGTTTTAAATGCGGTCTTCCATTCATCACCTTCACACATGCGTATTTGGTGATATCCACTTTTAAGATCAATTTTGGAGAATATAGCGGAACCACAAAGCTCATCGAGCATATCATCAAGGCGAGGATTGGATGGCGATACCGAACGGTGATGGCGTTGATGGGCGACAATCCATGCAAAGGCGAAGAGTGTTGTCGTGCTTGGGTACCAAGATGACGGGCACGGCACACGGACTCAAGCTCTCGCGGATGTGTCCCATGGCAGAAGTTTTGTATTTGGCGCTCGATCTCCTTTGTCTCCTCGGGGTTGGTGTGGTAAGGAGCGCGGTTTGGAAGCGGTGCGTCGGGAACAAGGTCGATGCGGTGCTCGATTTCGCGTAGAGGAGGTAGTCCCGGTGGCACGTCTTGAGGGAAGACATCTTCGAAGTCCTTCAAAAGCGACAACAAAGGAGGGAAGGTTGTGAAAGTGTTAGTCATAGAAACTTCACCCTTGCATATGAGGCACATAGTGGAGGGTGGATGGGTTCTCTCTCAACTCCCTCATCTTCTCTTTGTGGCAAATAGTGTAAGTTTTGTGGGAACTCTCTTTGAAGTATCACACTCATTTGGCTTGTACCTCTCCTCACATTCATGGTGGGTCTCTCGCTCACTACTCATCTCAGTAGACGAATGATCTTGTTGTGCCCTTGCAATAGTCTTGGCGTTGTCGGCGATGACTTGACTTGGGGTCATAGGGCGAAGGACGAAGGTCTTGTCGTTGTTCTTGAAGCTATAGTATAGTTTGTTCGTCCATCATGCATAGCACCCTTATCAAATTGCCAAGGAGTCCAAGAAGTAAGTGACAAACGTCATAGGCACAACATCACAAATCAACCGTATTTCATAGGGCTCCAATCATGGAAGGACACTTGCACCATGTGTTGAATCTTGACGGCTCCGGTATCACTCAACCATTGCACATGGTAAGGATGTGGGTGCTTCTTGAACTTCAAGTTGAGCTTGTCACAAA
>CAMZMU010000054.1:0-140395 GCA_947311845.1 Poa pratensis
TAATACACAAGTTTCATGTTCAAAATTTTCTCAAATTCTGTCCACGTAATCCTCCATATCGGGTTTTGCTCAGAAATCCCTATTTTCGCAGCAGGGACCCGAAATTGCACAAAACCTGTTCGATAAGTAACTTTTCATGGAACGACAAACGGGTTATTTTTATTTAAACCTTAATACACAAGTTTCATGTCCAAATTTTCTCAAATTCCGTCCACGTAATTCTCCATATCGGGTTTTGCTCAGAAATCCTGTTTCACAGCAGGGACCCAAAATTGCACAAAACCTCTTCGATAAGTAACTTTTCACGGAACGACAGAAGGGTTATTTTTATTTGGACCTTAATACACAAGTTTCATGTTCAAAATTTTCTCAAATTCTGTCCACGTAATCCTCCATGTCGGATTTTGCTCAGAAATCCCTGTTTTCGCAGCAGGGACCCGAATTGCACAAACCTCTTCGATAAGTAACTTTTCACGGAACGACAGAACGGGTTATTTTTATTTGGACCTTAAAACACATGTTTCATGTCCAAAATTTTCTCAAATTCCGTCCACGTAATCCTCCATGTCGGATTTTGCTCAGAATACCTGTTTTCGCAGCAGGTACCCAAGATTGCAAAAACCTTTTCGATAAGTAACTTTTCACAGAACGACATAACGGGTATTTTTTATTTGGACCTTAATACACATGTTTCATGTCCAAATTTTCTCAAATTCTGTCCACGTAATCCTCCATGTTGGATTTTGCTCAGAAATCCTGTTTTCGCAGAGGTACCCGAGATTGCACAAACCTCTTTGATAAGTAACTTTTCACGGAACGACAGAACGGGTTATTTTTTATTTGGACCTTAATACACAAGTTTCATGTTCAAATTTTCTCAAATTCTGTCCACGTAATCCTCCATGTCGGATTTTGCTCAGAAATCCCTATTTTCGCAGCAGGTAACCGAAATTGCACAAATCCTCTTCGATAAGTAACTTTTCACGGAACGACAGAAGGGTTATTTTTTTATTAGGACCTTAATACAAAAGTTTCATGTTCAAAATTTTGTCAAATTCCGTCCACGTAATCCTCCATGTTGGATTTTGCAAAGAAATACCTGTTTTCGTAGCAGGTACCGAGATTGCACAAAACCTCTTCGATAAGTAACTTTTCACGGAATGACAAAACGGGTTATTTTGTATTTGGACCTTAATACACAACTTTCATGTTCAAATTTTTCTCAAATTCTGTCCACGTAATCCTCCATGTCGGATTTTGCTAGAAATCCTTGTTTTCGCAGCAGGTAACCGAAATTGCACAAAACCTTTTCGATAAGTAACTTTTCACGGAACGACAGAACGGGTTTATTTTTATTTAGACCTTAATACACAAGTTTCATGTTCAAAAATTTCTCAAATTCTGTCACGTAATCCTCCATGTCGGATTTTGCTCAGAAATCCCTGTTTTCGCACCAGGTACCCGAAATTGCACAAAACCTCTTCGATAAGTAACTTTTCACAGAATGACAGAACGGGTTATTTTTTATTTGGACCTTAATACACAAGTTTCATGTTCAAAATTTTTCTCAAATTTTGTCCACGTAATCTTCCATGTCGGATTTTGCTCAGAAATCCCTGTTTTCGCAGCAGGTACCGAGATTGCACAAAACCTCTTCGATAAGTAACTTTCATGGAACGACAGAACGGGTTATTTTTTATTTGGACCTTAATACACAAGTTTCATGTTCAAAATTTTCTAAATTTCGTCCACGTAATCCTACATGTCGGCTTTTGCTTAGAAATCCCTGTTTTCGCAGCAGGTAACGAAATTGCACAAAACCTCTTCGATAAGTAACTTTTCACGGAACGACAGAACGGGTTATTTTTATTAGGACCTAATACACAAGTTTCATGTTCAAAATTTTCTCAAATTCCGTCCACGTAATCCTCCATGTTGGATTTTGCTCAGAAATACCTATTTTCGCAGTAGGTACCCGAGATTGCACAAAACCTCTTTGATAAGTAACTTTTCACGGAACGACAGAACGGGTTATTTTTTATTTGGTCCTTATAACACAAGTTTCATGTTCAAAATTTTCTCAAATTATGTCCACGTAATCCGCCATGTCGGATTTTGCTCAGAAATCCCTGTTTTCGCAGCAGGTAACCGAATTGCACAAAACCTCTTCGATAAGTAACTTTTCACGGAATGACAGAATGGGTTATTTTGTATTTGGACCTTAATACACAACTTTCATGTTCAAAATTTTCTCAAATTCTGTCAACGTAATCCTCCATGTCGGATTTTGCTAGAAATCCTTGTTTTCGCAGCAGGGACCCGAAATTGCACAAAACCTCTTCGATAAGTAACTTTTCACGGAACGACAGAGGGTTATTTTTATTTGGACCTTAATAAACAAGTTTCATGTTCAAAAATTTCTCAATTCTTGTCCACGTAATCCTCCATGTCGGATTTTGCTCAGAAATCCCTGTTTTCGCAGCAGGTACCCGAAATTGCACAAAACCTTTTCGATAAGTAACTTTTCACGGAACGACAGAACGGGTTATTTTTTATTAGGACCTTAATACGCAAGTTTCATGTCCAAAATTTTCTCAAATTCCGTCCACGTAATCCTCCATGTCGGATTTTGCTCAGAAATCCCTGTTTTCGCAGCAGGTACCCGAAATTGCACAAAACCTCTTCGATATGTAACTTTTCACGGAATGACAACGGGTTATTTTTATTTGGACCTTAATACACAAGTTTCATGTTCAAAATTTTCTCAATTTTGTCCACGTAATCCTCCATGTCGGATTTTGCTCAGAAATCCCTGTTTTTGCAGCAGGGACCCGAGATTGCACAAAACCGCTTCGATAGTAACTTTTCAGAACGACAAAACAGGTTATTTTTTATTTAAACCTTAATACACAAGTTTCATGTTCAAAATTTTCTAAAATTCTGTCCACGTAATCCTACATGTCGGATTTTGCTCAGAAATCCTGTTTTCGCATCTGGGACCAAGATTGCACAAAACCTGTTCGATAAGTAACTTTTCACGGAACAACAGAATGGGTTATTTTTAATTTGGACCTAAATACACAAGTTTCATATTCAAAATTTTCTCAAATTATGTCCACGTAATCCTCCATATCGGGTTTTGCTCAGAAATCCCTATTTTCACAGCAGGGACCCGAAATTGCGCAAAACCTGTTCGATAAGTAACTTTTCATGGAACGACAAAACGGGTTTTTTTTATTTGGACCTTAATACACAAGTTTCAAGTTCAAAATTTTCTCAAATTCTGTCCACGTAATACTCCATGTTGATTAATGCTCAGAAATACCTATTTTCGCAGCAGGTACCCGAGATTGCACAAAACCTCTTCGATAAGTAACTTTTCACGGAACGACAGAATGGGTTATTTTTTATTTGGACCTTAATACAAGTTTCATGTTCAAAAATTTCTCAAATTTGTCCACGTAATCCTCCATGTCGGATTTTGCTCAGAAATCCCTGTTTTCGCAGCAGGTACCCGAATTGCACAAAACCTCTTCGATAAGTAACTTTTCACGGAACGACAGAATGGGTTATTTTTTATTTGGACCTTAATACAAGTTTCATGTTCAAAATTTTCTCAAATTCTGTCCACGTAATCCTCCATGTCGGATTTTGCTCAGAAATCCCTGTTTTCGCAGCAGGTACCGAAATTGCACAAAACCCTTCGATAAGTAACTTTTCACGGAACGACAGAACGGGTTTTATTTTTAATTGGACCTTAATACACAAGTTTCATGTTCAAAATTTTCTCAAATTCTGTCCACGTAATCCTCCATGTCGGATTGTGCTCAGAAATCCCTGTTTTCGCAGCAGGGACCCAAAATTGCACAAAACCTCTTCGATAAGTAACTTTTCGGAACGACAGAATGGGTTATTTTTATTTGGACCTTAATACACAAGTTTCATGTTCAAAATTTTCTCAAATTCCGTCCACGTAATCCTCCATGTCGGATTTTGCTCAGAAACCTATTTTGCAGCAGGTACCCGAGATTGCACAAAACCTCTTCGATAAGTAACTTTTCACGGAACGACAGAACGGTTTTTTTAATTTGGACCTTAATACACAAGTTTCATGTTCAAAATTTTCTCAAATTCTGTCCACGTAATCCTCCATGTCGGATTTTGCTCAGAAATCCCTGTTTTCACAGCAGGTACCCGAAATTGCACAAAACCTCTTCGATAAGTAACTTTTCACGGAACGACAGAATGGGTTATTTTTTATTTGGACTTAATACACAAGTTTCATGTTCAAATTTTCTAATTCTGTCCACGTAATCCTCCATGTCGGATTTTGCTCAGAAATCCTGTTTTCACAGCAGGTACGAAATTGCACAAACCTCTTCGATAAGTAACTTTTCACGGAACGACAGAATGGGTTATTTTTTATTTGGACCTTAATACACAAGTTTCATGTTCAAAATTTTCTCAAATTTGTCCACGTAATCCTCCATATCGGGTTTTGCTCAGAAATCCCTATTTTCGCAGCAGGACCCAAATTGCACAAAACCTGTTCGATAAGTAACTTTTCATGGAACGACAAAAGGGTTATTTTTTATTTGGACCTTAATACACAAGTTTCATGTTCAAAATTTTCTCAAATTCCGTCCACGTAATCCTCCATGTCGGATTTTGCTCAGAAATACCTATTTGCAGCAGGTACCCGAGATTGCACAAAACCTCTTCGATAAGTAACTTTTCACGGAACGACAGAACGGTTTATTTTTATTTGGACCTTAATACACAAGTTTCATGTTCAAAATTTTCTCAAATTCTGTCCACGTAATCCTCCATGTCGGATTTTGCTCAGAAATCCCTGTTTTCACAGCAGGTACCCGAAATTGCACAAAACCTCTTCGATAAGTAACTTTTCACGGAACGACAGAATGGGTTATTTTTATTTGGACCTTAATACACAAGTTTCATGTTCAAAATTTTCTCAAATTCTGTGCACGTAATCCTCCATGTCGGATTTTGCTCAGAAATCCTGTTTTCACAGCAGGTACCCGAAATTGCACAAAACCTCTTCGATAAGTAACTTTTCACGGAACGACAGAACGGGTTATTTTTTATTTGGACCTTAATACACAAGTTTCATGTTCAAAATTTTCTCAAATTCCGTCCACGTAATCCTCCATGTCGGATTTTGCTCAGAAATCCTGTTTTCGCAGCAGGGACCCGAAATTGCACAAAACCTCTTCGATAAGTAACTTTTCACGGAACGACAGAACGGGTTATTTTTTATTTGGACCTTAATACACAAGTTTCATGTTCAAAATTTTCTCAAATTTTGTCCACGTAATCCTCCATGTCGGATTTTGCTCAGAAATCCCTGTTTTCGCAGCAGGTACCCGAGATTGCACAAAACCTCTTCGATAAGTAACTTTTCTTGGAACGACAGAATGGATTATTTTTTATTTGACCTTAATGCACAAGTTTCATGTTCAAAATTTTCTCAAATTCTGTCCACGTAATCCTCCATGTCGGCTTTTGCTCAGAAATCCTTGTTTTCGCAGCCCTAAGCCCTAAGCCCTAAACCCTAAACCCTAAACCCTAAAACCTAAAACCCTAAACCCTAAACCCTAGACCCTAGACCATAGACCTGTTCAATAAGTAACTTTTCACGGAACGACAAAACGGGTTATTTTTTATTTGGACCTTAATACACAAGTTTCATGTTTAAAATTTTCTCAAATTTTGTCCACGTAATCCTCCATGTCGGATTTTGCTCAGAAATCCCTGTTTTTGCAGCAGGTACCTGAGATTGCACAAAACCTCTTCGGTAAGTATCTTTCATGGAACGACAGAACGGGTTATTTTTTATTTGGACTTTAATACACAAGTTTCATGTTCAAAATTTCTCAAATTCTGTCCACGTAATCCTCAATGTCGGATTTTGCTCAGAAATCCCTGTTTTTGCAGCAAGGACCCGAGATTGCACAAAACCGCTTCGATAGTAACTTTTCACGGAACGACAGAACGGGTTATTTTTTATTTAAACCTTAATACACAAGTTTCATGTTCAAAATTTTCTCAAATTCTGTCCACGTAATCCTCCATGTCGGGTTTTGCTCAGAAATCCCTGTTTTCGCAGCAGGGACCCGAAATTGCACAAAACCTCTTCGATAAGTAACATTTTACGGAACGACAGAATGGGTTATTTTTTATTTGGACCTTAATACAAAAGTTTCATGTTCAAAATTTTCTCAAATTCCGTCCACGTAATCCTCCATGTTGGATTTTGCTCAGAAATACCTGTTTTCGCAGCAGGTACCCGAGATTGCACAAAACCTCTTCGATAAGTAACTTTTCACGGAACGACAGAATGGGTTATTTTTTATTTGGACCTTAATACACAAGTTTCATGTTCAAAATTTTCACAAATTCCGTCCACGTAATCCTCCATGTCGGATTTTGCTCAGAAATACCTGTTTTCGCAGCAGGGACCCGAAATTGCACAAAAACCTCTTCGATAAGTAAATTTTCACGGAACGACAGAACGGGTTATTTTTTATTTGGACCTTAATACACAAGTTTCATGTTCAAAATTTCTCAAATTTTGTCCACGTAATCCTCCATGTCGGATTTTGCAAAGAAATACCTGTTTTCGCAGCAGGTACCCGAGATTGCACAAAACCTCTTCGATAAGTAACTTTTCATGGAACGACAGAACGGATTATTTTTTATTTGGACCTTAATGCACAAGTTTCATGTTCAAAATTTTCTCAAATTCTGTCCATGTAATCCTCCATGTCGGTTTTTGCTCAGAAATCCTTGTTTTCGCAGCCCTAAGCCCTAAGCCCTAAACCCTAAACCCTAAACCCTAAAACCTAAAACCCTAAAACCCTAAACCCTAAACCCAAAACCATAGACCCTAAACCATAGACCTGTTCGATAAGTAACTTTTCACGGCACGACAAAACGGGTTATTTTTTATTTGGACCTTAATACACAAGTTTCATGTTCAAAATTTTCTCAAATTTTGTCAACGTAATCCTCCATGTCGGATTTTGCTCAGAAATCCCTGTTTTCGCAGCAGGTACCCGAGATTGCACAAAACCTCTTCGATAAGTAACTTTTCATGGAACGACCGACCGGATTATTTTTTATTTGGACCTTAATGCACAAGTTTCATGTTCAAAATTTTCTCAAATTCTGTCCACGTAATCCTCAATGTTGGATTTTGCTCAGAAATCCCTGTTTTCGCAGCAAGGACCCGAGATTGCACAAAACCGCTTCGATAGTAACTTTTCACGGAACGACAGAACGGGTTATTTTTTATTTAAACCTTAATACACAAGTTTCATGCTCAAATTTTTTCAAATTCCGTCCAGGTAATCCTCCATGTCAGATTTTGCTCAGAAATCCCTGTTTTCGCAGCAGGGACCCAAGATTGCACAAAACCTATTCGATAAGTAACTTTTCACGGAACGACAGAACGGGTTACTTTTTATTTGGACCTTAATACACAAGTTTCATGTTCAAAATTTTCTCAAATTCTGTCCACGTAATCCTCCATATCGGGTTTTGCACAGAAATCCCTGTTTTCGCAGCAGGGACCCGAAATTGCACAAAACCTGTTTGATAAGTAACTTTTCATGGAACGACAAAACGGGTTATTTTTATTTGGACCTTAATACACAAGTTTCATGTTCAAAATTTTCTCAAATTCCGTCCACTTAATCCTCCATGTCGGACTTTGCTCAGAAATACCTATTTTCGCAGCAGGTACCCGAGATTACACAAAACCTATTCGATAAGTAACTTTTCACAGAACGACAGAACGGGTTATTTTTTATTTGGAGCTTAATACACAAGTTTCATGTTCAAAATTTTCTCAAATTCTGTCCACGTAATCCTACATGTCGACTTTTGCTCAGAAATCCTTGTTTTCGCAGCAGGTAACCGAAATTGCACAAAACCTGTTCGATAAGTAACTTTTCACGAAACAACAGAATGGGTTATTTTTTATTTGGACCTAAATACACAAGTTTCATATTCAAAATTTTCTCTAATTATGTCCACGTAATCCTCCATATCGGGTTTTGCTCAGAAATCCCTATTTTCACAGCAGGGACCCGAAATTGCACAAAACCTGTTCGATAAGTAACTTTTCATGGAACGACAAAACGGGTTATTTTTATTTGGACCTTAATACACAAGTTTCAAGTTCAAAATTTTCTCAAATTCTGTCCACGTAATCCTCCATGTTGTTTCATGCTCAGAAATACCTATTTTCGCAGCAGGTACCCGAGATTGCACAAAACCTCTTCGATAAGTAACTTTTCACGGAACGACAGAATGGGTTATTTTTTATTTGGACCTTAATACACAAGTTTCATGTTCAAAAATTTCTCAAATTCTGTCCACGTAATCCTCCATGTCGGCTTTTGCTCAGAAATCCTTGTTTTCGCAGCCCTAAGCCCTAAGCCCTAAGCCGTAAACCCTAAAACCTAAAACCCTAAAACCCTAAACCCTAAACCCTAAACCCAAAACCATAGACCCTAAACCATAGACCTGTTCGATAAGTAACTTTTCACGGCACGACAAAACGGGTTATTTTTTATTTGGACCTTAATACACAAGTTTCATGTTCAAAATTTTCTCAAATTTTGTCAACGTAATCCTCCATGTCGGATTTTGCTCAGAAATCCCTGTTTTCGCAGCAGGTACCCGAGATTGCACAAAACCTCTTCGATAAGTAACTTTTCATGGAACGACCGACCGGATTATTTTTTATTTGGACCTTAATGCACAAGTTTCATGTTCAAAATTTTCTCAAATTCTGTCCACGTAATCCTCAATGTTGGATTTTGCTCAGAAATCCCTGTTTTCGCAGCAAGGACCCGAGATTGCACAAAACCGCTTCGATAGTAACTTTTCACGGAACGACGGAACGGGTTATTTTTTATTTAAACCTTAATACACAAGTTTCATGCTCAAATTTTTTTCAAATTCCGTCCAGGTAATCCTCCATGTCAGATTTTGCTCAGAAATCCCTGTTTTTGCAGCAGGGACCCAAGATTGCACAAAACCTATTCGATAAGTAACTTTTCACGGAACGACAGAACGGGTTACTTTTTATTTGGACCTTAATACACAAGTTTCATGTTCAAAATTTTCTCAAATTCTGTCCACGTAATCCTCCATATCGGGTTTTGCACAGAAATCCCTGTTTTCGCAGCAGGGACCCGAAATTGCACAAAACCTGTTTGATAAGTAACTTTTCATGGAACGACAAAACGGGTTATTTTTTATTTGGACCTTAATACACAAGTTTCATGTTCAAAATTTTCTCAAATTCCGTCCACTTAATCCTCCATGTCGGACTTTGCTCAGAAATACCTATTTTCGCAGCAGGTACCCGAGATTACACAAAACCTATTCGATAAGTAACTTTTCACAGAACGACAGAACGGGTTATTTTTTATTTGGAGCTTAATACACAAGTTTCATGTTCAAAATTTTCTCAAATTCTGTCCACGTAATCCTACATGTCGACTTTTGCTCAGAAATCCTTGTTTTCGCAGCAGGTAACCGAAATTGCACAAAACCTGTTCGATAAGTAACTTTTCACGAAACAACAGAATGGGTTATTTTTTATTTGGACCTAAATACACAAGTTTCATATTCAAAATTTTCTCTAATTATGTCCACGTAATCCTCCATATCGGGTTTTGCTCAGAAATCCCTATTTTCACAGCAGGGACCCGAAATTGCACAAAACCTGTTCGATAAGTAACTTTTCATGGAACGACAAAACAGGTTATTTTTATTTGGACCTTAATACACAAGTTTCAAGTTCAAAATTTTCTCAAATTCTGTCCACGTAATCCTCCATGTTGTTTCATGCTCAGAAATACCTATTTTCGCAGCAGGTACCCGAGATTGCACAAAACCTCTTCGATAAGTAACTTTTCACGGAACGACAGAATGGGTTATTTTTTATTTGGACCTTAATACACAAGTTTCATGTTCAAAAATTTCTCAAATTTTGTCCACGTAATCCTCCATGTCGGATTTTGCTCAGAAATCCCTGTTTTCGCAGCAGGTACCCGAAATTGCACAAAACCTCTTCGATAAGTAACTTTTCACGGAATGACGGAATGGGTTATTTTTTATTAGGACCTTAATACAAAAGTTTCATGTTCAAAATTTTCTCAAATTCCGTCCACGTAATCCTCCATGTCGAATTTTGCTCAGAAATACCTGTTTTCGCAGCAGGTACGCGAGATTGCACAAAACCTCTTCGATAAGTAACTTTTCACGGAACGACAGAACGGGTTATTTTTTATTTAAACCTTAATACTCAAGTTTCATGTTCAAAATTTTCTAAAATTCTGTCCACGTAATCCTACATGTCGGATTTTGCTCAGAAATCCCTGTTTTCGCATCTGGGACCCAAGATTGCACAAAACCTGTTCGATAAGTAACTTTTCACGGAACAACAGAATGGGTTATTTTTTATTTGGACCTAAATACACAAGTTTCATATTCAAAATTTTCTCAAATTATGTCCACGTAATCCTCCATATCGGGTTTTGCTCAGAAATCCCTATTTTCACAGCAGGGACCCGAAATTGCACAAAACCTGTTCGATAAGTAACTTTTCATGGAACAACAAAACGGGTTATTTTTATTTGGACCTTAATACACAAGTTTCAAGTTCAAAATTTTCTCAAATTCTGTCCACGTAATCCTCCATGTTGTTTCATGCTCAGAAATACCTATTTTCGCAGCAGGTACCCGAGATTGCACAAAACCTCTTCGATAAGTAACTTTTCACGGAACGACAGAATGGGTTATTTTTTATTTGGACCTTAATACACAAGTTTCATGTTCAAAAATTTCTCAAATTCTGTCCACGTAATCCTCCATGTCGGATTTTGCTCAGAAATCCCTGTTTTCGCAGCAGGTACCCAAATTGCACAAAACCTCTTCGATAAGTAACTTTTCACGGAACGACAGAATGGGTTATTTTTTATTTGGACCTTAATACACAAGTTTCATGTTCAAAATTTTCTCAAATTCTGTCCACGTAATCCTCCATGTCGGATTGTGCTCAGAAATCCCTGTTTTCGCAGCAGGGACCCAAATTGCACAAAACCTCTTCGATAAGTAACTTTTCACGGAACGACAGAATGGGTTATTTTTTATTTAGACCTTAATACACAAGTTTCATGTCCAAAATTTTCTCAAATTCCGTCCACGTAATCCTCCATGTCGGATTTTGCTCAGAAATACCTATTTTCGCGGCAGGTACCCAAGATTGCACAAAACTTCTTCGATAAGTAACTTTTCACGGAACGACATAATGGGTTATTTTTTATTTGTACCTTAATACACAAATTTCATGTTCAAAATTTTCTCAAATTCCGTCCACGTAATCCTCCATGTCGGATTTTGCTCAGAAATCCCTGTTTTCGCAGCAGGGACCCGAAATTGCAAAAACCTATTCGATAAGTAACTTTTCACGGAACGACAAAACGGGTTATTTTTTATTTGGACCTTAATACACAAGTTTCATGTTCAAAATTTTCTCAAATTCTGTCCACGTAATCCTCCATGTCGAATTTTGCTCAGAAATACCTGTTTTCGCAGCAGGTACCCGAGATTGCACAAAACCTCTTCGATAAGTAACTTTTCACGGAACGACAGAACGGGTTAGTTTTTATTTAGACCTTAATACAAAAGTTTCATGTCCAAAATTTTCTCAAATTCCGTCCACGTAATCCTCCATGTCGGATTTTGCTCAGAAATACCTGTTTTCGCAGCAGGTACCCAAGATTGCACAAAACCTTTTCGATAAGTAACTTTTCATGGAACGACATAACGGGTTATTTTTTATTTGAACCTTAATACACATGTTTCATGTCCAAAATTTTCTCAAATTCTGTCCACGTAATCCTACATGTCGGGTTTTGCTCAGAAATCCCTGTTTTCGCAGCAGGTAACCGAAATTGCACAAAACCTCTTTGATAAGTAACTTTTCACGGAACGACGGAATGGGTTATTTTTTATTAGGACCTTAATACAAAAGTTTCATGTTCAAAATTTTCTCAAATTCCGTCCACGTAATCCTCCATATCGAATTTTGCTCAGAAATACCTGTTTTCGCAGCAGGTACGCGAGATTGCACAAAACCTCTTCGATAAGTAACTTTTCACGGAACGACAGAACGGGTTATTTTTTATTTGGACCCTAATACACAAGTTTCATGTTCAAAATTTTCTCAAATCCCTGTTTTCGTAGCAGGTACCCGAGATTGCACAAAACCTCTTCGATAAGTAACTTTTCACGGAATGACAAAACGGGTTATTTTGTATTTGGACCTTAATACACAACTTTCATGTTCAAAATTTTCTCAAATTCTGTCCACGTAATCCTCCATGTCGGATTTTGCTAGAAATCCTTGTTTTCGCAGCAGGTAACCGAAATTGCACAAAACCTTTTCGATAAGTAACTTTTCACGGAACGACAGCACGGGTTATTTTTTATTTAGACCTTAATACACAAGTTTCATGTTCAAAAATTTCTCAAATTCTGTCCACGTAATCCTCCATGTCGGATTTTGCTCAGAAATCCCTGTTTTCGCACCAGGTACCCGAAATTGCACAAAACCTCTTCGATAAGTAACTTTTCACAGAATGACAGAACGGGTTATTTTTTATTTGGACCTTAATACACAAGTTTCATGTTCAAAATTTTCTCAAATTTTGTCCACGTAATCATCCATGTCGGATTTTGCTCAGAAATCCCTGTTTTCGCAGCAGGTACCCGAGATTGCACAAAACCTCTTCGATAAGTAACTTTTCATGGAACGACAGAACGGGTTATTTTTTATTTGGACCTTAATACACAAGTTTCATGTTCAAAATTTTCTAAAATTCTGTCCACGTAATCCTACATGTCGGCTTTTGCTTAGAAATCCCTGTTTTCGCAGCAGGTAACCGAAATTGCACAAAACCTCTTCGATAAGTAACTTTTCACGGAACGACAGAACGGGTTATTTTTTATTAGGACCTAAATACACAAGTTTCATGTTCAAAATTTTCTCAAATTCCGTCCACGTAATCCTCCATGTTGGATTTTGCTCAGAAATACCTATTTTCGCAGTAGGTACCCGAGATTGCACAAAACCTCTTCGATAAGTAACTTTTCACGGAACGACAGAACGGGTTATTTTTTATTTGGTCCTTAATACACAAGTTTCATGTTCAAAATTTTCTCAAATTATGTCCACGTAATCCGCCATGTCGGATTTTGCTCAGAAATCCCTGTTTTCGCAGCAGGTAACCGAAATTGCACAAAACCTCTTCGATAAGTAACTTTTCACGGAACGACATAACGGGTTATTTTTTATTAGGACCTTAATACAAAAGTTTCATGTTCAAAATTTTCTCAAATTCCGTCCACGTAATCCTCCATGTTGGATTTTGCAAAGAAATACCTGTTTTCGCAGCAGGTACCCGAGATTGCACAAATCCTCTTCGATAAGTAACTTTTCACGGAATGATAGAATGGGTTATTTTGTATTTGGACCTTAATACACAACTTTCATGTTCAAAATTTTCTCAAATTCTGTCAACGTAATCCTCCATGTCGGATTTTGCTAGAAATCCTTGTTTTCGCAGCAGGGACCCAAAATTGCACAAAACCTCTTCGATAAGTAACTTTTCACGGAACGACAGAACGGGTTATTTTTATTTGGACCTTAATAAACAAGTTTCATGTTCAAAAATTTCTCAAATTCTGTCCACGTAATCCTCCATGTCGGATTTTGCTCAGAAATCCCTGTTTTCGCAGCAGGTACCCGAAATTGCACAAAACCTTTTCGATAAGTAACTTTTCACGGAACGACAGAACGGGTTATTTTTTATTAGGACCTTAATACGCAAGTTTCATGTCCAAAATTTTCTCAAATTCCGTCCACGTAATCCTCCATGTCGGATTTTGCTCAGAAATCCCTGTTTTCGCAGCAGGTACCCGAAATTGCACAAAACCTCTTCGATAAGTAACTTTTCACGGAATGACAGAACGGGTTATTTTTATTTGGACCTTAATACACAAGTTTCATGTTCAAAATTTTCTCAATTTTTGTCCACGTAATCCTCCATGTCGGATTTTGCTCAGAAATCCCTGTTTTTGCAGCAGGGACCCGAGATTGCACAAAACCGCTTCGATAGTAACTTTTCACAGAACGACAAAACAGGTTATTTTTTATTTAAACCTTAATACACAAGTTTCATGTTCAAAATTTTCTAAAATTCTGTCCACGTAATCCTACATGTCGGATTTTGCTCAGAAATCCCTGTTTTCGCATCTGGGACCCAAGATTGCACAAAACCTGTTCGATAAGTAACTTTTCACGGAACAACAGAATGGGTTATTTTTAATTTGGACCTAAATACACAAGTTTCATATTCAAAATTTTCTCAAATTATGTCCACGTAATCCTCCATATCGGGTTTTGCTCAGAAATCCCTATTTTCACAGCAGGGACCCGAAATTGCGCAAAACCTGTTCGATAAGTAACTTTTCATGGAACGACAAAACGGGTTATTTTTATTTGGACCTTAATACACAAGTTTCAAGTTCAAAATTTTCTCAAATTCTGTCCACGTAATCCTCCATGTTGTTTCATGCTCAGAAATACCTATTTTCGCAGCAGGTACCCGAGATTGCACAAAACCTCTTCGATAAGTAACTTTTCACGGAACGACAGAATGGGTTATTTTTTATTTGGACCTTAATACACAAGTTTCATGTTCAAAAATTTCTCAAATTTTGTCCACGTAATCCTCCATGTCGGATTTTGCTCAGAAATCCCTGTTTTCGCAGCAGGTACCCGAAATTGCACAAAACCTCCTCGATAAGTAACTTTTCACGGAACGACATAATGGGTTATTTTTTATTTGTACCTTAATACACAAATTTCATGTTCAAAATTTTCTCAAATTCCGTCCACGTAATCCTCCATGTCGGATTTTGCTCAGAAATCCCTGTTTTCGCAGCAGGGACCCGAAATTGCAAAAACCTGTTCGATAAGTAACTTTTCATGGAACGACAAAACGGGTTATTTTTTATTTGGACCTTAATACACAAGTTTCATGTTCAAAATTTTCTCAAATTCTGTCCACGTAATCCTCCATGTCGAATTTTGCTCAGAAATACCTATTTTCACAGCAGGTACCCGAGATTGCACAAAACCTCTTCGATAAGTAACTTTTCACGGAACGACAGAACGGGTTATTTTTTATTTGGACCTTAATACACAAGTTTCATGTTCAAAATTTTCTCAAATTTTGTCGACGTAATCCTCCATGTTGGATTTTGCTCAGAAATCCCTGTTTTCGCAGCAGGTACCCGAGATTGCACAAAACCTCTTCGATAAGTAACTTTTCATGGAACGACAAAACGGGTTATTTTTTATTTGAACCTTAATACACAAGTTTCATGTTCAAAATTGTCTCAAATTCTGTCCACGTAATCCTACATGTCGGGTTTTGCTCAGAAATCCTTGTTTTCGCAGCAGGTAACCAAATTGCACAAAACCTCTTCGATATGTAACTTTTCACGGAACGACAGAATGGGTTATTTTTTATTTGGACCTTAATACACAAGTTTCATGTTCAAAATTTTCTCAAATTCTGTCCACGTAATCCTCCATGTCGGATTTTGCTCAGAAATCCCTGTTTTCGCAGCAGGTACCCGAAATTGCACAAAACCCTTCGATAAGTAACTTTTCACGGAACGACAGAACGGGTTATTTTTTAATTGGACCTTAATACACAAGTTTCATGTTCAAAATTTTCTCAAATTCTGTCCACGTAATCCTCCATGTCGGATTGTGCTCAGAAATCCCTGTTTTCGCAGCAGGGACCCAAAATTGCACAAACCTCTTCGATAAGTAACTTTTCACGGAACGACAGAATGGGTTATTTTTTATTTAGACCTTAATACACAAGTTTCATGTTCAAAATTTTCTCAAATTCCGTCCACGTAATCCTCCATGTCGGATTTTGCTCAGAAATACCTATTTTCGCGGCAGGTACCCAAGATTGCACAAAACCTTCTTCGATAAGTAACTTTTCACGGAACGACATAATGGGTTATTTTTTATTTGTACCTTAATACACAAATTTCATGTTCAAAATTTTCTCAAATTCCGTCCACGTAATCCTCCATGTCGGATTTTGCTCAGAAATCCCTGTTTTCGCAGCAGGGACCCGAAATTGCAAAAACCTGTTCGATAAGTAACTTTTCATGGAACGACAAAACGGGTTATTTTTATTTGGACCTTAACACAAGTTTCATGTTCAAAATTTTCTCAAATTCTGTCCACGTAATCCTCCATGTCGAATTTTGCTCAGAAATACCATTTTCACAGCAGGTACCCGAGATTGCACAAAACCTCTTCGATAAGTAACTTTTCACGGAACGACAGAACGGGTTATTTTTTATTTGGACCTTAATACACAAGTTTCATGTTCAAAATTTTCTCAAATTTTGTCCACGTAATCCTCCATGTTGGATTTTGCTCAGAAATCCCTGTTTTCGCAGCAGGTACCCGAGATTGCACAAAACCTCTTCGATAAGTAACTTTTCATGGAACGACAAAACGGGTTATTTTTTATTTGAACCTTAATACACAAGTTTCATGTTCAAAATTCTCAAATTCTGTCCACGTAATCCTACATGTCGGGTTTTGCTCAGAAATCCTTGTTTTCGCAGCAGGTACCGAAATTGCACAAAACCTCTTCGATAAGTAACTTTTCACGGAACGACGCAATGGTTATTTTTTATTAGGACCTTAATACAAAAGTTTCATGTTCAAAATTTTCTCAAATTCCGTCCACGTAATCCTCCATGTCGATTTTGCTCAGAAATACCTGTTTTCGCAGGAGGTACGCGAGATTGCACAAAACCTCTTCGATAAGTAACTTTTCACGGAACGACAGAACGGGTTATTTTTTATTTGGACCTAATACACAAGTTTCATGTTCAAAATTTTCTCAAATTCTGTCCACGTAATCCTCCATGTCGGGTTTTGCTCAGAAATCCTATTTTCGCAGCAGGGACCCGAAATTGCACAAAACCTCTTCGATAAGTAACATTTTACGGAACGACAGAATGGGTTATTTTTTATTTGGACCTTAATACAAAGTTTCATGTTCAAAATTTTCTCAAATTCCGTCCACGTAATCCTCCATGTTGGATTTTGCTCAGAAATACCTGTTTTCGCAGCAGGTACCCGAGATTGCACAAAACCTCTTCGATAAGTAACTTTTCACGGAACGACAGAACGGGTTATTTTTTATTTGGATCTTAATACACAAGTTTCATGTTCAAAATTTTCTCAAATTCTGTCCACGTAATCCTCCATGTCGGATTCTGCTCAGAAATCCCTGTTTTCGCAGCAGGGACCCGAAATTGCACAAAACCTCTTCGATAAGTAAATTTCACGGAACGACAGAACGGGTTATTTTTTATTTGGACCTTAATACACAAGTTTCATGTTCAAAATTTTCTCAAATTATGTCCACGTAATCCTCCATGTCGGATTTTGCTCAGAAATCCCTGTTTTCGCAGCAGGTACCCGAGATTGCACAAAACCTCTTCGATAAGTAACTTTTTCATGGAACGACAAAACGGGTTATTTTTATTTGGACCTTAATACACAAGTTTCATGTTCAAAATTTTCTCAAATTCTGTCCACGTAATCCTACATGTCGGCTTTTGCTCAGAAATCCTTGTTTTCGCAACAGGTAACCGAAATTGCACAAAACCTCTTCGATAAGTAACTTTTCACGGAACGACAGAATGGGTTATTTTTATTAGGACCTTAATACAAAAGTTTCATGTTCAAAATTTTCTCAAATTCCGTCCACGTAATCCTCCATATCGAATTTTGCTCAGAAATCCCTGTTTTCGCAGCAGGACCCAAAATTGCACAAAACCTCTTCGATAAGTAACTTTTCACGGAACGACAGAACGGGTTATTTTTTACTTGGACCTTAATACACAAGTTTCATGTTCAAAATTTTCTCAAATTCTGTCCACGTAATCCTCCATGTCGGGTTTTGCTCAGAAATCCCTGTTTTCGCAGCAGGGACCCGAAATTGCAAAAAACCTCTTCGATAAGTAACATTTCACGGAACGACAGAACGGGTTATTTTTTATTTGGACCTTAATACACAAGTTTCATGTTCAAAATTTTGTCAAATTCTATCCACGTAATCCTCCATGTCGGATTTTGCTCAGAAATCCCTGTTTTCGCAGCAGGGACCCGAAATTGCACAAAACCTCTTCGATAAGTAAATTTTCACATGAACGACAGAACGGGTTTTTTTTATTTGGACCTTAATACACAAGTTTCATGTTCAAAATTTTCTCAAATTCTGTCCACGTAATCCTCCATGTCGGCTTTTGCTCAGAAATCCTTGTTTTCGCAGCCCTAAGCCCTAAACCCTAAACCCTAAACCCTAAAACCTAAAACCCTAAAACCCTAAACCCTAAACCCTAAACCCTAGACCCTAGACCATAGACCTGTTCGATAAGTAACTTTTCACGGAACGACAAAACGGGTTATTTTTTATTTGGACCTTAATACACAAGTTTCATGTTCAAAATTTTCTCAAATTTTGTCCACGTAATGCTCCATGTCGGATTTTGCTCAGAAATCCCTGTTTTTGCAGCAGGTATCCGAGATTGCACAAAACCTCTTTGATAAGTATCTTTCATGGAACGACAGAACGGGTTATTTTTTATTTGGACCTTAATACACAAGTTTCATGTTCAAAATTTTCTCAAATTCTGTCCACGTAATCCTCCAATGTCGGATTTTGCTCAGAAATCCCTGTTTTCAGCAGCAAGGACCCGAGATTGCACAAAACCGCTTCGATAGTAACTTTTCACGGAACGACAGAACGGGTTATTTTTTATTTAAACCTTAATACACAAGTTTCATGTTCAAAATTTTCTCAAATTCTGTCCACGTAATCCTCCATATCGGGTTTTGCTCAGAAATCCCTATTTTCGCAGCAGGGACCCAAATTGCACAAAACCTGTTCGATAAGTAACTTTTCATGGAATGACAAAATGGGTTATTTTTTATTTGGACCTTAATACACAAGTTTCATGTTCAAAATTTTCTCAAATTCCGTCCACGTAATCCTCCATGTCGGATTTTGCTCAGAAATACCTATTTTGCAGCAGGACCCGAGATTGCACAAACCTCTTCGATAAGTAACTTTTCACGGAACGACAGAAAGGTTTATTTTTAATTTGGACCTTAATACACAAGTTTCATGTTCAAAATTTTCTCAAATTCTGTCCACGTAATCCTCCATGTCGGATTTTGCTCAGAAATCCCTGTTTTCACAGCAGGTACCCGAAATTGCACAAAACCTCTTCGATAAGTAACTTTTCACGGAACGACAGAATGGGTTATTTTTTTTTTGGACCTTAATACACAAGTTTAATGTTCAAAATTTTCTCAAATTCTGTGCACGTAATCCTCCATGTCGGATTTTGCTCAGAAATCCCTGTTTTCACAGCAGGTACCCGAAATTGCACAAAACCTCTTCGATAAGTAACTTTTCACGGAACGACAGAACGGGTTATTTTTTATTTGGACCTTAATACACAAGTTTCATGTTCAAAATTTTCTCAAATTTTGTCCACGTAATCCTCCATGTCGGATTTTGCCCAGAAATCCCTGTTTTCGCAGCAGGTACCCGAGATTGCACAAAACCTCTTCGATAAGTAACTTTTCATGGAACGACAGAATGGATTATTTTTATTTGACCTTAATGCACAAGTTTCATGTTCAAAATTTTCTCAAATTCTGTCCACGTAATCCTCCATGTCGGCTTTTGCTCAGAAATCCTTGTTTTCGCAGCGCTAAGCCCTAAGCCCTAAACCCTAAACCCTAAACCCTAAACCCTAAAACCTAAAACCCTAAACCTAAACCCTAGACCCTAGACCATAGACCTGTTCAATAAGTAACTTTTCACGGAACGACAAAACGGGTTATTTTTTATTTGGACCTTAATACACAAGTTTCATGTTTAAATTTTTCTCAAATTTTGTCCACGTAATCCTCCATGTCGGATTTTGCTCAGAAATCCCTGTTTTTGCAGCAGGTACCTGAGATTGCACAAAACCTCTTCGGTAAGTATCTTTCATGGAACGACAGAACGGATTATTTTTTATTTGGACCTTAATACACAAGTTTCATGTTCAAAATTTTCTCAAATTCTGTCCACGTAATCCTCAATGTCGGATTTTGCTCAGAAATCCCTGTTTTCGCAGCAAGGACCCGAGATTGCACAAAACCGCTTCGATAGTAACTTTTCACGGAACGACAGAACGGGTTATTTTTTATTTAAACCTTAATACACAAGTTTCATGTTCAAAATTTTCTCAAATTCTGTCCACGTAATCCTCCATATCGGGTTTTGCTCAGAAATCCCTATTTTCGCAGCAGGGACCCAAAATTGCACAAAACCTGTTCGATAAGTAACTTTTCATGGAACGACAAAAGGGTTATTTTTTATTTGGACCTTAATACACAAGTTTCATGTTCAAAATTTTCTCAAATTCCGTCCACGTAATCCTCCATGTCGGATTTTGCACAGAAATACCTATTTTCGCAGCAGGTACCCGAGATTGCACAAAACCTCTTCGATAAGTAACTTTTCACGGAACGACAGAACGGGTTATTTTTAATTTGGACCTTAATACACAAGTTTCATGTTCAAAATTTTCTCAAATTCTGTCCACGTAATCCTCCATGTCGGATTTTGCTCAGAAATCCCTGTTTTCACAGCAGGTACCCGAAATTGCACAAAACCTCTTCGATAAGTAACTTTTCACGGAACGACAGAACGGGTTATTTTTTATTTGGACCTTAATACACAAGTTTCATGTTCAAAATTTCTCAAATTTTGTCCACGTAATCCTCCATGTCGGATTTTGCTCAGAAATCCCTGTTTTCGCAGCAGGTACCCGAGATTGCACAAAACCTCTTCGATAAGTAACTTTTCATGGAACGACAAAACGGGTTATTTTTATTTGGACCTTAATACACAAGTTTCATGTTCAAAATTTTCTCAAATTCTGTCCACGTAATCCTACATGTCGGCTTTTGCTCAGAAATCCTTGTTTTCGCAACAGGTAACCGAAATTGCACAAAACCTCTTCGATAAGTAACTTTTCACGGAACGACAGAATGGGTTATTTTTTATTAGGACCTTAATACAAAGTTTCATGTTCAAAATTTTCTCAAATTCCGTCCACGTAATCCTCCATATCGAATTTTGCTCAGAAATCCCTGTTTTCGCAGCAGGGACCCAAAATTGCACAAAACCTCTTCGATAAGTAACTTTTCACGGAACGACAGAACGGGTTATTTTTTACTTGGACCTTAATACACAAGTTTCATGTTCAAAATTTTCTCAAATTCTGTCCACGTAATCCTCCATGTCGGGTTTTGCTCAGAAATCCCTGTTTTCGCAGCAGGGACCCGAAATTGCAAAAAACCTCTTCGATAAGTAACATTTCACGGAACGACAGAACGGGTTATTTTTTATTTGGACCTTAATACACAAGTTTCATGTTCAAAATTTTGTCAAATTCTATCCACGTAATCCTCCATGTCGGATTTTGCTCAGAAATCCCTGTTTTCGCAGCAGGGACCCGAAATTGCACAAAACCTCTTCGATAAGTAAATTTTCACTGAACGACAGAAGGGTTATTTTTTATTTGGACCTTAATACACAAGTTTCATGTTCAAAATTTTCTCAAATTCTGTCCACGTAATCCTCCATGTCGGCTTTTGCTCAGAAATCCTTGTTTTCGCAGCCCTAAGCCCTAAACCCTAAACCCTAAACCCTAAAACCTAAAACCCTAAAACCCTAAACCCTAAACCCTAAACCCTAGACCCTAGACCATAGACCTGTTCGATAAGTAACTTTTCACGGAACGACAAAACGGGTTATTTTTTATTTGGACCTTAATACACAAGTTTCATGTTCAAAATTTTCTCAAATTTTGTCCACGTAATGCTCCATGTCGGATTTTGCTCAGAAATCCCTGTTTTTGCAGCAGGTATCCGAGATTGCACAAAACCTCTTTGATAAGTATCTTTCATGGAACGACAGAACGGGTTATTTTTTATTTGGACCTTAATACACAAGTTTCATGTTCAAAATTTTCTCAAATTCTGTCCACGTAATCCTCAATGTCGGATTTTGCTCAGAAATCCCTGTTTTCGCAGCAAGGACCCGAGATTGCACAAAACCGCTTCGATAGTAACTTTTCACGGAACGACAGAACGGGTTATTTTTTATTTAAACCTTAATACACAAGTTTCATGTTCAAAATTTTCTCAAATTCTGTCCACGTAATCCTCCATATCGGGTTTTGCTCAGAAATCCCTATTTTCGCAGCAGGGACCCAAAATTGCACAAAACCTGTTCGATAAGTAACTTTTCATGGAATGACAAAATGGGTTATTTTTTATTTGGACCTTAATACACAAGTTTCATGTTCAAAATTTTCTCAAATTCCGTCCACGTAATCCTCCATGTCGGATTTTGCTCAGAAATACCTATTTTGCAGCAGGTACCCGAGATTGCACAAAACCTCTTCGATAAGTAACTTTTCACGGAACGACAGAAAGGTTTATTTTAATTTGGACCTTAATACACAAGTTTCATGTTCAAAATTTTCTCAAATTCTGTCCACGTAATCCTCCATGTCGGATTTTGCTCAGAAATCCCTGTTTTCACAGCAGGTACCCGAAATTGCACAAAACCTCTTCGATAAGTAACTTTTCACGGAACGACAGAATGGGTTATTTTTTATTTGGACCTTAATACACAAGTTTAATGTTCAAAATTTTCTCAAATTCTGTGCACGTAATCCTCCATGTCGGATTTTGCTCAGAAATCCCTGTTTTCACAGCAGGTACCCGAAATTGCACAAAACCTCTTCGATAAGTAACTTTTCACGGAACGACAGAACGGGTTATTTTTTATTTGGACCTTAATACACAAGTTTCATGTTCAAAATTTTCTCAAATTTTGTCCACGTAATCCTCCATGTCGGATTTTGCCCAGAAATCCCTGTTTTCGCAGCAGGTACCCGAGATTGCACAAAACCTCTTCGATAAGTAACTTTTCATGGAACGACAGAATGGATTATTTTTTATTTGACCTTAATGCACAAGTTTCATGTTCAAAATTTTCTCAAATTCTGTCCACGTAATCCTCCATGTCGGCTTTTGCTCAGAAATCCTTGTTTTCGCAGCGCTAAGCCCTAAGCCCTAAACCCTAAACCCTAAACCCTAAACCCTAAAACCTAAAACCCTAAACCCTAAACCCTAGACCCTAGACCATAGACCTGTTCAATAAGTAACTTTTCACGGAACGACAAAACGGGTTATTTTTTATTTGGACCTTAATACACAAGTTTCATGTTTAAATTTTTCTCAAATTTTGTCCACGTAATCCTCCATGTCGGATTTTGCTCAGAAATCCCTGTTTTTGCAGCAGGTACCTGAGATTGCACAAAACCTCTTCGGTAAGTATCTTTCATGGAACGACAGAACGGATTATTTTTTATTTGGACCTTAATACACAAGTTTCATGTTCAAAATTTTCTCAAATTCTGTCCACGTAATCCTCAATGTCGGATTTTGCTCAGAAATCCCTGTTTTCGCAGCAAGGACCCGAGATTGCACAAAACCGCTTCGATAGTAACTTTTCACGGAACGACAGAACGGGTTATTTTTTATTTAAACCTTAATACACAAGTTTCATGTTCAAAATTTTCTCAAATTCTGTCCACGTAATCCTCCATATCGGGTTTTGCTCAGAAATCCCTATTTTCGCAGCAGGGACCCAAAATTGCACAAAACCTGTTCGATAAGTAACTTTTCATGGAACGACAAAACGGGTTATTTTTTATTTGGACCTTAATACACAAGTTTCATGTTCAAAATTTTCTCAAATTCCGTCCACGTAATCCTCCATGTCGGATTTTGCACAGAAATACCTATTTTCGCAGCAGGTACCCGAGATTGCACAAAACCTCTTCGATAAGTAACTTTTCACGGAACGACAGAACGGGTTATTTTTATTTGGACCTTAATACACAAGTTTCATGTTCAAAATTTTCTCAAATTCTGTCCACGTAATCCTCCATGTCGGATTTTGCTCAGAAATCCCTGTTTTCACAGCAGGTACCCGAAATTGCACAAAACCTCTTCGATAAGTAACTTTTCACGGAACGACAGAACGGGTTATTTTTTATTTGGACCTTAATACACAAGTTTCATGTTCAAAATTTCTCAAATTTTGTCCACGTAATCCTCCATGTCGGATTTTGCTCAGAAATCCCTGTTTTCGCAGCAGGTACCCGAGATTGCACAAAACCTCTTCGATAAGTAACTTTTCATGGAACGACAGAACGGATTATTTTTTATTTGGACCTTAATGCACAAGTTTCATGTTCAAAATTTTCTCAAATTCTGTCCATGTAATCCTCCATGTCGGTTTTTGCTCAGAAATCCTTGTTTTCGCAGCCCTAAGCCCTAAGCCCTAAACCCTAAACCCTAAAACCTAAAACCCTAAAACCCTAAACCCTAAACCCAAAACCATAGACCCTAAACCATAGACCTGTTCGATAAGTAACTTTTCACGGCACGACAAAACGGGTTATTTTTATTTGGACCTTAATACACAAGTTTCATGTTCAAAATTTTCTCAAATTTTGTCAACGTAATCCTCCATGTCGGATTTTGCTCAGAAATCCCTGTTTTCGCAGCAGGTACCCGAGATTGCACAAAACCTCTTCGATAAGTAACTTTTCATGGAACGACCGACCGGATTATTTTTTATTTGGACCTTAATGCACAAGTTTCATGTTCAAAATTTTCTCAAATTCTGTCCACGTAATCCTCAATGTCGGATTTTGCTCAGAAATCCCTGTTTTCGCAGCAAGGACCCGAGATTGCACAAAACCGCTTCGATAGTAACTTTTCACGGAACGACAGAACGGGTTATTTTTTATTTAAACCTTAATACACAAGTTTCATGCTCAAAATTTTTCAAATTCCGTCCAGGTAATCCTCCATGTCAGATTTTGCTCAGAAATCCCTGTTTTCGCAGCAGGGACCCAAGATTGCACAAAACCTATTCGATAAGTAACTTTTCACGGAACGACAGAACGGGTTACTTTTTATTTGGACCTTAATACACAAGTTTCATGTTCAAAATTTTCTCAAATTCTGTCCACGTAATCCTCCATATCGGGTTTTGCACAGAAATCCCTGTTTTCGCAGCAGGGACCCGAAATTGCACAAAACCTGTTTGATAAGTAACTTTTCATGGAACGACAAAACGGGTTATTTTTTATTTGGACCTTAATACACAAGTTTCATGTTCAAAATTTTCTCAAATTCCGTCCACTTAATCCTCCATGTCGGATTTTGCTCAGAAATACCTATTTTCGCAGCAGGTACCCGAGATTACACAAAACCTATTCGATAAGTAACTTTTCACGGAACGACAGAACGGGTTATTTTTTATTAGGACCTTAATACAAAAGTTTCATGTTAAAATTTTCTCAAATTCGTCCACGTAATCCTCCATGTTGGATTTTGCAAAGAAATACCTGTTTTCGCAGCAGGTACCCGAGATTGCACAAAACCTCTTCGATAAGTAACTTTTCACGGAATGACAGAACGGGTTATTTTTATTTGGACCTTAATACACAAGTTTCATGTTAAAAAATTCTCAAATTCTGTCCACGTAATCCTCCATGTCGGATTTTGCTCAAAATCCCTGTTTTCGCAGCAGGTACCCGAAATTGCACAAAACCTCTTCGATAAGTAACTTTTCACGGAACGACAGAACGGGTTATTTTTTATTAGGAACTTAATACGCAAGTTTCATGTCCAAAATTTTCTCAAATTCCGTCCACGTAATCCTCCATGTCGGATTTTGCTCAGAAATACCTGTTTTCGTAGCAGGTACCCAAGATTGCACAAAACCTCTTCGATAAGTAACTTTTCACGGAACGACAGAACGGGTTATTTTTTATTTGGACCTTAATATACAAGTTTCATGTTCAAAAGTTTCTCAAATTCCGTCCACGTAATCCTCCATGTCGGATTTTGAACAGAAATCCCTGTTTTCGCAGCAGGGACCCGAGATTGCACAAAACCACTTCGATAGTAACTTTTCACGGAACGACAAAACAGGTTATTTTTTATTTAAACCTTAATACACAAGTTTCATGTTCAAAATTTTCTCAAATTCCGTCCACGTAATCCTCCATGTCGGATTTTGCTCAGAAATCCCTGTTTTCGCATCAGGGACCCAAGATTGCACAAAACCTGTTCGATAAGTAACTTTTCACGGAACAACAGAATGGGTTATTTTTTATTTGGACCTAAATACACAAGTTTCATGTTCAAAATTTTCTCAAATTCTGTCCACGTAATCCTCCATATCGGGTTTTGCTCCGAAATCCCTATTTTCGCAGCAGGGACCCGAAATTGCACAAAACCTGTTCGATAAGTAACTTTTCATGGAACGACAAAACGGGTTATTTTTATTTAAACCTTAATACACAAGTTTCATGTCCAAAATTTTCTCAAAATCCGTCCACGTAATTCTCCATATCGGGTTTTGCTCAGAAATCCCTGTTTCACAGCAGGGACCCAAAATTGCACAAAACCTCTTCGATAAGTAACTTTTCATGGAACGACCGACCGGATTATTTTTTATTTGGACCTTAATGCACAAGTTTCATGTTCAAAATTTTCTCAAATTCTGTCCACGTAATCCTCAATGTCGGATTTTGCTCAGAAATCCCTGTTTTCGCAGCAAGGACCCGAGATTGCACAAAACCGCTTCGATAGTAACTTTTCACGGAACGACAGAACGGGTTATTTTTTATTTAAACCTTAATACACAAGTTTCATGCTCAAATTTTTTTCAAATTCCGTCCAGGTAATCCTCCATGTCAGATTTTGCTCAGAAATCCTGTTTTCGCAGCAGGGACCCAAGATTGCACAAAACCTATTCGATAAGTAACTTTTCACGGAACGACAGAACGGGTTATTTTTATTTGGACCTTAATACACAAGTTTCATGTTCAAAATTTTCTCAAATTCTGTCCACGTAATCCTCCATATCGGGTTTTGCACAGAAATCCCTGTTTTCGCAGCAGGGACCCGAAATTGCACAAAACCTGTTTGATAAGTAACTTTTCATGGAACGACAAACGGGTTATTTTTTATTTGGACCTTAATACACAAGTTTCATGTTCAAAATTTTCTCAAATTCCGTCCACTTAATCCTCCATGTCGGATTTTGCTCAGAAATACCTATTTTCGCAGCAGGTACCCGAGATTACACAAAACCTATTCGATAAGTAACTTTTCACGGAACGACAGAACGGGTTATTTTTTATTAGGACCTTAATACAAAAGTTTCATGTTTAAAATTTTCTCAAATTCCGTCCACGTAATCCTCCATGTTGGATTTTGCAAAGAAATACCTGTTTTCGCAGCAGGTACCCGAGATTGCACAAAACCTCTTCGATAAGTAACTTTTCACGGAATGACAGAACGGGTTATTTTTATTTGGACCTTAATACACAAGTTTCATGTTAAAAATTCTCAAATTCTGTCCACGTAATCCTCCATGTCGGATTTTGCTCAAAAATCCCTGTTTTCGCAGCAGGTACCCGAAATTGCACAAAACCTCTTCGATAAGTAACTTTTCACGGAACGACAGAACGGGTTATTTTTTATTAGGAACTTAATACGCAAGTTTCATGTCAAAATTTTCTCAAATTCCGTCCACGTAATCCTCCATGTCGGATTTTGCTCAGAAATACCTGTTTTCGTAGCAGGTACCCAAGATTGCACAAAACCTCTTCGATAAGTAACTTTTCACGGAACGACAGAACGGGTTATTTTTTATTTGGACCTTAATATACAAGTTTCATGTTCAAAAGTTTCTCAAATTCCGTCCACGTAATCCTCCATGTCGGATTTTGAACAGAAATCCCTGTTTTCGCAGCAGGGACCCGAGATTGCACAAAACCACTTCGATAGTAACTTTTCACGGAACGACAAAACAGGTTATTTTTTATTTAAACCTTAATACACAAGTTTCATGTTCAAAATTTTCTCAAATTCCGTCCACGTAATCCTCCATGTCGGATTTTGCTCAGAAATCCCTGTTTTCGCATCAGGGACCCAAGATTGCACAAAACCTGTTCGATAAGTAACTTTTCACGGAACAACAGAATGGGTTATTTTTTATTTGGACCTAAATACACAAGTTTCATGTTCAAAATTTTCTCAAATTCTGTCCACGTAATCCTCCATATCGGGTTTTGCTCGAAATCCCTATTTTCGCAGCAGGGACCCGAAATTGCACAAAACCTGTTCGATAAGTAACTTTTCATGGAACGACAAAACGGGTTATTTTTATTTAACCTTAATACACAAGTTTCATGTCCAAAATTTTCTCAAATCGTCCACGTAATTCTCCATATCGGGTTTTGCTCAGAAATCCCTGTTTCACAGCAGGGACCCAAATTGCACAAAACCTCTTCGATAAGTAACTTTTCACGGAACGACAGAACGGGTTATTTTTATTTGGACCTTAATACACAAGTTTCATGTTCAAAATTTTCTCAAATTCTGTCCACGTAATCCTCCATGTCGGATTTTGCTCAGAAATCCCTGTTTTCGCAGCAGGGACCCGAAATTGCACAAAACCTCTTCGATAAGTAACTTTTCACGGAACGATAGAACGGGTTATTTTTTATTTAGACCTTAAAACACATGTTTCATGTCCAAAATTTTCTCAAATTCCGTCCACGTAATCCTCCATGTCGGATTTTGCTCAGAAATACCTGTTTTCGCAGCAGGTACCCAAGATTGCACAAAACCTCTTCGATAAGTAACTTTTCACAGAACGACATAACGGGTTATTTTTTATTTGGACCTTAATACACATGTTTCATGTCAAAATTTTCTCAAATTCTGTCCACGTAATCCTCCATGTTGGATTTTGCTCAGAAATCCTGTTTTCGCAGCAGGTACCCGAGATTGCACAAAACCTCTTTGATAAGTAACTTTTCACGGAACGACAGAACGGGTTATGTTTTATTTGGACCTTAATACACAAGTTTCATGTTCAAAATTTTCTCAAATTCTGTCCACGTAATCCTCCATGTCGGATTTTGCTCAGAAATCCCTATTTTCGCAGCAGGTTACCGAAATTGCACAAATCCTCTTCGATAAGTAACTTTTCACGGAACGACAGAACGGGTTATTTTTTATTTGGACCTTAATACAAAAGTTTCATGTTCAAAATTTTGTCAAATTCGTCCACGTAATCCTCCATGTTGGATTTTGCAAAGAAATACCTGTTTTCGTAGCAGGTACCCGAGATTGCACAAAACCTCTTCGATAAGTAACTTTTCACGGAATGACAAAACGGGTTATTTTGTATTTGGACCTTAATACACAACTTTCATGTTCAAAATTTTCTCAAATTCTGTCCACGTAATCCTCCATGTCGGATTTTGCTAGAAATCCTTGTTTTCGCAGCAGGTAACCGAAATTGCACAAAACCTCTTCGATAAGTAACTTTTCACGGAACGACAGCACGGGTTATTTTTTATTTAGACCTTAATACACAAGTTTCATGTTCAAAAATTTCTCAAATTTTGTCCACGTAATCCTCCATGTCGGATTTTGCTCAGAAATCCCTGTTTTCGCACCAGGTACCCGAAATTGCACAAAACCTCTTCGATAAGTAACTTTTCACAGAATGACAGAACGGGTTATTTTTTATTTGGACCTTAATACACAAGTTTCATGTTCAAAATTTTCTCAAATTTTGTCCACGTAATCTTCCATGTCGGATTTTGCTCAGAAATCCCTGTTTTCGCAGCAGGTACCCGAGATTGCACAAAACCTCTTCGATAAGTAACTTTTCATGGAACGACAGAACGGGTTATTTTTTATTTGGACCTTAATACACAAGTTTCATGTTCAAAATTTTCTAAATTCTGTCCACGTAATCCTACATGTCGGCTTTTGCTTAGAAATCCCTGTTTTCGCAGCAGGTAACCGAAATTGCACAAAACCTCTTCGATAAGTAACTTTTCACGGAACGACAGAACGGGTTATTTTTTATTAGGACCTTAATACACAAGTTTCATGTTCAAAATTTTCTCAAATTCCGTCCACGTAATCCT
Source organism: Poa pratensis (assembly GCA_947311845.1). Taxonomy (NCBI): domain Eukaryota; kingdom Viridiplantae; phylum Streptophyta; class Magnoliopsida; order Poales; family Poaceae; genus Poa; species Poa pratensis. Next base: position 30,337 of record CAMZMU010000054.1, read on the forward strand.
CCATGTTGGATTTTGCTCAGAAATACCTATTTTCGCAGCAGGTACCCGAGATTGCACAAAACCTCTTCGATAAGTAACTTTTCACGGAACGACAGAACGGGTTATTTTTTATTTGGTCCTTAATACACAAGTTTCATGTTCAAAATTTTCTCAAATTATGTCCACGTAATCCTCCATGTCGGATTTTGCTCAGAAATCCCTGTTTTCGCAGCAGGTAACCGAAATTGCACAAAACCTCTTCGATAAGTAACTTTTCACGGAACGACATAACGGGTTATTTTTTATTAGGACCTTAATACAAAAGTTTCATGTTCAAAATTTTCTCAAATACCGTCCACGTAATCCTCCATGTTGGATTTTGCAAAGAAATACCTGTTTTCGCAGCAGGTACCCGAGATTGCACAAATCCTTTCGATAAGTAACTTTTCACGGAATGACAGAATGGGTTATTTTGTATTTGGACCTTAATACACAACTTTCATGTTCAAAATTTTCTCAAATTCTGTCAACGTAATCCTCCATGTCGGATTTTGCTAGAAATCCTTGTTTTCGCAGCAGGGACCCGAAATTGCACAAAACCTCTTCAATAAGTAACTTTTCACGGAACGACAGAACGGGTTATTTTTATTTGGACCTTAATAACAAGTTTCATGTTCAAAAATTTCTCAAATTCTGTCCACGTAATCCTCCATGTCGGATTTTGCTCAGAAATCCCTGTTTTCGCAGCAGGTACCCGAAATTGCACAAAACCCCTTCGATAAGTAACTTTTCACGGAACGACAGAACGGGTTATTTTTTATTAGGACCTTAATACGCAAGTTTCATGTCCAAAATTTTCTCAAATTCCGTCCACGTAATCCTCCATGTCGGATTTTGCTCAGAAATCCCTGTTGTCGCAGCAGGTACCCGAAATTGCACAAAACCTCTTCGATAAGTAACTTTTCACGGAATGACAGAACGGGTTATTTTTTATTTGGACCTTAATACACAAGTTTCATGTTCAAAATTTTCTCAATTTTTGTCCACGTAATCCTCCATGTCGGATTTTGCTCAGAAATCCTGTTTTGCAGCAGGGACCCGAGATTGTACAAAACCCTTCGATAGTAACTTTTCACAGAACGACAAAACAGGTTATTTTTTATTTAAACCTTAATACACAAGTTTCATGTTCAAAATTTTCTAAAATTCTGTCCACGTAATCCTACATGTCGGATTTTGCTCAGAAATCCCTGTTTTCGCATCTGGGACCCAAGATTGCACAAAACCTGTTCGATAAGTAACTTTTCACGGAACAACAGAATGGGTTATTTTTTATTTGGACCTAAATACACAAGTTTCATATTCAAAATTTTCTCAAATTATGTCCACGTAATCCTCCATATCGGGTTTTGCTCAGAAATCCCTATTTTCACAGCAGGGACGCGAAATTGCACAAAACCTGTTCGATAAGTAACTTTTCATGGAACGACAAACGGGTTATTTTTATTTGGACCTTAATACACAAGTTTCAAGTTCAAAATTTTCTCAAATTCTGTCCACGTAATCCTCCATGTGTTTCATGCTCAGAAATACCTATTTTCGCAGCAGGTACCCGAGATTGCACAAAACCTCTTCGATAAGTAACTTTTCACGGAACGACAGAATGGGTTATTTTTTATTTGGACCTTAATACACAAGTTTCATGTTCAAAATTTCTCAAATTCTGTCCACGTAATCCTCCATGTCGGATTTTGCTCAGAAATCCCTGTTTTCGCAGCAGGTACCCGAAATTGCACAAAACCTCTTCGATAAGTAACTTTTCACGGAACGACAGAATGGGTTATTTTTTATTTGGACCTTAATACACAAGTTTCATGTTCAAAATTTTCTCAAATTCTGTCCACGTAATCCTCCATGTCGGATTTTGCTCAGAAATCCCTGTTTTCGCAGCAGGTACCCGAAATTGCACAAAACCCTTCGACAAGTAACTTTTCACGGAACGACAGAACGGGTTATTTTTTATTGGACCTTAATACACAAGTTTTATGTTCAAAATTTTCTCAAATTCTGTCCACGTAATCCTCCATGTCGGATTGTGCTCAGAAATCCCTGTTTTCGCAGCAGGGACCCAAAATTGCACAAAACCTCTTCGATAAGTAACTTTTCACGGAACGACAGAATGGGTTATTTTTTATTTAGACCTTAATACACAAGTTTCATGTCAAAATTTTCTCAAATTCCGTCCACGTAATCCTCCATGTCGGATTTTGCTCAGAAATACCTATTTTCGCGGCAGGTACCCAAGATTGCACAAAACTTCTTCGATAAGTAACTTTTCACGGAACGACATAATGGGTTATTTTTTATTTGTACCTTAATACACAAATTTCATGTTCAAAATTTTCTCAAATTCCGTCCACGTAATCCTCCATGTCGGATTTTGCTCAGAAATCCCTGTTTTCGCAGCAGGGACCCGGAATTGCAAAAACCTGTTCGATAAGTAACTTTTCATGGAACGACAAACGGGTTATTTTTTATTTGGACCTTAATACACAAGTTTCATGTTCAAAATTTTCTCAAATTCTGTCCACGTAATCCTCCATGTCGATTTTGCTCAGAAATACCTATTTTCACAGCAGGTACCCGAGATTGCACAAAACCTCTTCGATAAGTAACTTTTCACGGAACGACAGAACGGGTTATTTTTTATTTGGACCTTAATACACAAGTTTCATGTTCAAAATTTTCTCAAATTTTGTCCACGTAATCCTCCATGTTGGATTTTGCTCAGAAATCCCTGTTTTCGCAGCAGGTACCCGAGATTGCACAAAACCTCTTCGATAAGTAACTTTTCATGGAACGACAAAACGGGTTATTTTTTATTTGAACCTTAATACACAAGTTTCATGTTCAAAATTGTCTCAAATTCTGTCCACGTAATCCTACATGTCGGGTTTTGCTCAGAAATCCTTGTTTTCGCAGCAGGTAACCGAAATTGCAGAAAACCTCTTCGATAAGTAACTTTTCACGGAACGACGGAATGGGTTATTTTTTATTAGGACCTTAATACAAAGTTTCATGTTCAAAATTTTCTCAAATTCCGTCCACGTAATCCTCCATGTCGAATTTTGCTCAGAAATCCCTGTTTTCGCAGCAGGGACCCAAAATTGCACAAAACCTCTTCGATAAGTAACTTTTCACGGAACGACAGAACGGGTTATTTTTTACTTGGACCTTAATACACAAGTTTCATGTTCAAAATTTTCTCAAATTCCGTCCATGTAATCCTCCATGTCGGGTTTTGCTCAGAAATCCCTGTTTTCGCAGCAGGGACCCGAAATTGCACAAAACCTCTTCGATAAGTAACATTTCACGGAACGACAGAACGGGTTATTTTTTATTTGGACCTTAATACACAAGTTTCATGTTCAAAATTTTGTCAAATTCTATCCACGTAATCCTCCATGTCGGATTTTGCTCAGAAATCCCTGTTTTCGCAGCAGGGACCCGAAATTGCACAAAACCTCTTCGATAAGTAATTTTCACGGAACGACAGAACGGGTTATTTTTTATTTGGACCTTAATACACAAGTTTCATGTTCAAAATTTTCTCAAATTTTGTCCACGTAATCCTCCATGTCGGATTTTGCTCAGAAATCCTTGTTTTCGCAGCAGGTAACCAAAATTGCACAAAACCTCTTCGATAAGTAACTTTTCACAGAACGACAGAACGGGTTATTTTTTATTTGGACCTTAATACACAAGTTTCATGTTCAAAATTTCTCAAATTCTGTCCAAGTAATCCTCCATGTCGGATTTTGCTCAGAAATCCCGTTTTCGCAGCAGGTACCCGAAATTGCACAAAACCTCTTCGATAAGTAACTTTTCACGGAACGACAGAACGGGTTATTTTTTATTTGGATCTTACTACACAAGTTTCATGTTCAAAATTTTCTCAAATTCTGTCCACGTAATCCTCCATGTCGGATTTTGCTCAGAAATCCCTGTTTTCGCAGCAGGGACCCAAAATTGCACAAAACCTCTTCGATAAGTAACTTTTCACGGAACGACAGAACGGGTTATTTTTTATTTAGACCTTAATACACAAGTTTCATGTTCAAAATTTTCTCAAATTCCGTCCACGTAATCCTCCATGTAGGATTTTGCAAAGAAATACCTATTTTCGCAGCAGGTACCCGAGATTGCACAAAACCTCTTCGATAAGTAACTTTTCACGGAATGACAGAACAGGTTATTTTGTATATGGACCTTAATACACAAGTTTCATGTTCAAAATTTTCTCAAATTCTGTCCACGTAATCCTCCATGTCAGATTTTGCTAGAAATCCTTGTTTTCGCAGCAGGTAACCGAGATTGCACAAAACCAATTCGATAAGTAACTTTTCACGGAACGACAGAACGGGTTATTTTTTATTTGGACCTTAATACAAAGTTTCTTGTTAAAAAATTTCTCAAATTCTGTCCACGTAATCCTCCATGTCGGATTTTGCTCAGAAATCCCTGTTTTCGCAGCAGGTACCCGAAATTGCAAAAAACCTCTTCGATAAGTAACTTTTCACGGAACGACAGAACGGGTTATTTTTTATTTGGACCTTAATACACAAGTTTCATGTTCAAAATTTTCTCAAATTCTGTCCACGTAATCCTCCATGTTGGATTTTGCTCAGAAATCCCTGTTTTCGCAGCAGGGACCCGAAATTGCACAAAACCACTTCGATAAGTAACTTTTCACGGAACAACAGAACGGGTTATTTTTTATTTAGACCTTAATACACAAGTTTCATGTCCAAAATTTTCTCAAATTCCGTCCACGTAATCCTCCATGTCGGATTTTGCTCAGAAATACCTGTTTTCACAGCAGGTATCCAAGATTGCACAAAACCTCTTCGATAAGTAACTTTTCACGGAACGAAGAACGGGTTATTTTTTATATGCACCTTAATACACAAGTTTCATGTTCAAAATTTTCTCAAATTCCGTCCACGTAATCCTCCATGTCGGATTTTGCTCAGAAATCTTGTTTTCGCAGCAGCTACCCGAGATTGCACAAAACCTCTTTGATAAGTAACTTTTCATGGAACGACAGAACGGGTTATTTTTTGTTTGGACCTTAATATACAAGTTTCATGTTCAAAATTTTCTCAAATTCTGTCCACGTAATCCTCCATGTCGGCTTTTGCTCAGAAATCCTTGTTTTCGCAGCAGGTAACCGAAATTGCACAAAACCTCTTCGATAAGTAACTTTTCACGGAACGACAGAACGGGTTATTTTTTATTAGGACCTTAATACAAAAGTTTAATGTTCAAAATTTTCTCAAATTCCGTCCACGTAATCCTCCATGTCGGATTTTGCTCAGAAATACATGTTTTCGCAGCAGGTACCCGAGATTGCACAAAACCTCTTCGATAAGTAACTTTTCACGGAACGACAGAACGGGTTATTTTTTATTTGGACCTTAATACACAAGTTTCATGTTCAAAATTTTCTCAAATTATGTCCACGTAATCCTCCATGTCGGGTTTTGCTCAGAAATCAGTGTTTTCGCAGCAGGGACCCGAAATTGCACAAAACCTCTTCGATAAATAACTTTTCATGGAACGACAGAACGGGTTATTTTTTATTTGGACCTTAATACAAAAGTTTCATGTTCAAAAATTTCTCAAATTCCGTCCATGTAATCCTCCATGTTGGATTTTGCTCAGAAATAAATGTTTTCGCAGCAGGTACCCGAGATTGCACAAAACCTCTTCGATGAGTAACTTTTCACGGAACGACAGAACGGGTTATTTTTTATTTGGACCTTAATACACAAGTTTCATGTTCAAAATTTTCTCAAATTCTGTCCACGTAATCCTCCATGTCGGATTTTGCTCAGAAATCCCTGTTTTCGCAGCAGGGACCGAAATTGCACAAAACCTCTTCGATAAGTAAATTTTCACGGAACGACAGAACAGGTTATTTTTTACTTGGACCTTAATACACAAGTTTCATGTTCAAAATTTTCTCAAATTCTGTCCACGTAATCCTCCATGTCGGATTTTGCTCAGAAATCCTTGTTTTCGCAGCAGGTAACCGAAATTGCACAAAACCTCTTCGATAAGTAACTTTTCACGGAATGACAGAACAGGTTATTTTTTATTTGGACCTTAATACACAAGTTTCATGTTCAAAATTTTCTCAAATTCTGTCCACGTAATCCTCCATGTCGGATTTTGCTCAGAAATCCCTGTTTTCGCAGCAGGTACCCGAAATTGCACAAAACCTCTTCGATAAGTAACTTTTCACGGAACGACAGAACGGGTTATTTTTTATTTGGACCTTACTACACAAGTTTCATGTTCAAAATTTTCTCAAATTCTGTCCACGTAATCCTACATGTCGGATTTTGCTCAGAAATCCCTGTTTTCGCAGCAGGGACCCAAAATTGCACAAAACCTCTTCGATAAGTAACTTTTCACGGAACGACAGAATGGGTCCCTTTGTTTTGGTGCAAATGTGTCAACCTGACATGCGGGGTAAAGGTAGAATTGAAATACGAAATGACAACAGTGGATCTCAATAATCTTGGGTACCAAACCGAACCATTCGTCCTAGCCAAAGATGTGGCTCGGGTTTTCTATGTGAAGGACATGTCTACCAGACCAAAAAAAAGAAATGACAAGCAAGCGAATACAAAGCGCCACATAGTTCTTTCAGGGAAAAGAAACATCATGGGAGTGGAGGACAAAACAGACATGTCAGAAGATTACAATAAGTTTGATGAAATTCCGCCCTTCACCGTGAACACTGACCCAAGCATCCTGTTAAATGATGAAGATTCTCCATGGTTACGGCGCAATCATAAGCAAGGGACACACGCGAAGAAAAAGTTTATACCTAAACACTAGATAGGAAAGTTGGTGATGTGTAATAATGTATTAAACCTTTTATGTAACTTTGTTATGATTTTTATAAATCATTTGACTTATTTTTAGAAACTAATTGGACTTAAATCAATACATATAAAAGAAATTAGAAAATATAGATATGATTTTTACAAACTTTTAGAAACTAATTTGACTTCATTTGGACAATTAAATCAGTACATATAAAAGAAATCAGAAAATATAGATATGATTTTTATAAATAATGAAACTAATTTGAAACTAATTTGACTTCAAACAATAGATGTAAAAGAAATCAGAAAATTGAAAAAGGAATTAATGAGAGGGAAAAAACCTTTAGTCTCGGTTTGTATTAACAACCGAGACTAAAGGTGGGCTTTGCGCGCGCAAATTTCAGCCGCGGCCCAAACAACCCTTTAGTCTCGGTTCATATTAGGAACCGTACTAAAGGCCCTTTAGTCCCGGTTCCTAATACGAACCGGGACTAAAGGTCCGTTTCGCATAGATTTGGGCGGTTTCAACCAAGTTTTTCCCACACACCGGCCTCTCTCCTCCCGCGCGCACACCAGCGAAGCCCTACTCCGCCAGCCGCGGCGAAGCCCTGCTCCGCCCGCTGCCGTGCCCCCATCCGTCGTCTCCCGGCTAGGTCCGCCCGCTGTGCCCCCCTCCGTCACCGCCCGAGGTCGCGAAGCCGGCTGCGCGCTCTCCTCCGCCGCCGCACCCCCGGCCCCTCGATCTTGTCTCCCTCTCTGACGTCTGCCCGACGCGCCGTCCCCGCCCACAGAGCCCCCCTCCGACGCGTCTGCCCCGCCCCCGCCCGAGGTCTGCCACAGCGTCGCCGCCGGAGGTGCGCCCTCCTCCCCCTCCCCCCAATCTGGCGCCGAAGGTACGCCCCCTCAACTCGATTTTTTTTGTTAGTTTAGGTTCTAGTTAGGTTAGTTTAAAATTAGGTTAGTTCAAAATTAGGTTAGTTTAAAATTAGGTTAGTTTAAATTAGGTTAGCTTAAAATTAGGTTAGTTTAGGTTGCAATATTTGTTTAGGCAAACTTCAAAATTCATAACTTTCAAACCACACAACCAAATTTAACAACCTTTATATCGTTGGAAAGCTCTAGACATGTAGTTTAGTTTTGAAGCATTAGTTTTCCATTTTGTATCTGTTAAAATTGATCAAAATACAGAGAGGCATTTCGACCATTTAATTCAAAACTTAAGTTTTTAAAATGATCGATTAGAGCCAATTTTAGTTTATTTTGTTACTAATTTTTAGAGCCAATTTTAGTTAATGTTATTATACTCTCAAAAATAGTTTTTTTCACTAGAATAATTATATTTTGTAGTCGGTTTTTGGTACGAATGCAAACCCAATTTTGTTGGACTACTTTAATCATTACCTTCCATGTTTGTCTATTTTTTTCTACTAGCAGATATAAGGAGGAACCTGCAGCTGAATCAAGGCGATACAAGGAGGCGCACAAAGCTTTTGTTTTCCTTCCGGTAGTTTGTTCATGTATAAAACTCAAATAGCTTTTCTAGGAAAATAGCTAAATATGTTATATTGTGTAAATATTGTTGATGAATATTGTGCATATGAAGATGAATATTGGCATATCACTTATCATATTACATTCGGTATGTAGTTAAGCTATGGATGCCCGCGGCAGAAATGACGCTGAAGAGGAAATATTAGCTGAGATCATATATGCCGGTGGAGAAGGTGGAGAAGATGTCGGTGGAGAAGGTGGAGAAGATGCCGATTTAGCTCACAATTTTTGAACGACTACGGTGAGGGAGCTGAGGTAGAACGAAGAGACGAAGGGCACATAACTAATTCTGGTGGAGAGGTATATTAAGCCTCTCGTGATAACTAGATGCATTAATTGATTTGTATTGCACTTATTAACGAAACTTTTTTCTTTTAGCCCTCCGGATCGAGCCAATCTGCTAGGCCCTCCGGATCGAGCCAATCTGGTAAACGAGGCCCGAGCAGAAGGTTGGGCAAACATGAAAGGTTCACGATCGAGGAAGTTGCTGCAGATGGCACGCCGCTTGCTCCCGCGGTGAACGTAAAAAATTATAAATCAATGTGGAATTGTTGTTAGGGACAGCATCCCGATCAGCATTGAAGAATGGCATAAGCCAAAGGGAGACGATGATGGAGGAGTTAGTTTTGTCAACCAAAGATACAAAGATGAGCTTTAGAGAACGCTCATGACACATTTCAGCCTACCGCCAGGTCTGGAAGAAAAAATGAAGTTGAAAGTAAAGGAGTGGGCTCTTAAGAAGATGGCCACACAATTCCAGAGCTTCAAGAAAAAAACATGGGCTGAGTATCTGAAGAACAAAGAAACCCCAACATTCACTGGAACACTAGAGAAGCAAAATTATCACTGGGCCGCATTTAGGCATACAAGGAATCGTCTAAAGCGGCGGAAAGGTCGGCAAAAAATAAGATAAATGCCGCGAAAAAAGAATATCACCATGTTTTGGGGCCAGGTGGCTATAGGACTGCCGAGCCTAAGTGGGAAAAAAGAGACGCCGACCTGATTGCTAAAGGGGTCATTCCAGAAACAGATAAATTTCCCGAGAGGTCCAAGCGCTGATTGTTCATGCATGGGTCATCGTTGGACCTAGAGATAGGGAAGCTTATTGCTGCAAGGTAAAAAATAAGGAAAAAATTGTACAGGTCACCAAAGATCTTGTTGATGTAATAGACAAAGTTCAAGAGGGAACATTCAAGCCTGACAGAGAGAACGACGAGCTGACCTACGTTCTCGGGAATCCTGAACACAAAGGACGAACACGAGGCTATGGCCCCGATTGTCCGTGGAATAAAGGGTTTCCGGAGAGTGCTGACACTTATAGAAGCCGTCAGAGAAAAAAGAAGCTGGATGCAGACCGGATCAAACGGATAGAAGCACATACCGAGGAATTGCAACGCATAGTCATGCGGCAGCAGGAGAAACTGGACACAATTTATAGCCAGCGGCAGCAAGAAGATCCTGCATTCGACGATAATATCGTCGTCCCATCTCAGAGGAAAAGCAGCGTGGGTTCCACGGCGCTCCTGGGTAATCATGATGCACTGATGGACGATGCACCGTTGGCTCGCCACCCCGTGGATGATATCACGGAGAAGACAATGTGTGATCTACATCAGTCAATGAAGAACATATCATTCAAGGTGGCGGTCGGCTATGCTTTACCTAACCAGCCTGGAGCAAGCTTCCATGGCAGTCAGATTCCAGCTGGCTTTGCTCATGTCGGGGTGGATGAAGTTCTGCTGGGATTTCAGACACTTGAGCTTAACATGGCTGGAGGTGACGGGGAGACGACACTGGGAGAAGTCAAGGGTGGTATCATTATATGGAAAAAGGAATACATCGTGTTTGCAGACTCCACCCCTCCACGAACTACTCCTTGTAGCAATCAACCTCAGCAAAGTCCACCCCTCCCCGAGAGGGACCCCAGCGAGTCCATCTCGATCTCAGCAAAGTCCACCCCTCTCCGAGATAGACCACAGCGTGAGTCCATCTCAATCTCCGGAGCGTCAGCCATCTCCACCCATTAAGCTGCTAAATAAGCGGAGGCTCACCCGTTCGCCTTGTAAGAAGACACAGAGAAAGAAGGCAAGAGACAAGACTCCTGAGAAGTTACCTTGGGAAAGGACTATTGAGGAAAATAAAGAGATCATGGATGCCTAGGTGAAAGCCTTTTTTGCACCGAAAAAGCCCGAGCCAAGGCAGCAAATACCTCCGGACGTCGCTGAGCGCTGCATTACGAACTTATATGACCCTCCACCAAAGCCGCCATCAGACTATGAGCACTATATTGACAACTCATATAACTCACTGGTGGAGCAGAGGAAAAGAGGGAAAAAAGTAGCCCAGCTCGGAGAACAGGAATTACAATCGGTCCCCCCGCTCAAGGTGTTTCCCGATAAGGACGTACACAACGACAGTACTGGTCTCAGTGTTGCTCCTCAAGTCATAGGCGACTCAGGTTACCCCATTGCTGAGATAGCATATAAATATGTTCACGGGAAGTCTCTGGTTAGACCTGAGCTGGTCGAGGATCTACCAACACAATTGCGAAGATTGCATAATTGGTGCATGCAAGCCGCAAAGGAAGGGAAAATCTATCTCGTGGCACAAGTTAGGAAGAGCACTACTTCCAAGAATACGGTGTGCATATTGATTTTCCCGAACTTTTTCAGTTATACAATCAAGACACCCTCGACAAATCTCTCGTCAGTTGCTATTGTCTGTAAGTGATTTATTTCTGTAATTTAAGTCATTAGCTCAGCTCGTTCATTGCCTGTAATTATCCTCACGATATTCTTTTGTACGCTATTATACCGAATGAAGATTCTGAACGCAAAAAGGAATCAATCTGGATATTGGGTTCATTGACCCGGATAAAGTTCATGAAGTCACCGTACAAAACCACCCCAAGGACACAGAGGCACTTTTGCTAAGGTTTTTAAAGCGACAACATACCAAAAAGAAATACTTTTTCCTTACAACTTCAAGTGAGTGTTACTGTCTTCTACACATTCTATTTTGCTCACCCGATGTTAAGTGTAATTGATGAGTTATGCATGACTGCGTATATAAACGTGCGCAGGTTCCACTTTATTCTGCTAGTCATTAAAATTGACCTCGGAGAAGTTGAAGTCCTGGACTCATTAAGGAAAGACCCTAAAGAATTCGCGAGCGTGTATTATATGATCCAGAGGTAATTTCAATCTCACTATATCGGTCTCTTTCGTTCATTTCCTGATATCAAGTAATTAATAACTCCTTTATTCATTTTCTTTGCCGGGCAGGGTTTTAAAACGGTTCATCAAGGAAGAACCCGGTGTATGGAAAGAGAAGCTGGATTTTTGTCTGAACAAGGTAAGTAGTACTACCTAGGTCCGCGCATCTCTTGAATTCTAGTTTCATTATTATTTGATTGAATTCTATTCTTGTATAGCGGTGCCTCGAACAGCCACAGGGGACTAATTTATGTGCATACTACGTTTGCGAGTACATTCACATGAAGACCAATGAGAGACTCAATAATCAAAGAACTAAAGATGTACGTAAACATTATTCACAATTTTATTTTGTTACCATCAATTGTGTTGAGTTTCATTCATAATTGTTTTGATGTCCTTTTTTATAGTTGCAGAGGAAGCGGAACGCGCTCCTACCAAAGATCCGCGTAAAAGCAATTGCGGAGGAATTGGCGGGATTTCTCCTTACGGAGGTCATACCTGAAACCGGAGAATACCACTATAGCGAATAATATGCCTCCATGTACTAGTGATCTCCATATGTAATTAAGTAGATATATATGCCAAATTGTATGTGTTATGTATATGCATCAACGTGATCTTCATGTAGTACTTTATGTTTGGCCAAACTTGTTTTTGGCGCATCGACGTGATCTCCGTAAACCCCTCCTAAACACAAAATCAGAAACCCTAAACCCCTCCTAAACCCTAAACCCACCCTAAAAAATAATTGAAATGAAAAGAAAAATGCACATACCTTTCGTCCCGGTTCGTGTTACGAACCGGGACTAAAGATCTCCAGCGACGCGCGCTCTGTGAGGCCACGTGGGAGGGCCTTTAGTCCCGGTTCATAACATACTGGGGCTAAAGGGGGGGCTTTAGTCCCAGTTCGCCAGTCCTGGTTCGCCAACCGGGACTGAATCCCTGTTTTCCACTAGTGCGCCTATCCTTAGCGCATGCGTTGTGCATGGCCTAAATCCCTGAAAGGCCAAATTTAATCGGATTGACACAGATGTGCTATCCATACTCGTCAAGTCTTTTCCACCTGGCGGCTGAATAAGATGGAAGTGAGAAAAGCCTGGAGTAGAAGAAACTGGTCGTCGTTTTTGCTTGTAACTTCCCGTAACTTTGTTTCTGCAGCATAGATCGATTAATGTTAGGCGCGAGGATGATACATAGCTGGGAAAGGATTGAGCTATTTGGCCAAGTTAAGAAAGCGTGGTATAGGGTATTATTCATCTTGTCATTCATCAGCACGGCATTATTTGTGTTTAAAACGTACGGGTGTCTTCATTCAAGCTATATTACATCGGATAAGAATATCTGGGTTATCTGCAAAGGAAAAGCGTGTCATGTCTCTTCTAATTTCATGAAACTCGAGTTACTCAAAACAGTACACAAATCCAATGAGAGAATAGAAGCTGAATGAAGTTTCATAAAGTGCTGAAATATTTATGAACTAGTGCCACGCAAAATGTATTGCTGAAACATTCCGATGTGTCGTGCGGGCGTACTCAGCTTCAGCCAAGTTAAGGCAAAGCCATGGTCATTAACATGGGTTGGAAGGCATGAACCACGCCAGCAGCGGCCAGCTCAGGTGCTGCCATAGGCCCTCGATGTCCACTAGTACAGATCGGGCAAACGTACACGGTCGACTTTGGCCATCGCAAACGATTATAGGGCCCGTCGCTATCCATGGGAGGACGATGGGGGGTATATCGCACATGGATAAATAAGTCGTGTGCGATGTCGCAAACTTCGCAGACGACTGGTTTTCGTAAACCGTGTGTGATGTTTCTGGTTATCGCACACGCTAACAGTTCTTTAGTCGTCTGGGTTACAAGTTATTTGCACACGCTTTTACTATGGTCTTTCGTGTGTGTTTAAAAACTTATTGCTAACGCTTGTCGTAGTGCTTCTCGTGTGTGTTTGAAGACCTATCGCACACGTTTATAATTTTTCAGGACCAGGCTGTAGGCTTTCATTTCAGATTCATACATTTTCACACATGAAAATCTCCTTCTTGTTTCATTCATTTCACACTACATATTCGTACATTGCAACAAAAGTATAAATTGCTAGATACAAAAATGTGAAAACTATACAAAAGAAGAACAAACTATTCTTGGTTACGTCTTTGTTTTGAATGCGAAAAATGTCTTCTAGCTGTACCTCATCATGGTCATCATCCCGCAGAGGATATCACTTATGTGATTCGCAAAGGGTAGACGCCACTCGCTAGAAAAGAAGGATACTTCAGAAATCTCATCATCCTTCTTTCCGGAGAGGTGCTTCGCGAAGAGGAAGAGAAATAATTGCAAGTAGCTAAGGCAAGCTACTTGCAAGTATTGCTCAAAGGGCCTGCATGTTTCATGCATAAAATTCATTAGAACGAGATTGTAGAAACAATGAAGAGAGTGCAAATCAAAATGCTTGCTCACTTACTAGGTACAAAAGAAGGCAAATGAATGTGGTGAACCTTGCCTAGCCGCATGGATCATATTCACCAACTAGGTATTGGGGCAAAGCCCTCTGCCCCTTTGTTTTCTTGTACAGTGCCACCAAAACATGATCCCTATTACACAAGTATAAAATATAGAAGATCTTATATACAAGAATAAACAAGATCTAACAGTAGTTACCAGTATTAAACAAAGATACAACATAATCGAGGTGCACAAAGATCTAACAGTACCACACAAATAAACAAGGACTAACAAGATATTCTAACAGTAGAAACCAATATAGAATATCTAACTGAACCAGCCTATTCAACAAAGATGCAACATAATCGAGGTGCAGAAAGATCTAAGAGTACCACACGAATAAACAAGGAATAACAAGATATTCTAACAGGTTGGGCAACTAACTAATCCGACCTTGCTACAACATGAACAAGATACGGCATATAAAACATGGAAACGAGCGCTAACCTTCGGGATGTCGACGAGAAGACGACGATATCGCCATGGAGGGGTGGGAGGCCTTGGACAGGCATCCCTCGAGGTCATCGGCCGGCGGGGAAGGCCAGATGCGGCAGCGCCACACCACGGGGGCCAAGAGGGAGTGTGCGACTATAGAGGAGAGGAGGCGGCTGGGAGAGGGGAGAGTGGATTGTGTGTACGGGTCAAGCGCGTCTGGTCCTTACTTATAAGGTAGGGTTCCACTTATTGGGCCCTAACGGCCCAGCGGATATCACACACGATTATAGAGGACTAAAACGTGTGCGAACATGCAGTCGTCTAAGAAGTTATCGCACACGGTTATGGGTGGGCATAACCATGGGCGATAGTTGTGCTAAACGGTAGATATCGCATACGCTTTTTCTGAGTCATAACCGTGTGCGATATCTCTAGTTTTTTGCCAAATTTATCAAGTTCTGAACAAAACATTGAAATACATTGGAAACGAGTACTAGACATAATGGAACCTGGTTAATAATATTTGGATAATATTAGTTGCTACCGGAAGGGCACCATTAATTCAAACGCATGGTTTGCCCTTCCTTCTACAAAAAGATTGGACATTCCCAATCTCACGGTACGTACATGTATATAACACATAAAAAACACCTAGTAATACCTATCTAAGCATCGTCGTCGTCGTCAGAGAGGACGACAATGTCTTCGTCGCCGGCTAGGCCCTTGCCGTTGCTTGAGGCCTTGGCATCATCGGCGAGCGGGTTGCCGGACCCTGAGGCCTCGGCATCATGGCGAGGGGCTTTCCACTTGGCCAAATGCTTTGCCTCGCCGTGCATCCAGAGCCACGTATGCTTGTTGGCCTCCTTCCTGGCGTGCAGTAGCGCACGCACCCGGTCCTTGTGAAGAGAGTCGAAAGACTCCTCGACCATGCGATGCACCACTGCTTCCTCACGCCACGCCGACGCGATGGACACCTCCGCCAACTTATGCTCCTGTAGTTCCTCTGGACTGGCCAGCGGCTCATCCGACGACGAACCCGAATTGCCGTCTTCAGGCTCCTCCACCGTGAGGTCAACGAAGTTACCCCAAGCTTTGTGCGCTGGGGATAGCTCCTCCTTTGCCTCAGTCGGCGTGAGCTCAAATGAGTTGCTCCCAACTACGGACGTTGTGGACAGCAGTTCCTCCGACAACGCCGGCGTGACGGCCAGATCTGCCATGGCTTCTGTGCTGTGAGGCATTGTACAAAAGCTAAATAAACAAATAGCCATGTCCGTCGACGAAATATATAGGCAAGCAGGAGTATGCCAAAAGGCGGGAACGCCATGGTATTTCATAATAATCGTGAATTCTGAAAGAAGCGGGAAGACGAATTATTAGACCCAAAAAAATGTGTGCGATGGATAACAACGCACACAGAATCTGCCACTAAATCATGTGCGGTGAGGTAACAACGCACACGCATTTGTCACTCTAGTCGTGTGCGATAGATGAGCGATGGATAACAACGCACACGCATTTGTCACTCTAGTCGTGTGCGATAGATGAGCAGCGCACACGGCTATTCTCGCTCTGCCGTGTGTTTTAACTAATTTCATATATATATATATATATATTGATATTTGTAACATAAGACTAGCGAGGAAACATCCTAAACATAAGGAAAAGAGCAAACTAACTATTACAATAATCTACACTACTACTCCTCATCGGAATCAGAGATGTAGATTATCTCCTTGCCGGAGCCTGAGGCCTTGGCATCATTGAATGCGCGCGATCTGTCTTCTTCTAGCTTCTTGGCGATGGAGTCTTCGATGACGCGATGCTCTTCAATCATGGCCCAGTCGTCCTCCTCAGCCTTCTCGGCCTCGCGCACAGCCGCCATGGCCTCCGCGGCCTCAAACTCAGCTTCCTCGGCCTCGCGCTCAGCCACCTCCTAGCACTCGAGACGTGCCCCGGCGTCGCGCTCTGAGGAATCCTCTGGCCTTTCCATCACCGCGTCCTCGCCCTTCTCCAAATTCGCCTCCTCCTCCTCCTCCGGGCACTCGTTCTCCACGCGTCGATGGCGCGCAGGCGGAGAGGATTTTCCGGAATCCGAAGATGGGGAGGAGTTCCCAGAAGCCACAGCGGGCACGCCAATGCTCCATTGAGCAACACACGACAGGCGAGCGGTCTTCTTGTGGCACACCATGGTGTACCTACTGAGTCTACGGTGGCCCCGCTGCTGAGTTCACTGATGAACGGCGGTGAGCGGCATTATATAGGATGAGGAAGCTGGCTCGTCGCCAACGCGTGGCAAACTGGAGGAGGTGAGAAGGTTGTACAGTGTACATGCGTCGAACGGAATACGGGGAGGCAATTGAGATTATAGACGATTCGTGGAAGTAACGCGTGTGTGAAACATAACGATAATGCAGACACGTTGCTATATGTAACCGTGTGCGATATATCGCCAATGGTTTAGAAACCACAACCGTAGGTGAATGTTTGACCAACGAACACCGTTCAGGGACTCGCACACGGCTATAATTGCGAAGCGAATGCGATAGGGGATAACGCACACGGGTGGCTGCTTCCGTGTGCGATGGCGGGACCTTAAATTGCCCGATCTGTACTAGTGGTCCTTCACTGCCCCGCTCTTGAGGCAGAACACGCCAACGCCATGCTGGCCATCGTCGTAGCAGCTGGCCACGTTCTTCCACGAAGATGCCCGGCTCAGATCATCCTCGGTGTAGTAAACCCGGCCGGCCTGCAGCTCTGGGTGCAGCCTCCTCGATACGCACAGCGACTCGTTCGCCCCGACGAACAGCGCCGTGTCGCCGACGTCGTCTGTCTCCTTCCACTGTGCTCTGTCAAGGACGTGCACCTTGAATGAGCACATCCACCGGCCCGGGTTATCGTGCTTTTCCATTTTGAGCACCACCAGCAGCCGCCCGCCCGGTGCTGCCACGAGGTACTTGCGGCAGAGATACGGGTGGCTGCCCGCGTCGGCCAGCATCGGTGTGACCGCCACGCTCATGTATACGCCGATGTCGGCGTCGTGCTCCCACGCTTCCACCGTGCCGGAGTAGGTCACGGAGTAGAACCTGCCGTCGTGGTGGATGGCATCCTGGATGCCGTCGCGCGAGGGCGTCAGCCTCCACGCTGCGTCCTCCGCCGTCATGAAGGCAGGGACGCCGAACAGTGATCCCATAATCAGCATGGTAGTGGCGCCATGGCCACTGTCGGGGGAGTCCGAGAGGACGATCTTGCAGTAGAGGTGGCCCAACTGGTTGTATCTCAGTGTGAACTTCCCGCGCGGCTCACGGCCGCTGGCGTACGGGGGACCCCTGACGAAGGGTTTGTAGACAAATATGTAGCCCCCTTGGCGCGGCTCAAGGAAGGGGATGGTGGTGATGCCGGGAGCGCGCGCTGCTCCCTGGTGATCGGGTTCACGAGGCTCATCCGGCCGCGGGAGTCAGTCGTGGCAAGCCACCCACAGGAGGAGCCCAGGACGATGTAGCCGCGCAGGGCGGGGTCGGGGGCGCGCACATCGGTGGCGCGGCGGTCGGTGAGGGAGAATAGCATTATTAGCATGGCGGTCTCCGGGGTCTCGCCGGGGAACACGAGCCACGACGCCTCCGGTTTGAACGAGTCGCGCGACTCGCGGAAGATCGTATCGTATACGTTTCCTTGTATAGCTGTTGTAAACCGTGTTGTACACGTTGTTGTTTATATAAAGAGCAAAGGCGCTACCCAAGCCAGCAAGGATGTAGTCAATCAGTTCTTCATCGGGCAAGGGAGCACCGACGGTCGCCGTGGCATCGGCGAAACCCTTCATCTGGTGGAAATATCAGCCGCCCCCATGTCGTGCCGCCCCCATGAAGAACTGATTGACTACATCCTTGCTGGCTTGGGCAGCGCCTTTGCTCTTTGCTAGTTGAATGCCCGTGCGTTGCTACAGACACCCAAGTTTCTTTCCTATCCGTCATTCTGTTTCAGATTTACCCTACTCCAATAAAATCGCCATTGTATTTCATAGTCATACCACTACATTGTTGCCATTGTACTTCGTAGTCACCTTTACTCCAATAATGTCACTCGCTGTTGTGTGGTTACTCCGATAATATGTCACTCGCTGCTTCGTGGCAACCACTCCGATAATATGTCACTCGTTGCTTTGGGGCAATCTTTTCTCCAACTCTAGTAAATCGTCAGTTGTTCCATAGCTCATGACTTCAGAGTTGCTACGTGATGCCATATTAGAAGTCTTATCTACACATAGATGCACCACTTTTAGAACAATGTTTGTCCTTCATTATTCTTTGACGAGAACAAATGTGTAGCGTTTGCCCAAAAAGTTAATAATTTTTTTTGTAAAGCACACCATTAATTTGCTACGGAGCAATAAAAATATTGTACCAATGATTAAGAAGGCATTCATCTTGTTCCCAATATCATCTCTACAATTGCCTATGCTCTTCACTCTGGTGCAGCGTGCTCATCTGAACTTCTTTCTCCACTTCTTTGTACCCCACTACTTTAAGATATCAATCCATCTCCCTCTGTGTTTCCATCCACCCTTCGCCTTCCCACCCTCGTATCTTTCCTGGGCAGCTTTGGTCCACCTTTGATGCCCCGAAGAACCATTTTTTCCTTCACATTTACAGTGTAGCCTTGTTCATTTGTTGTAAGAAAAAATATAGGCCTACATTCAATATATACACAAAACTCTCAAAAACAGTGCGCCAAACAAATTGAAATTTGCAAATCCTCTTTACATGGCATCACGTATTCTTTTGACGGTACAGTGTAGCTTTCCAAGGCAAAGTCCATCCTGCTGTACCATCATGCCAGATCTGAAGGTAGGAGAAAGGCATCATTGTTTTGTTCACTCAGTTAAAAGGTAGCACAAATGCTCATCCCAGAATATTTTTAATTGCACTATCAATTCTAGTTTCACATTTGTGGTTTACAAACAATTAAAATAGCTAACAATTTTGAGATTCTGAAAACATAGAAAAATCCGTTCCTATATTTTGAGCTTGACCTCTACCCCACCATATTCTAAATATTCAAGCTGCTACAAAGGTGCAAATTAAATTTAAATACAGGAATGAAAAATGTGTAAATATAAAGTTATACCTTATCAAGTTATCATGCATTAGAGATAACATCTTCTCTATCATATATACATACATACACTGCTTAATATTCCTCTTTGCATCAAGCATCTGCAACTTCATTAAAATCTGAACCAATAATGTGAGATATATAAAATTAGAATAGACTAAATCAAGAAAGGTGAAAATGGTTCACACAGTTTTTTTTTTGTGTTGTACATTTTCTTCAAACAAATTCTTAAAGTAGACAAGTAACACTCGAAGAGCTGCGTAAATGCTTGAGTCAAATGACTAACCAACAAATCCCACAGAATTCAACATTTTTGGTCTCCTACAAGATTCAGTACCTTCAACCTGGTATAGAGCGAAGGACAAAGATGCCAATGCAAATGACAAGCTCCAGTACCTGCAATTTAGCATATTAATTATTTGATTAATATTTGAGATGGGCTAAAGGAAGATATTATGTATTCCTAAATCGTCGTTCCAGACTTCCAATGCCACTACGCATTAGGTGTATTGTACCTTTCATATGAAGAGTTTTGAGCACATACACTTTATGTAGCTCACGAAATAAATTATCCAAACACCGTCATAACAAAGATCAGAAGTAGATGATCGGTATTTCAGCATGCAATAAATAGAGTGCATTGTCAAGCTTCATGCGCTGACCACTATTGCAAAAGACTGATCTGATGGAAAGGACCAGACAATTCACTTATACACTTCAACACCCCCTCTCACGTGTGACTCGGGGAGGGAGAGGCCAACACGTGCAACCGGAAGAGAGCGACGGCGCACGAGTCTCAGAGGTATGGCTCAAGAGGCCTATACGTGGACAAAGAGGGGGCAACAACAATTTTAGAACAAATTGCGCAAACCAGGACTCGAACTCGAGACCTTGGCTCTGATACCATAACTTCATGCGCTGACCACTATTCCAAAAGACCGATCTGATGGAAAGGGCCAGACAATTCACTTATACACTTCAACTCTCACGTGTGACTCGGAGAGGCCAACACGTGCACACAATCTCAGAGGTATACGCCTCGGCCAATACATAGACTCAGAGGTATGACTCAAGAGGTCTATACGTGGACTCAGAGGTATGGCTCAAGAGACGTATACGTGGACACAAAGGGGGGCTACAACAATTTTTTAATAAAGTGCAGAAGCTAGGACTCGAACTCGAGACCTTGGCTCTGATACCATGTCAAGCTTCATGCGCTAACCACTATTCCAAAAGACCGATCTAATGGAAAGAGCTAGCGCAGTCCACATATACTGTAACATGCATAACATGTTGATGGTCAAGAGGGAGTGTGTTTTCACAATCTCACCTTGTAATTAAAACTTTCCAGCGCTCATTTATATATGTATCCTGGGAGTAATCCACACAAGAGCACTGAAGGCAAGTGAAACACACATTTCTTCTCTCTATTAAAAACGGAAACTACTCATTTATCTTCTCCTCAATCGACATAACCCTGTGGTGATGCAGCATTAGAGTATGGATTAGTGACCAAGAATTAGAGTATTGGACAAACATGCTCAAATAATATTCATCCATATACAAGATCTACATAACGAAATTTCTACACAATACATACATATCATGATACACTTGGTACAGTACAACAAATACAGTATCTATACAGCAAAATATGCACAAAAGGCTCTTCTGTAGTAGGGCGCACTTTCCCCTCCTCCTCGCTACAGTAGCAGAGGAGGCGATTTCTTGGATCCGCCCGCGCGCCGCGCTCTCGCCGTCGCGGATCCGCGGGATCTCTCTCCCCCCGTCCGCTCCGGCGGCGGGTGGGTGGGGGATCCCCGGATCCCTTCGTGTACATAGAGTAGGGGTGTGGGGGTTTCCCGCCGGCGGCGCTGTGGAGGCGGCGGTGCGGTTGGTGGGGTTTTGGCGTCGGCGGCCATCCTCTCCGGCGGGGGAGCTCCGGTGGGGCCTCTTCGTGCGGTCGTCGACCCCGCCGTGCTCGCGGATCCACGGATCTGCCGTGCGCGGCCTTCTGCTCCAGCTGCTGCGGTGCGGCGGCGCTGGAGCTGCGTTCTTCATCCAGGGCTGGGCTGGTCGGGCCCTCCAGCCTCCCCCAGCGACGGATCCGGTGGCGGCCGAGGCAAGGAAGGGAAGCGGAGCCAGGGGGGCGCCTGCCCGACGTGTTCATCGTCAACAAGCTCGTCGCGGCGCGGCGGGCAGACACGGCGGCGCCTCTCAAGGGTTTGAATGTGCCCAGGCTGTGGCAAGGTGGTTGCCGGCCTTCGTCTTCGTCGCCGGTGGAGCTGCGGCTCGCGTTTCCGGTTCTGGATCATCCACTTCGTATGTTTGTTCTTCGTTTTTCTTTGTTCTATGTACTGTGTATGTGGACGTCCGGTGAATATATGCGGTTGTTGGATGTGTCAAAAAAAAAAAAAAAGCAACTCACGGATGTACAAAAAACCATCTGAAGAGCAAAGCATCAAGCAGAACCTTGCAAAGGAAGGCCAAACGTGGTGGAGCACCCTGCGCTGGATGTTGCTGAAGCACGGATGCACCCCGGGCTAGATGTAGCTGAAGCACGGCTTGACAGCAGCGGTGGATGTCCGATGGTGCAGTTCTTGGGTGCCACGTCCACGGCGACCTGGGCGACGAATTGCTCCATCGCCAGGGCATGTACCACGGGGCCTCTCCTCTTCCTCATATGGATCCCATCACCCACCCTCTCTTCTTCCCACTACTAGGAAAAGCCTTAACAGTGGCGCACCAAAAAGGGATTCTGTGGCGCACCCAGCAAATTTGCTGGGTGCGCCACAGAATTCTCGCCACTAAAATTTATTATTTCTGTGGCGCACCCCCACCACCGTGCGCCACAGAAGTTTTTTTGAATTTTAAAAAAAGGGCGGCCAGATCTAGATCTGGATCTGACCAGATCTAGATCTGGCCGCCGGAATTTCGTTTCGTTTCATTTCGTCGGAGGTCGTTGGGTGGTGGAGGATGGTGGTCGCCGGAGGTTGGTGGAGGATGGTGGTCGCCGGAGGTCGCCGGAGGTTGGTGGAGGATGGTGGTCACCGTAGGTCGCCGGAGTTCGCCGGAGTTGGAGTAGGATGTCGCCGGGTGGAGGGAGAGGTCGCCGGAGGTGGTGGAGGATGTCGTCGGAGTTGAAGGTCGCCGGAGGTGGTGGAGGAGGTCGCCGAAGGTCACCGGAGGTCGCCGGAGGTGGTGGAGGAGGTCGCCGAAGGTCACCGGAGGTGGAGGAGGAGGTCGCCGGAGGTGGTGGAGGAGGTCGCCGGAGGCGGAGAAGGTCGTCGGGGTGGCGGAGGAGGAGAAGGAGAGGAGAAGTGGAGGAGAAGGAGTGGAGGATGGAGGAAAAGAGAAGAGGAGAAGTGGAGGAGAAGGAGGATGGAGGAAAAGGGGAGAGGAGAAGTGGAGGAGAAGGACAGGAGAAGTGGAGGAGAAAAGGGGAAAAGAGAGGGAGAAGAAGGGGTTCGGCCGGCGGGATTCAAATTTCGAATCCCGCCAACAATTCTGTGGCGCACCCAAGCCTGGTGCGCCACAGAATTTTTTTTTCTTTTTTTTCTTTTTTTTGATTTTGCTGCGAAAAATCGTCTGTTTGAAATAACTTTTTTTTCTTTTGGAATTTGAGGATTCTGTGAATTGCTGACCGGGTATACCCCGGTAGATTCGAACTCGGATTTTTCTCACGATTTTTTTGACATATTATTTGCGTTATTTCGACGTCGTATGCAAAAGTTATGGCCGTTACAAGTTTTTTTTCCTGTTTGTTGCAGAAAAGGTCAAAATTCGTATTTCAAAATTTATATACCTACTAGACACTCATACCTAACTACATGTCAAAGGATTTTATTTATGGAATTTTTTATCATTTTCTTTTACTTCTTGCAAGACAAAAAAGGCGATCCACTGGGGGGATGGGATCTGAAGAAAATAATTCTGTGGCGCACCTGGCTACATTCTGTGGCGCACCTGGTGCGCCACAGAATTTTTTTTTTCCAAATTTCATCCACCCCCCAGAATTGTTTTCTGTGGCGCACCTAGCCATGTGCGCCACAGAAAGTCCGCCACAGAAATGTGACTTTCTGTGGCGCACCAGGCTTGGTGCGCCACAGAAAGGTGATATTTCTGTGGCGCACCGACCTTGGTGCGCCACAGAATGTCTAATTTCTGTGGCGCATGTGGTTTAGTGCGCCACAGAAATGTAACTTTCTGTGGCGCACCAGGCACCGTGCGCCACAAAAAATAATTCTGTGGCGCACCAGTTAAGGGTGCGCCACAGAATGTCAACCTACCTATAACCCTTTTCCTAGTAGTGTCCTCATCAATCCTTTTTTCTGCCTCGATCTAGATCCTCATAGCTTAGTGTGAGAAGAGGCGGGCGAGGGTGGAGGTAGATGTGGTCATGTGGAGGCGGCGCGACGGCTAGGCTGGGAAGATCGAGGCGATGGATGGTGTGGGAGGCTGGCTGCGGCTGCGGCGGCGACGGCGGAAAGAAGGTGATCCACAAATAGTTGGGCAGCACCTTATGAGATCATGGAATACGACGCCCATGGACGACCGCGGTCGGAGCTTGCTGGCGAGGTGCACGGAACGGGGACTGTGACGGGAGGCGGGGTCGGAGAGGCGAGATGACGACGGAGGGAGGAAAAGCCGCGCTCCCCGTCGACAGGAAAGATGGTGAGGCGGGAACGCGCGGTGGAGGCCGTCGCTGGCCGGCGGCAATCAGATGCGAGCGCGGGGCGCGTAGGAGAGCCGGTTCGACGGCGTACGTACGGCGAATCTGCCGCCGGTGGTGGCTGGCAACACCCGCTGCCGCTGAGAAGGGGACGAGGGAGGCTGACCGAGAGATGGGTTGTGAGGGGAAAATACCTAGGTGGGATAGCCTGTGCTGGGCCAGGCCAAGTGATCATCCGAGATGGGCTGAGCATGAACGGGCGATCGAGGGAACGACCTGCGGGCAGACTACGTCGATGGAGAGATGGTTCGCTCGGCGACGTACGAACGACCAACTTCCATTTCTATACTACTATTAAAAGAGCAAACTTGTTGTGATACTTTAAATCTGGACCGTTCAATATCCGATCAAACAGTCCAGATCGTCCCAATGTTTGACAACTCAACAATGTCCGATTTTTCCCGTTTTACCCTTCCACCAAATCACATAATACTACTAAATTGCCACTCATCTCCGATTCGTTATTTCAAAATTCATCGGTCAGGGCTCGTCGAGCCTCTCATGGCAGAAACCTGCGTTGCCTAGGAGGCTAGGAGGACGAAAACATGTGCGCCGCCGTAGGCTTGGACCTGTGCTCCACCGCGCCCCGGTCGTGGCTCCGTGCAGGGGAGGACAACGGAGGTCTATCAGTGGCCGCGTGTAGCCACGAGGAGAGGTGGAGCTTGGGGCTGGGCTGCACGACCTCTGGAATCCGTCTCCTCCCTGGTTCACCTCCCGGCCGTCAGCGCCCCGTCCTGCCTGTCCCCCGTCGTCGGCCTCCCCACTGCATCAAGTAAAACCAGAGAGGCGAGCAGATCCGCAAGGTCGCGCATCGGTGGACAATGAGGACGCGCATCGGTCTCCGCGCCTGTCGGCTGCGTGGGTCATGGTCGCCCTCGGCCACCTCGACCGAGGCTGGCACGCCGAAGGCTCCAAGGTGAACCGCATCGCTTCGCATCCGTGTGCAAGGATGGGAACCCTGCTGCCGAGAAGCCCGCAGCCTTGGAGGAGCGGTACAGCCTCGAGCTGGGTGCAGGGCAGGAGCTGGTGCAGTACACTTGGTGCCAGACGGCAGGTGCCGGTCGGCTGCGTCCTCGCGGTGAGCTGGGCGACGATGTACTAGAACACAACCTCATGGAGTATGGAGGCGTCGTCTTGGCCGCTCGCCGACAGGATCCTCGCGTTGCTCGCGTTTTGCAGGGCGACGGCGTGGAGGCAGGACACGTGGATGCACGACATCGAGGAGTTCGGGCAGGCCGGGGCACCGACACCACCAAGGTGAACCGCACGGGGTTCGTGGATCTTGGCGCAGGCTTACACTGCAGGAACGCTGATTGGAATTGGTGCAGGCTTCAGGTCAAGAACAGGCAGCGCGTGCGAGCACAATCCTTAAATTTCTACAGTGTACTGTGCACAAAGCCTTACCAATAACAGAGCTTGGTCAATCTGCTTTGGTGCATGTTTGCTAAATCTGTGGAAAGCTAGAAACGACAGAAGTTTAATCACAGAAGAACAACACTGGAACTCATTTAATCAGAGAAGATTTGCAATGGGCAGTCAGAGCACACAAAGGGAGAGACAACATCCAGATTTGGGCTCAAATATTTCAGACATAAAGGACCAGAAACCCCTTCTTTTCTTTTCTTCTGGTTTTAAGAAGTAGTGTACTTGAATGCAGTGTACAAAAAAAGGAGAAATATGAAATATTGCATGCTAAGTTTTGGTGCTGGTTATTATTAGTCAAGTTTACTGAAATCAAACTGATACAAAGGGATAAATGGAGATAAGGGACTGCTTAACTTTCAGATGGATGATGCAAGTAAGGTTTGGACATGTCACCATCTCTGCTACGGCCAATGCTAAAATGTACTACTACATATGATGAAGGAGATCATTAATGCCTGGAATTGCAGATTGGTCAGAAATGGAACTTATTGGAGATTTTGCATTTTTCACTTAACTGAACAAGCCACTGCTGGTCACAGTTGAATTGCGGTAAAGTTTTGCTAGAATCTGATGCATGAACACAACTACACAAGCTGAACTATTGTAAAACAAAGACTATTGAGTTGATAATTTGTACAGCCGATAAGAATAATCTGAACATAATGATGTGTTATCTGCACGCTAGAATATTTTTATATTTGGAAAGTAAAAAAACATTTTTTTTGCTCGGAAGGACCTTTCGGGGAGGTGGTTAAGTTTTCGAAGATTGTGTAATTGCCGTTCAACATGCATTGCCATGTGCAACATTACTAGATAGTTTTGAAAACATATAGATGAAAGTTTTAATGTGGTTTCGTTTCACAATGAAAACTCTTGTGGAGATAAACTGCAATTAAATTCTAATAAATCAGTGCCATTAGCAACGTTGAGCCCCATCATGCTCCACATAAATTTCACATACGTGTTAATTATCACAAATCAATGATCATCTTATTACTATAATCGCAAAACCATCATTATATAGACGTGCGTTGCACGTGCACGTGTACTAGTAATAGTAAAGATATAAACAACATGTACAACACGGTTTACAACAGCTATACAAGGAAACGTATACGATACCATCTACTCTGCCTAATACTGGCAGCTCAGGCGGCTGTGGATGTTCGCCAGCATGTCCGGTGAGAGGTTGATGAGGCGGCGGCCGGCGGCGCCGACGCCTGCCTTTGTTTGGTCGCGCAGCATTGCATAGATCGATCGGGTTGCGGCTGTGATCGATCAGGTTTTACCGTCTCTACCTGGGTAAATTTGTAAAACACGGGAAGGATTCGCGCCAGGAGCTGCGCCTCGTCTTCCTCGCCGTCATCGCCGAGTGGAGCTTGCTGGAACGCCAGGAGCCGGAGGAATTTCGGGTTTTTCTTCCTTAACGCCGAGATCGCCCGCCGCCGCAATTCGCCGTCGCCGTTCGTCTCCGAGCCTGTACGACAACGCTGACACCCTCCCGGTGAGCTCCTGGTTCCGTTCCCGGTTTCCCCTCTTTGAATCCGTCGCTGTGGCCACTCTTCCGCTCGGCTTCGAGCTTGTCCGCCATGGACGCTCCGCAGCGAGTTCGTGCTCGAGCTGCTCCTGTGGCTACTGCTTGCTCTCTTCTTCCGCACTACACGCAGCACTCCAGCCCACCCCGACGCATGCACCGCACCTTCGGCTTCCTGGACACGCAAGGGAACCATCAGCGCTCCTCCCGTCCGTCGCTGTCGCCGTTCTGCAGAAGAACCTGAAAAGTCTGAACTTTCTGTCCGAAATTCAGTTAAGCGCCTCTCTTTGCTTCATGTGGCTTCGCTGCTGTATACAATCACTAGCCTAACCGCAGCCCAGTGCCTGCACTCCTTCTCTTCCATCGTGGAGAGCATGGTTCGAATCCCCTCCGGCGCAAAGGCGCCATTTTTCATTTCTTTTTCCCACACTGACAGGCTGGCCCCACCGGTCAGTGACCGTGGTGGCCAGCTCGGACCGCACACGCCCAGTCAGCGCCGCGTGACACTTGGGCCCGTGCGGCAGTGGCTCGGGTTGGTTCTGCCCCGCTGAGAAAAGTCTCATTCCTTTTTCCCGCACTGACAGGCTGGCCCCACCGGTCAGTGACCGTGGTGGCCAGCTCGGACCGCACACGCCCAGTCAGCGCCGCGTGGCACTTGGGCCCGCGCGGCAGTGGCTCGGGTTGGTTCTGCCCGGTGAGAAAAGTCTCAGATCCAGATCTGCACGTTTTCACAGAACCCCCTGGCTTTTCAATTACATCACCAATTAGTCCCTGGTTTTAAAATCTTAATATCCTTTAAGTTGTAACTCCAAATTAAATAATTCAAACATGTTTTCATATCAGAAAAATGTCACCTATCCAAATTTGAACTTTGTTTCTGGTTTTAAATAATTAAAAATTGTGATAATTAATTAAATGTTTATATGACTATGTAAGGTTGAAAAATGCATAACTTTTGTTGCACTAGTCCAAATTTTGCAAATAATATATCAAACTGAAACTAAAATTGCAACCTTCCTATTTAATGCATTTGCATGCATAATTAAGCAACTTAAATTTTCGAATTAATTGGAATCACTTTGTAATCAGCCCTTGCATATGTGGTTCTTTGCCAATTGTTTCAAATGGCAATGACCCCATTTAATTTGATCATGCATGCCATCTTTAGCTAATGCAAATGTCAACTTCATGCATCATCCCATGATTGCGCATTTGTATATTTTGTATTGATTGTGTTTTTTCTTCTACGTTTGTTTGATTGCTCCCGGTAGACGACGACGTGACTGCGGAGTGCTCTTTCGCTTCTGAGGAGTCTGCTCAGTACCAGGCTACCGAGCTGCCAGGCAAGCTTTGCTTACTTGCTACCATTACATTGTCTTCCATTCTTGCCGTTGTTCTATGCTATCCTTATTTTACGATAATTGTGTCTCGATCCCATTTATGTTTACCTTGCAGCCACATACAGCCATATCTCCACATCCTATCACCCTGTTGCTTGTTTACTTGTTAGCCTTGCGAGTCGTAGTTGCATGCTTAGCTTTATTGTTGCGAGTATGTCTATATTTTGTTTCACATGCTTAGTATGATAGGTTGGCTCAACTTTACTTAATATGATGCTAATGTTGTGGTGTTATAACTAAATGATAAGGCACCCGGTGGAAGGCCAATTCGTTAATGTTTTGTTCTGCTAAGTGTCGCACTAGGAACTCAATTCTTGTCCTCTTATCCAAGTTTGAGCGCACTACCCACTCGTGGGAGGTCCAATGGAACCCCCTCCAAGTTAGTACTTGATTTACCGATGGTCTAGGGAGCCACAAGTAGTTCGGGTTTTCTATTTGCTCATACGCATGATGATGGAGGTTTCTGGATGGTGGGTGGTTGCCGGCTGCACTTACATATAGATGTGGACGTGGTCTAACCGGGTAGCTACCGTTAGAGGAGGCATGGGAGGGTTATGTCTCACAAACAGATGGGTCCGCAACGGAGCTTCGGCCGAACTCTCGACGTGGGAAGACTCAGATGGGTGGCTCCCAAAGACTTGAAAGTAGAGATGGGAAGATTTGGGTTGAGAAGTCCTGCCTTTGTGGTTGTGGATTGATCGAACGTGTATGGGTTAACCATAGTGCACCCCTGCAGGGTTAAATCTTTTCAAAAAGCCGCGTCCGCGGTTATGGACGACTTGGTGAAGATGCTGGCTAACAAGATCATATATAACTTACACCTAATGATTCTATTTAACTTGACTAGTAAGTTAGACCTACTTCACAATAAGATGAAACTAAAACTTGACAACTACATGAGTTTCCCTCAGTTGCTTCCTCATACTTGGTTGAGGGGTGAATCTGGGAAGTGTTATGTTTGGTGTTAGAAGCTAGTTGGTTCCGATGCGCTCTCTTATCCCTCTCCAGTAGACAGAAGTGGTAGAGTGTCTCTATAGGATGTTTAGTGCTGCTGTTGCCGCCTCAGTCCACCTTCCTTTACTTTTGGTAGTCTTTGTGTTGGTATCTTTTGAGCATTGCTTGCCAGGCTGGTTGTGGCGCCCCGACCCGACTGCTATACAGTGATACTGTGTCTCCGGTTATCCGACACCACCAGACACACTATCAAAGCATAATAGAGAGATCAAGACTTGTGGAACAACTGGCACATCACAGACTCTACGACACAAATCATTATAGTTCAACTCTTATAATAGAGAAAGATAGCAAATGACAACCAGAGGTCACAGACCCAACATTACGACAAGCGGAAGCAAATTAGGTTGTTCTAAACAACAAGAACCAAATATGGCCTAAGAGGCCTACAGATAAACATCCAGCGCCAGCTGTTCCGGGATGTCCCAAGCTGCCACCTGGGAACCCCAGACTACTCGTCGACGTCCACAAAGAACCCACCTTCGAGGTCGGTGAAGTCCTCCTCTGAAACAAAACAAACGACGTTGAGTTCGACGAACTCACAAGATTAAATATAGAGCTTTAGCTCGATGAGGCTGTCAAAGTTTTATGGCTGTTTTGCAGAAAGCTGATTTTATTTCTGAAAACATAACTCAAAGGCATCGACTAATCAGAGTACTTTTAAGAGGGGTAAGAAGTAACTCTTTTCTTTGATCATCTTTCTCATCATCAACCACCATCATCAACCACAGTACCTGTTTCACCAAGGCACCTCCCCGAATCCCCCTCGAGGAAGTCAACCTTGCATTCTTGTTAGTACCTTTAGTACTCAGTTTTTAATCATTCCGTTAAAGTTATTCTATGATCTCTGAATCCGTCACCAAGTCGTCCTTAACCGTGGACACGGCTTTTCGAAAAGATTTACCCTGCAGGGGTGTACAATGTTTACCACGCGTACCGTCCGGCCCATTACCTGATCATTAGCTTTCTTCCTTGGAAAGCCGGCTGGGTGGGAGCGGTGTCGACTTCTCCCTCGTTAAGGACTTTCCAGGATCATCAGTGGCGGTAGGACTGCCAGGATCACATCACCCCGCCCCACGGCCACTCATTTTCCTAATACCACAATCCCCATCTCAGTTCATCCCACCATCATCACGCACGCGCAAATGGAAGCCCGAACTAGAGGACCCTGGCTAGCCCCACTCGAGCTATTTAGTCTATGAGGGTTCCTGCAATTGCATAGGCCTCACGCATGGGTGCACGCTCGGTCTTGGCTCGAAGGGGAGAACTCGCACTTAGGCGGCGAGAACGAGACAACCCACCACATTCCCCGTGGCCTCTCATCCCCGTCTTTAAGCAATTTATTATCCATCACCCCTATTTTCCATCACATCCGGCCATTCCATCAACTGTTCCAACTCTGAAACATCCACCGGCCATCTAAGCATTTGAACTAAGCAGGGCTAAGCATATACATAGCAAGTATACTTATCTCGGCCAACACTTCAATCCTATGGATATTAGGAAGGATACAGGTAATGGCAACAGATTTCTAATGCAACTAGTAGGATACTCTAATCCAAGCAAAAGACATTTGGAACCGAATGCAATATTATAGTGGGGAAAATAATTGCGGAAATATAGGATGAGACATGCTCAGAGGGGGGATTACGCTTGCCTTATTCAGCGGGCTGGTAATACGGTTCGTCAGGGTATTGCGGTGGCACCCCGACTGATTGATCTATTGATGCATAAAACACCGGAAAGACAACAATCAATAATCACTCATGCATAGCAAGTGCAATGCACAACCACATGATGGCATGACATTTTAAATGCACTGGTTTTACTATAACAACATCTAGCAATTTAAATGGGGTGCAAATTATAATTATTTTTAACAAGGGAAAAGATATAACCCCATAGTTATTTAATGTTCTCCCTAATTTCTAAAAGGTGCAGTACTACAAACCTGTTCAAATATGCATGCAGATGATGTTAAAGGACAGTACATAATATTATGAGCATTTTGATATATTAACCACATTTTTCTGATAAAACAATGAAAGTTATTGTATTTTTCTAATATCCATTTTAAATCTGCCCTTCTACTAAATTGTCAGAAAAAGTTATTTCCAGTATTTAGTTCAGCATGGAAATGATGTTAAAATGTAAAGTTTATTCTCCTGATCAATTTGGTATTTTATTTACAATTTTTGGATCAATATTTAACAAGTTATGGATTTTCCAAAAAGGATTTCTTTTCTGCCATTTTTAGTATTTCATTTAAACAGAGAATAAAATTAATTCCATTCTATCCAAATAAAGTGTGGATGTGTGAAGTTTGTTAAGACAAACATTTTGACACCTTATTTGCTCAATTTGGAATTACAGAACAAAAGTTATGAGTTTTAAGAGATTCACTTTTATTATTCATTTTCTGTAATTCTTTAATAAGTGCAAAATTGATAATACAACATTTATGCTAAAATGAGGTTAACAGATCTAGCACAACCAGATCTACACATAGAAATTTGAATCATCAAATTTGGTTCATTTTTCAATTTACTATGCATTTTAGAAGTAAAGGTTTGAATCTGTTCTCAGTTTTCAATTTCTTTTAATTTGCAGAAAAAGGCTGAAACGTTTTTGGCACCGGGCAGTGGCCTAGTCACAGACACTGACGTGCGGGCCCAGGGCCAGGTCAGCAGCCACGTGGGTGGCCACGTAGGCACGCGAGGCCCACGGCGTTTGACCGCGAGGAACGCCAGGACCGGCGTGCGCGCGGTGACCGCGAGGCGCTAGGGGAAAGAAGGGAGGGGGTCCAGAAGGTCGGCGCACTCACCCTCGACGCGTGGGTAGGCTCGGCGGAGGCGGGGAAGGTCGGGGTCGCCGGTGATGTTGCCCGGAGCGCGGCGGTCGTCGAGGAAGAGGAGCTCGTTTTCCCGGAGCTACACGGCGTCCCGGCTCGATTCCTTTGCAGGAGAAGTAGAGGACAACGGGGCGGTCCTTTTGCCCCCAACGGCGGTGCTCGGCGTGGACTAGAACGGCGACGATGCGTGACGGCGACGGCGAGCGAGGTTTCGGGTTCGAGGAAAGAAAAGGAGAGCGAGAGGGGTGAGGGAGCAGAGCGTCGTGCGGCTCTTCTTATCCTTGCCCAGGGCAGCGCGGGGAGGCA
Source organism: Poa pratensis (assembly GCA_947311845.1). Classification (NCBI taxonomy): domain Eukaryota; kingdom Viridiplantae; phylum Streptophyta; class Magnoliopsida; order Poales; family Poaceae; genus Poa; species Poa pratensis. The sequence goes on from CAMZMU010000054.1 coordinate 63,294, forward strand.
GGGCCCGGCCGGCGAATGTGGGGAGGCGAGCAGGGGGGCCTGGGCGGCGCGGCGACACGGAGGTGAGGGGGAGACAGCAGAGGCGCACGGGGTCTTCTTATCTCCTCGCAGGGGGAGAGGAGAGCAGGGGGTCCGGTGCGCGGCAGAGGAGCGAGGGACACGGAAGCATGGCGCCGTGGGGGGGGCCTGGGCGGCGCGGCGCGGCAGGGAGCGCAGAACACGGCAGCGGGTCGCCCGGCTACAGGAAGGAGAAGGCGTTTTTACGAAAACCCCCTCGGACTTTTCTTCCTTTTCTATTTTCTGTCCTTTTCCTTTTCTGGATTTTATTTAGAGCAATTAATTAAGGCATTTAACCAACTCCAAATCTTCTGAAATTTTGGGGAAAACTCTTATTTCACATAATGAGGCCATGGTAAAAATTGGAGCTTATTTGGAGCAAGTTTGTAGAACAAACTTGTTTTAGTTTCTTCTCTGCCATTATTTTAAAACATTTAATTGAGGCTCTTAGCTTATTCCAAAAATGGTGAAATTATTTGGGCAGACTCCTATTGTCATGTAGTAGCTCCTCAAAAATTGGTGGTTCAGAAAAAAAAGTTTTGAACAACATTTGTTCATAGGGCTTGTTTATGGTAATTTTAATTAGTTACAATTTGATATTTCTTTGATTATTTCAAAGCAAGTGCAAGATTTTATTTTGAACTCCTGGAACTTCCTTGACAATTATGGAGGCTCAAGAATAGTTTTGTTTTGCAAGCTTGAACACTTTCATTGATTTGAATTTCATTACGGTAAGTGTGACATTTGTTTTTAAATGGTGCCAAACCAATTGTTTTAATTTGTTTAGCAAATTGAAATGGATGCCATGATGCAATGGAACACAAAAAGTGGAAATTTTATTCGGGTTTTTAGGTTCTCAAACTTCGGGCTGTTACACTGGTGTACCTGACCCATCTTTGGGTTGTACTCTTTCGTGCAGTTGAGGACCTACAGGAGGATCTTCACGGAGGTTACTTCATTGAGTACGACGACGCCAACGACGAGTAGTTAGTGTTCCAGGGTGGACCCTGTGGACTCCGTGGATTGGGTTTCCTATATGTCTTGCCTCTTAGGCCCATTTGAGATTTGTCTGTACTCAGACCATGTTTGCTTCCGCTTGTGATGACATTGATGTAATGTTGGGACATGTGTCCTCTGGATGACTGTATTCGATATATATTTGCTCTATGAGCTTTTGGCTATATTTTATTTCCTTTCTTTGTGTCGTATTATTCTGTTGTGATAACGATTGTTCCAACCAACTCGTGTACGATGCGTGTATGTGTGAAGTACACGAGTTGGCTAGACCTTGGATTCATTTGTATGCATGGTGGATTTCATACGTGACAGTGGGATCGGGTGAGAGTGTGGACTCGATGATCCATTCTGAGCCACCTGTCGAAAGGTTTTCGGCCTGGATTGGTAACCCAGCATCTCCCACTTTGTGTGGCCCACTCGGTATGATCCCCTTGTATATATCTAAGGCCTGGGTCTGACAGCGGCCGACCTTAACCTCCGGGTGCGCCCTCATCGGCACGGACAGCGACTCGTTCGCCCCGACGAACAACACGGCGTCACAGATGTCGTCTGTCGCATTCCACTGCACCCCGTCAAGGACTTGCACCTTGAAGGACCACGTCCACCGGCCCCTGTCATTCTTTACCTTTTTGAGCACCACCATCAGCCGCCCCTCCGGTGCTGCCACGAGGTACTTGCGGCAGAACGACGGGTGGCAGCCCATGTCGACCAGCCTCGGCGTGACCGCCACACTCGTGTATACGTCGGTGACGGTGTCATGCTCCCACACTTCAACGCATCGGAGAAGGTCACCGAGTAGAAGCTGTTGGAATAGGCTTGTGTTACGGGTCGACTTACCGGCTGTGGGAAGCTGGCAGGAGTGTTCCGACTTCGGGGAGTGTCCTGAGTCGAGAGAGTTTGCCTGACTCTGGATTCTGTTCTGGGTCAACTCAGTCGAACATCGGCTCCGTCTATGGAGCTGGTAGCCAGGTTCCGGGTGAAGGACTTTATCCTGTAGCCGATGTCTTGAGGTGGTGCGTCAGCACCAGTACAGAGTAGATACATAGAACATGCTAGACGTCAACTACAGTGTTTCGACAACAGTGGCGGTGAGTCATGATGTCATAATCCTGTCACATCGAGTCAAATCCGACAACTAAGTTGACTTTGTAACCCCTAATTGGTACAGCCGCTATTTAGAGAGGGGGATACTAAGGAGAAAAATGAGTCAAACCAAAACATTTCACTTTGGCACGCATAAACATTACCTTGCAGGTGAACGCGTTCCCCATTACCGTAATGTTTCGCATGTGCTCCATCTTCCTCTTCATGGCAGCAATCTTGCATAGACGACAAATGGTTGTTACTGACCTACACAAACTATCGACAAGTATGTTCTCTTTCTTCGATCTATTCCAGCGGAGATAAAAACAACATTGTCCTTCCATTCGACATATCAATTATGTTTCCCTAACTGCTAACCATACTGCAGAAGCACAAGAGATTCACTAGTACAGATCGAGCAAACGCACACGGTCGACTTTGGCCATCGCACATGAATATAGTGCCCGTCGCTATCCATGGGTGGGCGATAGGGGTGGGACATCGCACACGGATGAACTAACCGTGTGCGATGAAGCGAACTTCGCAAATGGGCGTATTAACTGGCCCGTGTGCGATATGTACAAGATCGGAAACGCTTTGTTTTTGCTGAATCGTGTGCGTTATGTAGCATCACACACGGTTTATGATTTCGTGTTATGTGTCCTTTACTTAGCTTCACACACGGTTTTACTAAATGAATCATCTGTGTATGTCGTCCAATTGCCCACGTTTACCAAAACTTAACTGGGTGCAGTCATTACAATAATTCCATTATTTCATCCAAATGACAGTATAGCATATCCGACCAATAATTCAATGAACATTTCATAGATATAAACAGTGTCATATCGCAATCACATAAATCATTGTACATTTTAGAACTCATCAGTACATATACATTGGGACAGTAGGTTATACTAGTGAGAATGATCAACAAACAGAATACTCTTGGTTACGTCTTTATCTCCGTGATGGCCACTGTCTTCCCAAGACCCAGTCATTGGCACTTGTAGTCTTTAAATTTGTTAAGAGCCATCAGCATACTCTTTGCGTCACCAGTGTGATAATTTTGCCGCACTGTACAAGACACTCTTAACTAAAAAAGTGTCTTATGCAGTGGACCAAAACATCACAGGTGCGACGGTTTGGAGGAGAAAATTTTATGAGGCCAGCTTGTGGACTGCATTGTGTCATTTTGACTCCTGTGTTCAAGTATAAAGAAACGAGTCAGTTCTATTGTTAGATAAATAAGTCATATAAAATAATGATGGATTTATTTATACTAACTCTTTTCAAAGCATAAAAGGACCGTGCATGAGAGAGAAGCACTTAAGCCCCTCTGTGAATGCCCTGCTATTTAGAGAAGAGATGCCACTTCATGACACCGCACGCTTGATGAATTTCCAGCCACACAAAGTTCATGCGAAAGGGAGACGCCTTGATACTCGCGTTTCAACACGATCTCCTTCGCCACTAGGCGGAAGCGCGGAAAGCCTTGAGCTAAAAGATAAACTCCACCGAAATGGAGTAAGATAAATGAGTTGTTATTGAATGCCCAGTGTTAGAATATGAACATAGAAAAATTGAGAACATAAAGATAGAAAAGACTAAATAAGTGGACTCACCCTCAAGAGCAATCCTTAGCGGCGGGGGATGCTCGGAAAGCTTTGAGCTGAAGGACAAGCTCCATCAAAATGGAGGTCGATGAATGAGCTGTTGTTGAATGCCTAGTGTTAGAATATGAACATAGAAAAACTGAGAACATAAAGACACAAAAGACTAAATAAGTGGACTCACCCCTCAAGAGCAATCCTTAGTCACACTCAACAGGGATCGGGACAGAGCGATTCCGCCATGCACATCCCTGCACACCTCCCCTCTTGGTCCCCTCTTGGTTACGTCTTTGTTTCTATGCTATTAGCAGAAGCTAATAACATGAGTCAAAGAGCGCAACCACAAATTCTTGTACAGTGCCACCAAAATAAGATCTCTATTATAAGAGTTTACCTACTGTTAAATATGGAAGAGCTTGAACATGCATTCAGCCCAACACAAGAACATGCATCCAGTCGAACAAAAAATAACTAATTAGGCAATAGTACACATGCATCCAGTCCACTACATCCTCCGGTGCAACACAACGAAATAAGCTGGAACTAAACAGCTCTAAACATAAGGACCCGTTCTAATTTGTTAAACTAATGAAGCTAAAAAATGTACATGCATCCAGTCCACCACATCCTCGAGTGCAACACAACGAAATAAGCTGGAACTAAACAGATCTAAACATATGGATATGTTCTAATTTGTTAAACTAATGAAGCTACAAAGTACACATGTTAAACTAGGCTAGAGCATGAATATTAAAACCGAACAAAAAAAGTAAGTAGATCCGGAAGATGAGGTCATATAAAACTTGCTAACTGTGCTAATGAAACTAGATCAGTCATATAAAAACCAGTACCGTGGGTGTGAGAGGTTACCTTTCGTAAAGGGACGAGGATGAGGTCGACGGCTAGTCGATGCACAGCACGTGCGGCCTTCGACCCTAAAGTACGACGATGACGTTGCCACGGAGGAGGGCGAGGCCGAGCCCGGCTCGCCGGAGGTATCCAAGGCACCTCCGTCCATGGATCTGCACGTGAGACAGTCATAATCTACAGAAATGCGGGAGAGATCTAGGTTTCCACACTCGACCAGGTGAGCAGGCGAGTTCCAAAAATGGTGTGGCGGCTATCGAGTGAAGTGAGACCGGACAGGTGCTGCTGGTCCCAATTTATACAAGAGACAAAGTAGGGTTCATAATACATGGGCCCAAAATGGGCCCAGTATTCACACACGCTTTACGGGCCACAAAACGTGTGCATTGTCCCCCATTCGTATATGGTTTTCTTATTCCAATCGTCTGTGTACATATTCAGAGAATGCTACTTATATCTCTACTTCCTGCATCTTGATAAACCTGAAAGTGCAATTACAACAGATACTAGGATAACTAAAGCAGCTAAAGAATAAAGGAGATGATTTTCCTTGTCACGAACATATTTTCTTATTTTCTTTAACTTCAACTTGGCCTCTTCAGCTTTTCTCTTGTTATCGTGGACAAGATCTGCAAGTTGCAGCTCCATCTCCATGTTCTCGTCTTCGAGCCTCTTCGCTTTTTCTTCTTCTTTCTTCTTCTCCTCGACAGCGGTGTGCAGATCCTGTAACAGTGCGCTCATTTTGCCTTCCACGGATAGCTTAATGTCGGCATGCATTTTGTAGTCGCAGCATCTGGGATCCTTCAAATAGAACAAATTGGAAGGAAATATAAACTACCCTGAGCATGAAGCAAATCGCAAGCTAGAAGCTACGCCCAAATTTACCTCATCCAAGTCCGTGTCGCTGGTGATCTCCTCGACCTTGTAGACCATGGCGATGGCAGTTTCTATGCGCTGCGAGAGGGGTGGGACGGACGACGGAGGGATGGAGGGCGGCAATGGCTAAAACTGGGGTAGCTGCCCAGCAATAGCTAGAAATCCATATTTAAATGTAAACGACACATATCGCACACAGTCTACTTTAACTAACTGTATGCAAAGTTAGGCATACATCGCACATGCTTACGGACTAGTCAACCATGTGTTATACCACGCGATTGCACACGATTTTTGCATCTGCACCCGTGGGCGATACTACCAACACAATTCATTCTGTTTTCGGTTGATACTACTAGAGATTCCATTAATATTTCGAGGGATCCATTAAAATATTATAGCCCTTACATACGTACACAAAATGTATCTAATACTCCAACTAAATACACTAGATATTCTCCTCATCAGTGTTTTCGTTGTCGGCAAAATAATCCACTTCGTCGTAGTCACCGTCGTTGAAAGGTGGCTTGCAAGACCTAGAGGCCTCGGCATGGTCGGCCTTCTACCGCTTCGGTTGTGGAGCACCACAAATATTGAGCTCCACCTTGAGGCGCTGCCACCTGCGCACACGGTCTTGGCGCAGAGTCTCGAATGAGGCCTCCACAACGCGGTGCATCCTGTATTCTTCTGCACGCCACGACGCGATAGACTCCTGCACCAAAATGTGCTCCTGCGTCCGATCCAGCTCAACCGACGACGACGTCCCCGAACCAGTGTCGTCGTCGACCGGCGTCTCCGCCCGAGAGATGGACGATAACGAGCTGGACAAGAAGGGAACGCCGGACAAGGAGGAAGAGGAGGAGGGAAGGGCGGCAGATGTGGAGGCACGACACGCGCGAAAGCGCTGCTTCCTTGCTCTAATGGAGTATCGCATCTCGTCGCGGACTTTGGACATGTAGCGAGCCATTGCCACTGCCAGCGGCACTTCTATTAGCTAGCAAGATTTATACATGAGCGCGGGGGCGGCGAGGAGGCAGGAATATGCTGTGAAACGGCGGGAAAAGGAAGCGGGAAAGAAAGAAACGCCAATATTAATTGGGCCGTAATTGCATTTACGATCGAATTGAGACACTTGTGGCTTAAAATTACACTTCACAGAATATATATAGAGATAACTTTGTATAGACATGTGGTTCGATTTCACACGACTTTTGCAAATAAATGGTGTGGCACACGGTTAAAAACACAAAAGCGTATGTGAATATATGGACATCGAAGGCTCTACGGAACTTTTTATTCTCCAAGGGTAAGCGATAGGGGTTAATGCACACGGACGCCTGCTCCCGTCTGGTCTTAAATTGTCCGATCTGTACTAGTGATTACTGGATTACTGGGAAGACGAGCCACTAAATCCCTTAAAGGTCCAGATTAAATCGGAGAAACAAAGATGTGCCATCCATACTCGTCGAGTCTTTTCCACCTGGCGGCTGAATAAGATAGAAGTGAGAAAAGCCTGGAGTAGAAGAAACCGGTTATGTTCGTGTTTTCTTGTAACTTCGTTTCTGTAGCGTAGATCGATTAATGTTTGTCGTGAGGACGATACATAGCTGAGCAAGGATTAAGCCATATGGCCAAGTTAAGAGAGAGTAGTATAGGGTATTATTCATCTTGTTATTCATCAGCACGGCATTATTTGTGTTTAAAATGTAGCGGGTGTCTTCATTCAAGCTATATTGCATCGGATAAGAATATCTGGGTGATCTGCAATGGAAAAGCGTGTCATGTCTCTTATATTTTCATGGAACTCGAGTTACTCAAAATTACAGCACCCACACCCATTGGGTGTGGGTAGAGCTTAACCAAACCCGCACCCATTTCTTATTATTTTAACCACACCCATACCCATACCCGCGTCTGGGTATAGATTTTTTTACCATACCCACACCCGCGTAGGTATTAAAAACCCGCGGGTAAACCCACCAAACAAGTCATTTATCCACAAATATATAAGAAAACCATCGAAATGTATGCTCATTCATACACATATTCGGCAAATGGCACACATATATGAAAACAAATAATAAAATAACACAATATATATGAAAATGAACAACAAAACAACTCATTCATCTACGCGCCAGTGTCAGTGGTGAGTGGCCGCAGGCGTGGCCAAGCCGGCTTTCGCGTCCATGGGAGTGTGTACGGAAAGGGCGGAATGACGAACAACAGAGGCCGGTGGCTGCCTGGTTGGAGAAAGGGCAGGGCGGTGACGAGGAGCAAAGAAGTTGATGGCCATATCGATTTATAAGTAGTGGAGACGGTGCAAAATTTCGTGGGCAAGGACTTCCTGGGAATTGTGAAACGGTGAAAATTATGTGGCCGAGCGTAGGGTAAACAAGCGAGAATTACGTACCCGATTAATATTTCGAGATTTTTTCACAAGAATAACCCTATGTACCACGGGTCTACATGTCAAAAATAAAAATAGATGGTTATGTGGGTATGCGGGCATGGGTACGGTAAGTCCTTTTAGAACCCGAGCTCCATGGAGCTCGGTTTTTAAAAAATTTAAAATCCGCACATTTTGGTTTCCAAAAATCATGAAAAAAATCACAGGTGTTGGTAGTGCCGGGACACACACACGTAAATTTTTTTGACTTCAAATTCGTTATATTCTGGGCTAGATCTAAAAGACAAATTTCTGAATCGGAATACCGGATTCAAAATTTTGAAAATCTGTCAAAATTGTCTTTTTTGCACAGCCCAAAATACAACGAATTTGAAGTCAAAAAAATTCACGCGTGTGTCCCGGCACTACCTACACCTGTGATTTTTTTCACGATTTTTGGAAACTCAAAAATGTGAATTTCCATTTTTCAAAAAAAAAGGCTCCGTGGAGCTCGGGAGCCAAATCACCGTTCTCGGCATGGGTACTACTTTACCGTACCCGCACCCACAATACCCACCGGGTACACATTTTTAACCATTTGCTTACCCATGGGTAAAGTTTTAATACCAAACTCTTACCCTAATGGGTAAATACCCACTGGGTATGCGGTTAATGGGTACCATCCGTACTCAAAATGTCACTACACAAGTCCAATGAGGATAGCAACTGAGTGAGGTTGCAGAAAGTGCTGAAAATTTATAAACTAGTGCCACGGATATGTACTACTGAAACGTTCCGATGTGTCGGCAGTACTCAAGCTTCAACCAAGTCAAGGCATGAACCACGCCGGCAGCGGCCACCTGCGATGCCGCCATAGGCCCTCGATGTCCTCCACTGCGCCGTCCTTGAGGCAGAACACGCCGACGCCACGCTGGTCGTCTTCGTCGTAGAGGCTGGCCACGTCCTGCAAGAAAGTTGCCCGGCTCCGATCATCCTCGGTGTAGTAAACCCGGCCGGCCTTTAGCTCCGGGTGCGCCCTTGCCAGACACGCACAGCGACTCGTTCACCCCGACGAACAGCACCGCGTCGCCGACGTCGTCTGTCAAGGACGTACACCTTGAATGAGCACATCCACCGGCCCCTGTTGTCGTGCTTGTCCGTTTTGAGCACCACCATCAGCCGCCCGCCGGGCGCCGCCACGAGGTACTTGCGGCAGAACCACGGGTGGCCGCCCGCGTCGGTCAGCATCGGCGTGACCGCCACGCTCATGTATACGCCGGTGCCGGCGTCGTGCTCCCACGCTTCCACCGCGCCGGAGTAGGTCACGGATAAGAGACACCATGTCTGCATCCTGGCCTTCTCTTGGTTTTGCTGGGGCTTGCCATCCAACCATAGCCATCCAGTTCACCAGTAGTCACCACAGCAACAGGAGCCATCCCAGAATTCGTGATAGATATTTGTGTCGCCAACAACAATCCTCCGCCCCGAATATTTTGATATCAACTTGAGCGCGTGATGGCAGTCGTTGCATACGCGCACGTTCTTCTTCACAAGAATTGGAGTTCCGGCTTCAGATGATATCAGACCGAAGACGACCGCCAGCCTTACACTATGCTTGTTTGGCATTGTTCTTCTCCTTGACGTCAACGAGATTGGACCGGACTGATTTCTTCGGCCATCCGTTTCTCCAATCTTTCTTGACAGAACGTCCGACACTTCATGAATCGTCCTGCTCTGTGGGTGCGTCGTGTCTCCGTTGACAAAACTGCAGGACACACCATGAAGCTCAACTATGCTTCTTGGATTCGTCCTTCGCAACCCCTTCTCCATCATCAGTGATCTTATTCTTTCCACATCCTCCCATCTCCCTGCATCAGCATACATGGAAGAAAGAAGAACATAGCACCCTGTGCTGTCATGCTCTACCTCTAGTTGGAATATCCTCTCTGCTGCATATTCTGCTAAATCTATATCATTCATGTTCCTGCTTGCCGTCAGAAGGGAGCCCCAGATCCTGAATGTTGGATCAATTGGCATTTCTTCGATGAATTTCAGCACCTCTCTAAGATCACCCGCCCGACCCAGAAGATCAGCCATGCATCCGTAGTGCTCAACCTGTGGGATCATACCATACTCAAGTTGCATCGAATTGAACTGTGCCCAGCCTTCCGCTGCCAAGCCTGAAACACTGCAAGCAGTCAACACTGACACGAATGTGCTCTCATTTGGTTGCAGACCATTACATTTCATCTCAGAGAACATCTCCAATGCAGTTCTACCCTGACCATGAATCGCATAGCCCATTATCATTGTGTTCCAAGAGATGACATCCTTACCTGACATCTTGTCAAATATCTCCCTTGACGACACGATGTCACCACACCTCGCGTGCATATGCATAACTGCATTCATAATGAGAGTGCTCTCCCCGTAACCTAACCTCATGATGTAGCTGTGCATTTGCTTGCATTGTCTCAGTAACCCCAGCAAGACGAATGCCGGTACTACTGCTGACATGGTGAAATAATCAGGATAAAGAGACTGATTCAGTAGTTCCAAGAACAATGTGATCGCCTCCCTATACATCACCTTGTACATATAGGCAGCGATCATATTATTCCATGATACCAGAGTTTTGTTCATCATGCGTCCAAATACTGTTTCAGACGACTTCACTTTGCCAACCTTACTGTACATCTCGAGAAGAGCAGTCTCAAGCACGACGTGAGGAAGGAACTGTCTTCTAGTTACGTAACCATGAATGCTCCTTCCGTACAGCGAGCTCTCGGTCTGAGCACAGGCAGCGAGCAGATTGATAGCAGTGACAACTTCCACCTGGTGTCCCTCCGCCTTCATTTGCACAAAGGTATCAAATGCCTCCTCGGGGCGTCCATTCAGCGTGTACCCACCTATCATACAGTTCCATGTCACCACGGTCCTCGATGGCATCGTCGCAAACAAGCCCTCGGCATAAGCAATGTCGCCACACTTGCAGTACATGTCGAGAAGAGATGTCCCAACCTTGACATCCTGGTCCAGACCGTGCCTGATCGCAGAGGCATGGACCTCCCGCCCTTGCACCAACGCCGATTCCAAGCAGCAAGCGGCGAGGGCGGCGACGATCCCGATGCTGTCATGCTGCAGCGCCTCGTGCGTCATCTGCCTGAAGCAGTCCAGCGCCTGGGCCCCGAGGCCGTTCGAAACGTACGCGTCCACCATGGAGTTCCAGGTGACGACGTCCCGGGCCGGCATTCCGTCGAACACCCTCTCGGCGTCGTCCACCATGCCGAGCCTGGCGTAGAACGTGAGGAGGGAGTTGCCCGTGTACACGTCGCAGCCCGCCACGCCGAGCCTGACCGCCGCCGAATGCGCGGCGCGGCCGGCCTAGAGGTCTCCGACCCGCGCGCAATACTTGAAGACGACGGGGGAGGTGAAGCAGTCGGGGCGCGCGCCCGCGGCCAGCATGTCGCGGTAGGCGGCCAGCGCGCGGCGCGGGAGGCCGGCGTCGGCGAGGGCCCGGATGACGGCGTTGTGGAGGAACGCGTCCCGGCTGGCGGCAGCCGCGAGGGCATCAAGGGCCGCGTCCAGGCGGCCGGCGGCGGCATGGGAGAGGACGAGGGACTTGATGCTGCTGGGGCTACCGGCGCGCTTGGAACGCAGGCGCGGTGGGGGCTCCTTGGAGGTGGCGGCGGCGAGGTGCTGCGAGGCGCAGGTGGTGGTGGTGGCGCGGGACAACCAAGCGAGGGAAGGAGACAAGACAAGGATTTCTACTCTTGCAAAGCTACACACCTTAGTTTGGCCGACCTACAGAAAAAAGAATATTCAAAGGAGTGGGTCAACATCAGTATTTTGAAACTCGTCATATCCCGGTTGTTAAGATTATTTTAAAAAGGCAATGGAAAAATCAACTCAAAAGTCAATGGAAATGACGCACAAAAACTGTTTTTTACTCTGAAACCAGTTTTGTACACCAAATATATGTGCTTACATCGCCGTATAATGCCATAGTGCGTAGTAAATTGTTTCTCTTGCAAAGTATAATACATTTGTTCTTCGACTACTTTATAGCGATATCTCTACTATATAATACCAGTAGTGTTTCTTCCTCCCGTTTTTCCGTCCGTTAGTTTGGTACGTCCTACCTTGCATCGAACGATTGTCTCTCGCTAAATAAACGATCCGGGTTTTGTACGTCGCAAGAAAAACCGAGCGGCGTCCCTATGTGGTACGTGTTGTGCTTTGTTTCTATGGATCGATGTCGTGTGCCCTTTTCCCACGATCAATCCCCGGATGTGGGCTGGCCCAGTATATTACTAGCCATCGCCCATTGCTGATTAGACAAAGATCGATAGCCCATATCCAAATGCACGGTGTAGTAAAAAACAAAAGCAAATTGAATTGCACGCTGTGTGCTCAAAAGAAGAAAAAAACCCATGTGCCCTTTTCCCAGGATCAATCCCCGGATGTGGGCCGGCCCAGTATATTACTAGCCATCGCCCATTGCTGATTAGACAAAGATCGATAGCCCATATCCAAATGCACGGTGTAGTAAAAAACAAAAGCAAAATTGAATTGCACGCTGTGTGCTCAAAAGAAGAAAAAAAAACACGGGATATAATATCTGCAGGGCGCAGACTACATGGTAACATGACCGTTTTTATATTTGCCAAATCCTCTTAGTCTAGCCTGCTATCTCGCTCCCACCACAGTTGGGTGGTGCACGACCCTCTCCCCAGCAGGCGACGAATCTTGCTAGAATAGACCTCGGCAAGCAAGGGATTTCGAGGAAAGGCATGAGAGCAGAATGAAGGGGATACGAGGACGGCGCCGACAAGCAGGAAAAGGGTGGAGCATAGAGCGCGCTAGCATGAATTGGGGCGGAGCTGTGCGCTGCTGGAAGGTGGAGGGCGGTTACGCACGGGTGGAAGGGGTGGTTCCATGTGGAACTTCGCTCAGGATTTACTTGATTTGTCGGTGGATTGTTAGGTTTTTGAGATTGGCTTCAAAAAGAAAAGTTGAATGAAAGACAACAGGCTTAAAGGCCGTGGCAACGCACGGGTATTGTGCAAGTATGTGTAAAGAACAGTAAATTATGGAAAACACTTCAATTTGACCAGACTCAGCGCGCATCTCCCTCCTACACACCTCTCCCAGCGTCCGGCGAGTGGCACTCTCCCCTCCCTCTCTTCTTGATCAGGTGAGCGATGCCTTCCCCTTACTTTCCTCCTGCACCATCGACAGCCCTCCCCTCCCATGTTTTGAGTCCCCCCCTGCGGACTGCGCCTTCGCAGACTGGACGACGCGTCGCGTGGGGCTACCTGCACCGCGAGCAGGTTTGGTCCGAGTGGTCATGGAGGAGTCTTCACGGTCAAGGTTGAGGTCATTTTTTCAGGAGTATAAGTAGTTGAAGTTTAATGTTTTGTCCAGTGTGCATGTAACGCTAATTTCTCTTTCTAGGGTTTAAATGAATTTGTGCTTCGTGGGTCCCCTTTAGTCGAAAAAGAACCATCTATCTATATATATATTGCACGTATAACGGGATTGATTGAGTGTTGCCTATGTTTTCTACATGCTGAGATGCATAAGTATCGAAATAGCGGTTTCTGCATGTTCAGTATGTTATGGTCCGTGAAGACTTTTATTTTCTCTGACATCATATTTTGAGACTACAATCATCTAGTTTTAGGGAGTTATTTCTAGTTTTTGCGTACGTTATTTTTTTAGACTACCCAGGTGTGATCTCCTCGTTGTAAAAAATGAAAGCCTACCAGGACTAGCCCTTAGTGGCATTGATATAGTAAAAATCCACATCCCGACGGAGTCGAACTCAGGTTGCTAGGAGCGGTACCGCGCCCTAACCACTGGGCCACAGCCTCATTCTCTGATCTCCTCATTGTAGAACACAACAAGTCCATGCTATATAATTGATGTTTCTTCTTACTTTCTTTTAGAGTAATTGTCTGTCCTGACTAGTGAAGATATCACTCTTCTTTCTTTGTCTATTTTTCGTGAAGATATAACTCTTCTTTCTTTGTCTATTTTTCGTATTCTTATTCAGTGTGGCTTGGCCAAGTTTTGGATGGGCTGAAAGGTATTGGTTTGAATTTCAAAAACTGTGATAAGCCTCTAGCTAGATAAAGATGGAGTTGGTGTGACCTTCCACGGCAGTTTTTGGCGTTTTTTACCATAAAGAAACCGGTCTTTAAAAAATGTTGTGATGCCTAGCGAGGACAAAGGATATGGTCGCTGTCGCACCACGTAAGTCCCACGACCGGCGGGTTTTCTCCTCACCAACGCTCCATCATCGTAGTAGTACCACCATCTAGCTACCCAGCCCACTCCCGGCTCACCAAAGATGGCGAATCAATGGAAGATTTCTGGTGCCATGGTGGCTGAATCTGATGAGAGGTCATACGAGCTCAAGGTACATGGATACTCAAGAGCCAAGGAACAGTTCAACAACCGCGGGTATATGGCTTCTCCCCCTTTAAGCGTTGGAGGTCTTAGCTTCGTTCTCAGGTATTACCCAAACAGCGGCTACGCAGGAGGTTTCGTATCTTTTATGCTGGTTCTTGATTCCGGTAGTGATGCTAGAGATGTGAAGGTGGACGCCGGAGTTAGCGTTCTTGGCAGAGATGAGCTACCGTTGAGAATTGGTTTGGGTGTTCAATACGTCATCCTTCATACGGATTTGGAGGCAGAATCGGGCATAATAGTCGATGACTGTTTGACCATTAGGTGTGATGTTACTGTTAAGAAGGATGTCCACGGTGAAGAAATTATCGGTCATCAGTTTGTAGTGATTCCTCCAAGTGACTTGCATATGCATTTCGGCAACCTCTTGGAGAGCATGGTCGGAGCCGACGTGACCTTTCATGTCGGCGGGAAGAAGTTCTTGGCTCACAAGTTTGTGCTCGCTGCTAGATCATCTGTCTTCAAGGTGGAGCTCTACGGCGCCATGAAGGAGAATGCCAACAATCCCATTGAGATCCTTGACATGGAAGCTGATGTGTTCAAGTTTTTGCTCCATTTCATATACACCGACACGCTGCTTGAGATGGCTAGTCGAGATGTGGCGATGGCTGGCCATCTGCTCGTGGCAGCGGACAGGTACGACGTTGAGAGGCTGAAACTGATATGCGAACACAAGTTATGCAGCCACATTGATGCCAACATGGTGGCGAACAGTTTGGTTTTAGCTGACAAGCATAGCTGCAATGGACTCAAGGAAGCTTGTTTAGAGTTCCTGGCTTCTCCTTCCAATCTGGAGGCGATGATGGCAAGTGACGGCTACGAGCATCTCAAAATCAGTTGTCCGTCTGTCCTCAAGGAGCTGATTGCTTAGTCTCCTGCCGGCTACAATGAAAGCGGCCAAGGATATTGTCATGACAATTTAGGTATGTTAGCACGAGTAGAATAGGATTGATAGGGTGTCAGCCTATGTGTACTATTTGCGGAGATGCATCAGTGTCGAATAAAAGCAAGTTTCAGCTTGCTGCAGTTTGTTTTATTACTGTTTGTAAGGACTTCGTCAACTGCTCAACCTATGTGAAGCTCTAAACTGTGTTGTTCTTTATGTGTAATATTTGCTGAGATGCATCAGTGTCGAATAAAACAGGTTTCAGCTTGCTGCATTTTATTTTATTATGGTTCGTAAGGACTTCAGAAACCGTAGCCGATTAGCGGGCGCAGCTCAAGTTTCTAATCTCTGGCCACATATAAATATAACCATATTACTAGGAAACATGCCCGTGCGTTGCAACGGGCAGGAAAAAAGTGTCGTGGAGACACCCGAAACACTCAAACCAATGCATATTTTGATTTAAAAAAGCCAAATCAATGAATTTTGCTACTGCAGGAGCAGTGTTTTTTGCTGGACCGTGTCAAAGGGTTTATTAAGATGGTAAATAGTTGTACTTAATTAAATCTGCATGAAATTTTCCACTCGAGTAAATTTTGAACTTAACTTTGGCTAATAAGGACGCTTATTTTCTTATCCACCGTCCACGTTTTGGTTCTTATCCACTCACATTGATGTGCTATACGTCTCTTCTTCTTTTTATGCTTATGAATGTAGAGCCATCAGCCTCATCCAGAGTATAAGAGCTGCACGTACGACAGACAGACTCGCGAGAGCTTCTCAGCGTCGTAGCAAGTAGCAGGGCGGTGCCAAAGGACTTCGATCAAGTGGAGGAGGAGGAGATGACCACAGCTGTTGAGTCACCTGATGTTGAGTACGCAAAATGTATACGCCACGTCACCCAGGCACCCAGCAGCGCTCTGTTTGACCGAGACTTCTCCGAGGAAGGGAGTTGGGCTGCATCTGGGATCCCGTTCATAGTGCTGCATGTGGCATCCCCAGCCTCAAGTATTTGCTCGTGATGCACGTGGCATGCTAGCACATGCATTACATAGTGCTGCATGCTTCCCTCCGGCCTCCGGGCACTGTCGAGACGGAGGCACTATGAGTTGCTCCAAGCGGGAAAAGCAGCTGACCTCGTCGCCGCCGCCGCGGATGAGCCGCACGCGGTCTTCACCGGCCAACTTGCAACTGGACTCTCTATACGCCATTCAGGAGGACGCAGGTGATGTACGCGTCACCGGGGACGTGGCCGGTGCCGACCTCGCCGACACGGTCATCAGCTTCGCCGGTGCGGAACATGCTTCTTCCCCTGACGCCCCAGATCGATCATGTGGTGCTGCACTCCGACAAATGTGGTGAGGTCCTCGTTGCCATGCAGTCTGCTGTCTGCCTGGTAGGCTAGGTTCCTCCTCAAACAAAGCATCGAATTCCAATCCCCTGGATCTGAGAGTAACGTCGGCAACACCGGCCATGGACGCAGACGCCAGAGTACAGGACAGGGCTTCCCCAACATGGCCATATAGGCTCCAATCGTCTGAGGCTGCCCTTGTGATCCGCCGACGGTCAGGAAGCTGCTGTGTGTGCCGTGAAGGACGATCTGCCGTGAAAGACGATCTGCAGATCTCTAAAACCAGAGATTCAGCGACGGGAACGATCTGGAGCAGGCTTGCCGACGATGCCCTTGACTTGTGCCTAGGAGTCGTTCCGCTCCAGCGCTTGGATCTTGATCATGTGATCATGGGCTTCCCCGTGTCTTTATTTATAGATGAATATGACAGGTAAACGAAGTCAGGACTCTACGTTTTCCTTTCGTTTCAGGACTCTGCCAAACGAACTAGCCTCGGACCAACGACGAACGAAACCACACGGAAACAAGCCACGGACGACAAGAAATCAGACAAACGAAGGAAGAAATCGGATGAAGGAACCGGTACGATGGCATCAGTGTATTATGTGATTTGGTGGGAGGGCAAAACGGGAAAGAAAAATGACGTACCGCAAGAAGCCATCCTTCCTTTATTATTAGTATAGACTAGCAAAAGTGCCCGTGCGTTGCACCGGGAGAGAAGAATCACAGGACATGCCACTCGATGCCGCACCGCTCTTTTTTTTTTGGTGAAATAGAAAGAGAATGGATGGCAACCTCTATCAACACAACTATCCGAACAACTATTACTTGCTTTAGCTCCAACTACTGAGCATGAGTTAGCTCAGCTCCATTTGGTCCACGGGCAAACTTCTCATGTATATGGAAAGCCCGTGCATTGCACCGGTAGACGAAAAATTGGAGTCACGGGACACACAAAGTAAGTTGTCAGTAGTGCTTCCATACATAAATATTCAAATTTACATTTCAAACTGTCCTGAATTATACACAGGTGGTCGATTTATATGTACATATGCTCTGTGCACTACCAAATGAGGAAGTCACACTTTGGGCAGCACAAGAATTTTTCTGGAACAATAGAAACAAGTTAGTGACAAAGCCGGTCAGTGTTTTCTACTAAAGGCATGCCTTCTTCTTCTCTCATTATTCTCCATCAAGAATTGATGCTTAAGCGCCTCTCGGGCTGTTAAGCGGCTTGCCGGACCATACCTAAACAACCCTTGAAATAGACATATAAAGTCCCCAGCAAAATGGTCTACATTTTGCATCACCAAATGTTGCTTGCAAAGATCAATCACATGTGAGCCACAAATACTTAAAAGTTGGTGTTCGTTACAGCAACGGGATATGGAAAATGCCTGAAGCCGGGGCAGCTTCATGACTGCTTTCAATCTTTCATGCTCTTCCGTGTACCAGCACTTGCTAGTCAAAATATAAAGTTGGTCCTTAGTAGCTCCAATATATCGGATGTGTCGCATGCTCGCAGCTAGATTGAACCATGGCAGTACTTAGACTCCATCGACAATCCTGCTCATGGGTTGCTTTATTATTTCCCTTAATTGATTGGAGAACATGCATCAAATACGCCGGATTAGCATCTTCGGGCCGGAGCATCCGAGCTTGAAGCTATCTCCACAGTGGCAACGCAACATCGTCTGAAGTCCAAACTCGTAGTCCAGAATCCTGTTGTTTACATCGCCTCCACGACTGAGGCCACCGCACAAATCAATGTCGAGCTGAGGGCAAAACGCAGCTGCTCGTGCTGCTAGATCGCATGGGCTGGGACGCCTCCTAGGATGCTAGATCGCGTGGGCAAGGACGCGACCAGCCGTGCGGGATGCAGGTGAGCTGTCGGCCGACGGGGGAAGCGCCCGGCCGTGCGGTGCAGGTTATGTGATCGCCACCGGCCGCAACGAACGACGCACGGACGTTTCTTCCAAGCGCGATGCAGGCGAGCTGCAGGTCCAGCATCTCGCCGCGGATCTTGCTGGCGTCGGCGTCCATAAGAACGGGACCTCCCTTCTCTGATCTAGCGTCCTCCAAAACCGATCTCGTCAGCGAGGCAGGACCTCCCATCTCAATCTACCTCTCTCAAGAACTCCACACATGTGGTGTCGCAAAGGACGATCAGGTCTCTGCGTTGACGACGGAAAGCTTAAATTTGAGGGATTCCGTGGGAATCAGACGTGGAGGCCAGGCTCTATATATGGGTTAATTTTCGTGATCGAGGGGCAAAGAAATTAAACGGAAATCAAGCTAGGTTCCGGACGAACCGAGTTCGTTACTAACTCTGCGTTTCCATGTGTACGCGCGTGAGGTCGTTCGAGTCCAGTAGCGACCGGGACAGACATACAACACGAATCCAAGTCGATCACCTACAACTCTTCGATAGATGTACGTACGAAAATCAACAACCACAACGGAGGAAACGCCTAGACGGACGGTTGAAAGCGCAAAGTGACGGACGAAGAGAGAAACCTTACTCCCTTTATTATTAGGTATAGTTAATTTTCGTGATCGAGGGGCAAAGAAATTAAACGGAAATCAAGCTAGGTTCCGGACGAACCGAGTTCGTTACTAACTCTGCGTTTCCATGTGTACGCGCGTGAGGTCGTTCGAGTCCAGTAGCGACCGGGACAGACATACAACACGAATCCAAGTCGATCACCTACAACTCTTCGATAGATGTACGTACGAAAATCAACAACCACAACGGAGGAAACGCCTAGACGGACGGTTGAAAGCGCAAAGTGACGGACGAAGAGAGAAACCTTACTCCCTTTATTATTAGGTATAGATATAGATATAGATATAGATGTAGATTCTGCTGGGGTTATCTTAAATCTTGACAAAGAAAATTTACACTGGTGCCAACTGTAGCAGTTCACCTATCAGAATTCAGGGTTTTGCGACTGAATTTGGCACCAGAGAGCAGGGAGTCACGAGGGTTCAGGTGTGGTATACAATGAGCACTGAAGTGGGTTTGTGAATCGTGAGCTGCTCATCATACTCACACATGCTAGCAGCTGGTATGTATGATTAGACGCGCGCACACACATGCAAAATTAACTGTCAAGTTCCTAACCAAATATTTAAGATAATATCAGTGGTCAGTTTTTTCGAAGTTGGACATCTCCAAAACATCAGTTTGGGTAATGTTTCACGTCTTGCACATGAGCTGTAGATTGCAATCGTATCCAAAAAAAAAAATATCCTATTGTATCTAATCTAAGATACAAAATACTACACAAAAAAATCCTGTAAGAATACAGAGTTGACGTACAAGAACGCAATGTCAGTAACTGGGTACAAACTGGGTCCAGCACGTGAGTAACTAGAAATTTGTTCTGACTTTGTAATTGAATATCCCGATGATCCTCAACTGTTGTGACTTGTGGCGAGAAATGTCCTCCCAAGTTCCCCAGGGCACCAATTATCCACATTGCTTCCTTTTCTGGGCCTGCAAAGTCAACAAAAAATGTAAGTTAAATCGATCCGACACATTGCACAATGCATGTTACAGAAGTTTATTATGTGTACTACAGAACACATAAGCAAACTTCCTTTTAAAAGAAACTAAATTGATGTTCTTTATTCATTGACCATGAAACATTTGAATTTTTGACAAATACGGGGAAAACTGAAGAAGAACCACAACGGATGCAACAAAAATCATACTCGAAACTTCATTTAAGTACCTCTTGAAGTTTTCGGAATACCGATGCTTCCATATCGCTGAATCCAGTGCCATCAATGTTGCTTGCCCTCGGTTCGGATGTTGGAGTTGCGAATGCTGGTAACCCACCCGATTCGTCAACCGGAGCAACGATTAATGGAACTGGGAAGACATTGTACACAGAATGGTTCTTCAGCGCGGTTTTCTGTTAAAAGATCAATAAGTACCTGTTAGCTGCATAACTAAACTATATAATCAATTTGAGAGAGATAACACAGCTTGGTAAAGTTCCACAAGACGGACTAGAAATTACATAAATGGCATCAGTATTGAAGCATAGAGCAAGCAACATGTCATGCACGACTAACTATTAAAAATAAACATGCAGGCTTAATAAAAAATTCTTATGGACTGTCATCTTGCTGCGGGTTAAGAGGAACTCATTATCCTGTGCTAGTTCAAGATCTATGGTTATGAGTAGAAATCCTAAGGACACCTATCTTGCTGTGGATTAGGACGAAATCTCATTATCCTGTGCTTGTTCAAGATATATAATTTTGTTCCCCGGAAATTTTAGTTAAGGATGAAAAAAATCTCCAAGACAGAAAAAGAGAGAAATAAGACTTACTGCCGCCTCTTTGGAAGCCATGACAACAATTGCTGCACCCTTGCTCTTTGATTTCCTGGTCTTGATTACGATGTCTTCAACCTCACCGAATTGCTTAAAGATCTCTTCCAACTTCGCAGCAGTATAGTAATCTGCGCCCCCTCCCCATGAAACCTTCAAGACCTTCCCCTTGTCAGTTCTCGTTCCGTTATCGGGAGTTCCACCCTTGTTATCTCCATGCGCCTAATATGAAAATTCACCAAGTTGTGGTCAGGACTAACACAGATAATACGAGCCGACAAAGCCCTTGCAACGTACAAATAGGCAGATATCTTGCGTAATCATGAATTTTACTTGGACGGTAAGGCAGAGAAATCTGCCACATGCCATTTTTGTTCAATATACTAGACAAAAGCTATGATGCGTGGAAGGAAAATGGTTGACGCTGAATAGTCTAGACCTGGTCGTATGGCTACTCTGGATGATGAAATACTTTTGTTGATCCTGTTTTGTATGTTAACCCACAATTTTA
Organism: Poa pratensis; assembly: GCA_947311845.1. Taxonomy (NCBI): domain Eukaryota; kingdom Viridiplantae; phylum Streptophyta; class Magnoliopsida; order Poales; family Poaceae; genus Poa; species Poa pratensis. The sequence goes on from CAMZMU010000054.1 coordinate 84,761, forward strand.
GAAGTACATACTCAATCAGTTGTATACTGTTCCATATATCCATAAGGCTACAATTGCAGTTGCGGACACGATTCCCTCTGATGTACGATCACTCCGAAGCAATGGTTCAGGGGTAATCGAGTTTTAAGGTGCATAATTTTATCTTTTACATCTTCAGGCCAAAGAAATCCACCAAATTTCATTATTCCATAAGGCAGCAGCAGTAAGCTGCATCGACTAGAGTACAACGCTATCAATCCAACACGAAGAAACGAACGAATTGACTTGATTTAAAAAAAAATATTGAGACATTACCGAGGTCGAAGAGCCAATGGCGCCGGACTTTCTGGCGAAGAACTCACTGAGCTCGCGCTTAACATCTGCCGCCTTCCGCTTCTCCTCCCTTCTGGCGAGCTCCTCGGGGTCGAGGGCCACGCCGCCGCCGGCAGCAAAGGCGCGCTCGCGCTCCTCGAGGTCGGAGACGGCCCTGCGGCGCTTGACCCCGGTGGCGGCGGCGCGGGCGGCGGCCTCGCGGCGGCCGCGGAGGCGGGCGTCGAACTGGCGGCGGAGGGACTCGTCGCTGAGGAGCTTGTACGAGGCATCGAGGGCCTGGAAGTCGGCGCTGGCGCTGGGGTCGTTGCCGTGCTTGTCGGGGTGGCGGAGAAGGGCCTGCGCCTGGTAGGCCTTCTTGATCTGCTTGAGGCTCAGCGCCGCGCCCTCCACGCCCGACGGCAGCCGGAGCACGGAGTAGTGGTCGACGTCGTCGCCGTCCTGCTGCCCCGTCGCCGCCATCGGGGGGGAATTTGGGAGGAGCTGGGCCCGGTTCGGCGAGGGGTCTCCAACTGTAAGAGAGGAGGAGAGGAGGGTCAACCCTAGGACGCGCGGGAGGCCTGCGCGGCGGCGCTGGGGGGCAGCGGCAGGTCTGGATTGGGGACGACGGAGCAAGGGCTGGGCGGCGGCGCTGGAGATCCGACCCTCGGCGGCTGGAGGTGGGTGGGGTGTGGTCGAATCCCAACCCAAAAAACGACGGAGCGGAAGGGGGGAGGCGGTAGCGCGTCCGGCAAACCGACCCGGAAGTCGGAACGGAGCAGGTCGGTCGTGCACAAATTTGAGGTCAATTCGGTGGTTTTGAGTTTTAAGTTTTGAAAATACTCCCTCCGTTTTTTAATATAAAATGTTTTAGCATTTGTCCACATTCACATATATCTAGATGTATGTAGACATATTTTAGTGTGTATGTACACTCATGTTAGTATGCATGTAGACAACATAATGGATAGCTAAAACTTCTTATATTTATGGACGGAGGGAGTATCATCGTACAGAGCTTGTCTGGTTTGTATGTCTACCATGTTGAGTTTAATTTGAAAAGAAAAAATCGATGAATAGAAGCTTGAGTGTTTATATTACAAATATAAAAAAAAACATGTAGTGAAGTTCCTGTGTTTTATCAATCCAACTTCGAAGACAGAGGCCTTTTGAGGATTCCCAGCAGTGTGCACAGTGGCGGCGCGGAATTGAGGGCTGGGTATTCATCCAATTTTTTTTTTTTTTTGCTCTGAATTCAATATATGAACCAAACAGTACAGAAAATTAAAACTCTCATCTACGAAATTAGATCTGCTACTACTAATTGTCTAGTATGGGCATGGCATAGTGGAGCAAATTCAGGAAACAAAAGAGGGGCGCGCCGTACCTTGCTGTTGCTGCGCCAGTCGGGGTGAAGACTGAAGAGGGGGGCGTCGGGGCGGGGGCGGCAGTGGCCAAGAGGGGGCGGGGCCGCCGCGGGGGTGAAGAGCCCAAGAGTGGGCGAGGTCGCGCCGACACCGCTGCTGCTCCCTGGTCGACTCCTGCTCAGGCGCTCGGCTGCTAGCTACTAGGTCTGTCTGCCGCCGCCGCTATGTGCGTGTGTTCCGTCTGCGTGGTCAGACAGAGGAGAGTGCGAGCGAAACGAAGCTGATAGGTGCGTTTGTGGGCTGCGCGTCTGTGGGCTGCGCTTTGCCTTGCGTCTATGGGCTGGGCCGCTTATATGTACTAATTTTTTGTTCGCTCGAAATCATGGGTATTCCTAGGAATACAGGTGCATACACCCAGCGCCGCCACTGAGTGTGCATTGCTCTTTCTCCCAAAGTGTTATAAACGATAGCAAGAAAACGACGAAGAGCGGAACGATCAAACCAACGGGGACACGAGATTTAACGTGGAAAACCCCTCCAACAATGGAGGAGAAAAAACCACGGGCGCCAGCCAGCAAAACTTCACTATATCGGGTGTGGTTACAAACGCCGGGGATTTACACAATGCGACTTATCCCAACCGGCGACTTACAAGAGGTATATATGGTGACCAGCTGCAGTCTAACTCGGAAACGACGTGTACCGTACCGCGGGGGCTACGGCCCAAGCCTCCGGCGACGGGGCTCCGCTTCGCTCCGAAGTTAGCCGCTCACTTTATATCTTCATATGAATTTGCAACAAATCAAAATAACACAAAGTCCCAAGTGGTTTCGTCCACCGTCGACGGCGGCCGGTCTCAGTTGTCCACGTGGTGGAGAAGGAACTGTATTGTTTACTCTTTGGGGTCCTTCTGAATAATTACTGGCCTGTGTTGTAATTTTCTTTGATTCAGTGTCGTGTTTACTTTACAGTTTGTAGCCCCACCGACATATCAATGCAACACTTCTTAAGCCTTTCACCTGTTTAGAAAAAGGAACGGCGTGCCGCTAAACAGACGTTCCATTATACAATACACTCTTGCAGTTTCAAGTTATCTAGGATCAAAATCCAACTCATATGTTTTTCAATCATGCACGCTTAAACTCATGTGAAACAAAGAAACTCTGAGTATTCGCGAGCACAATGTACATTGTCATTACTGTAGCCTGATAAAACACCACAAAATTTAGATCTTTGGTCGGACGATTGTCAAATTTGGGTCCATTGTACATGGATATATACGCCATCTTTCTACTCTAGTTTGTTTCTCTGCCAATATTCAAATCTGAAGTATCAGAATTTTGACTATGTAGTTTGACAAATTTCGGCGTCTCTATCACCCCCATAGATGGAGATTCAGCCTCTTATATGTGAAGTGGCGTGTAATTTAAGAGACAATTACCCCCAAAATCATACAAAAACAAATGGCATGCTAATTTGAACAGAAAGCTCTACATGTTGTAGGCATCCAAGCAAGGGGGCTATGTTAAGGTCAGCCCCCCCCCCCCCCCCCCCCCGAAGAATTTTTAGTAGACATTCGGCCTACTGTGTGACAGACTCTTTCTACTCCTGCTACTTGTGCTCGCTGCAGCATACTGGATGAAGACCACTTACCATCGTCGCCGCGGCGATATCGAGACGTCGGCTGCTGCCGGCAGGACGGGTCGAGGCGGCCGGCGAGGGCCCACCGGCCTGCCGAGACCGGATGGCCAGCGGACGGCGCGATCAACCTCTTCGGCGGAGGACCAACTTCACCATCACTGGCCTAGCCGGGCCCGCCGGTCCAGCCGCGCCCACCACTGGACCTGCAATTTACTTCCAGGGTCTCGCGTCTCTCGGGGCGTTGTTACTGGGCATCGTGGCAATTTGACTGCGCTTCACTTCAGGGCTCCTGAAAAACACCCCTGATGTCTATCGAGAATATACCTAATACCTACTGTCCTGAGTGTGTTATATTCTCGAGGAAGATTTGTCTCAGTAACCCCAGCAAGACATGTACGCAGCGATCATATTGTTCCATGATACCGGACTTCTGTTTGTCATCCGTCCAAAGTCGAGTAAAAGCAGGTCTATATTGTAATTTCTGGCCTATATTGTAATTTTCTTTGTTTCAGTGTCATGTTTACGGTTTGTACACCCACCAGTGGCGGGCCCAGGATTTTGATGGCGTGTATTCAAAATTTCATAGGGAAGAAACTAAATAGTCTAAAGACTAGGTTTTGCATGTATAATTGGTTGTACCATCATATGGCCCTAATGTATAATGTATGAGCATAATATCATAGATTTCTAGAACATATCATAACTTGAAATTGTTTAAATCATGTAGGTACCGATTGTAGCAACATCTCAATAAGAGGATAGAAAAAACCAAATTGATAGGAAAGCTTACAGATTATAGGGTAACGTTTTCGACGCTTCAAGGCTTGAAAACTATGCAATCTGACAAACAAAAATAAATTTAGGTCTTACGAATTTGGACAAATTCATGTGATTATCTTCTGAATATCTACATCACCTTAAGTCCTTTATGATTGGAATGGTTCTGAGAAGACACATCAAGAAACAGTGAAAGGGAGGAACAAATGAGGAGCGATGATCGGCAACGACGACTGAGTCTGTGCAGCCGAAGACATCCTGGACGTGGAGGTGGAGCAGGAGCCAAGGACGAGGAGACGCGAGGAGAGGCCGTCGGGACTCCGCCGTTTCCCGTGTAGTTTAGTCTAGGCTTGTGGTGTTGCGCCTGTTCCGTAGTTAGTTTGGGGATGATTAGGAAATCTGGAGGAGTCGTCAAGGCGATCGAACACGAATAGTACACTCTTGCAGTTTCAAGTTATCTATGATCAAAATCCAACTCATATGTTTTTCCAATCATGCACCCCTAAAATCATGTGAAACAAACAAACTCTGAATATCACAATGTACATTGTCATTACCGTACTGAAACCTGATAAAACACCACAAAATTTACATCTTTGGTTGGACGATTGCCAAATTTGGGTCCTTATACATGGATAGACACGTCATTATTCTACTCTAGTTTGTTCTCTGCCAATATTCAAATCTCAAGTATCCGAATTCTGGCTGAAAAGTTTCAGCCTTTCTCTCTCACCCCATAGATGGAGATTCAGCCTCTTGTATGTGCACTAGTAGAAAATGGGCCTATGGTCCCGGTTCGGTTGGGCCTTCAGTCCCGGTTGCCCAACCGGGACTGGCCAATCGGGACCAATGCTGGTCCCGGTTGGGCCACGAACCGGGACCAATGGTTGTCCACGTGGCCTGGTCTGGCTGCTCGTGGGGGGAGACTCATTGGTCCCGGTTCTTAATACGAACCGGGACCAATGAGTGCTTTTTTTTTTTGGTATTTAGGGTTTAGGATTCGATCTCGCCGGTGCCCCCTCTCGCCGGTGCCCCCTCTCCCTCTCGCCGGTGCCCCCTCTCGCCGGTGCCCCCTCTCCCTCTCGCCGGTGCCCCCTCTCGCTATCGCCGGTGCCCCCTCTCCCTCTCGCCGGTGCCTCCGTCGTCTCCCCCTTCTTCGCATCGCCGACGAGCTCTCCATCGTTTCCGTACGCATATTATACGCTCTACTATATACACAGTACACGTTGATGCATATATAATTAATATTCGATCTCTTGCGAGAATACAACTATTTAATTACATGGAGATAGATCAAGCCATCAAGGCATATTTAGTTCATCGTCCGAAGCATAATGTTCTCCCTTTTCATCGATGGCCTCCCTAAGCAGAAATCCCGCCAATTCCTCTTGAATTGCTCCTACGCGCAGTTTTGGGTCGAGCGTCTCCCGCAGGTCGCTCAAATGAGTTGTTCTCCGCTCAGTGGTCAACTCGCGAATGAACTCGCAAACGTAGAATCCACATAAATTACTCCCCGGTGGCTGCTGCGGACATGTCACCGATTTATAAGTTAGCTCATCTTTGAATGGACCTTCTACCTTCTGTTTGAAATGTGTCCAACACCTGCTTTGGCAAAGAAAATGAACAAAGGAGTTATTAATTACTTGACATAAGGGAACGAACGAAAGAGGGCGATATAATGCGATAATGATTGAAATTACTTGTTGAGCATTTCTTTCATGTCGGACCACATGTCTTGGTCCCAACTTAATGAGTCGTGGACTTCAACTGTGGACTTGTCAGGTTGAATGCTTAGCAGAATCCAGTGGAACCTGCGGACGTTTACATAAAGCAGACATGCATAGCTCATTAATTACACTTAACATCGAGAAAGCCAAATAAAAATATGTACAAGACAAAAACACTCACTTGAAGTTGTAAGGAAATAGTATTTCCGTACAGAAATGTTGCATGGTTAAAAAGGTGGTCAGGTCATGCTCCACGTCTTTGGGGTGATTGACTAAGGTATATGAATTCACGATATACGGGTCAACGAACCCGACCTCAAAAACTTTAGTTCTTTTGCATTCCATCATCTTCATTCTGCATAATAGCGTACAAAAGGATATATATATAGTCAGGATAATATAATACAGGCAATGAACGAGCTGAGCTAGAGACTTAATTACGAAAATAAATCACTTACAGACAATAGCAAGAGAGGATAGATTTGTCGAGGGCGCGCTTTTGGAATAACTGGAACAGTTCAGTCAGTTGAACCTGTATAACGTAACGTTTGAAGAAATGCTCCACTCTAACGTCCACCGGAAACCAATCTTTCGCGTCCTTCTTTGATGTGTGCACCAGGTACCAGTTATGCAAATTTCGCATATGTGTTGATAGACGCGCGAGCTCCTCATTACTGACCATAGGCTCCCCTTGGACATATTTCCGTGCCATCTCTAACATTGGCGCAGATTCATAGCCTAAAAGTTGACCAAGGCTCATACCCAAGGCGGTAGCCTGTTCCTTGGCCTGCGATACAGTGACACCAAGTTCTTTAGCAGCAGCCATGGCTCTGGGGTCCAATAATTCCAGGTCCTTATCCATAGCGTCTCTGAAGTCCTTGTCGGCATCGGAACACACTATGAGCGGGGGGACCGATTGATTTTTCTGCTGTCCGAGCTGGGCAATTTGTTTCCCGCTTTTTGCACTTCTTCCCTTGTTCTGCTCAGACTGGGCACGTGCTAGCTTAGTAAGTTCACGACCATAGTCAGATGGCAGATTCATCGATATCTGGGATGGCTGCTCAAGGAAGGACTTTCTCCACTTTTTGGTTTTTGCATCATATACCGGCTTCTGCTCGGGCTTTTTTGGTGCAAAAAAAGCCTTATTGTAGGCAGCCACCTCCGCGGCGTTTTCCGCTACAGTCCTGTCATAAGGTCTAATGGGAAGATTCTTATGAGGTACTGTTGGGAGGGGCGACCTTTTACGTTTCGGTGATCGCTTACCCCTCATAGTACGAGCGGTGGGCGGAAACGGCTGACGCGGCGGCGGAGACGGCTGCGCTGGAGACTGGTGAGGCGGTGAAGAGGACTGTTGCGCTGGAGACTGGTGAGGCGGTGAAGAGGACTGTTGCGCTGGAGACTGGTGAGGAGTCGATGGCCTTGGCTGCCAGTTCGGAAGCACGATGAATTCCTTTGGCCATAGAATGGTCGCTTTCTTGGCTTCTCCAAGTTCAAGCACCTCCCCATCTTCACCTGCAGGGTGTTGCAGCTTCAGCTCCTCATAATCTTTCATCACTTCATCCACCGCGACAACAGCGTAGCCATTTGGAACCGGAGAGAAATGGTAAGTTGGATTAGGTCCAATTGGTACGACATAGCCGACCGCCACCTTAAAGGTTAAGTTAAAAACTTTCACATGCATCTCACAAGGTGTGCTCTCCATGATATCATCCACTGGGTAGCGACGAAGTGGAGCCACTGCATCATCATTACCATCCTGGAGCTCCGTGGAAGCCACGCTGCTTTTCCGATTCGATGGGACACCGGTACCATCGCATGCAGCTTCTACCATGTGCCGTTGAGATTGGCCGCTAGTACCTTGCTGGCTAAGCACGGCAATTTGTTCCTTCTGCAGCTTTAATTCTTCTTCTATATTACGCAGCCGGTCTGCACCAGCGCGTGCTTCCATTGCCTCCTTTTCCTTTCTCCTCTGATGGCTTCTATCAGGAAATTTCTTCCTGTGCTCGGGAATCGCAATTGTCTTGGGCTTGGAGCCAGGTACGCCTCGTAACCGTCCGTCGTGTTCCTTATTCCCAAGGGCGCGTGTGAGCTCGTCATCCTCTCTATCGGGAATGAACCGTCCCTCTTCAACATCCTTTACTGCATTTCTAATTTCTTGGATGGGTAGTAGGGGATTATCTTTGTGTCTTCTGTTATATATGCACTTCCCTTCTGCGTCCAACGTGCCCCCATGCCCGTAAAACCAATTTCTTGCCCGTTCGATCCACTTGAGTGGCTCTGGAGTGATCCCATTAGCCAGCAGGCCCGCCTCAAGTTTCTCCCACTTAGGCATGCTACCAGCGTAGCCACCAGGCCCCATAGTATGGTGGTACATCTTTAGAGCAGCATTTGCCGCATTTTTTGCAGACTTTTCCAGAGCTTCCTCTGATTTCTTGTACGCCACAAATTCTTCCCAGTAGTCCTTTATCTTCTCATACCCTTTATCGAAGTCTGGAGTCTTATTTTTCTTGACAAACAGTTTGTTCAATCTTTTCTTCCAGTTCTTGAATAGCTCGGCCATCTTCTTAAGTGCCCAGTCCTTGACTTTTTGCTCCATGATTTTCCGGGCAATCTTTTCTGCCTCATCTGGATCCTCCTCATCTGAATCCACCTCTGGCGCCGGCAGGGTGAAATTAACCATGAGCTTTCTCCAAAGTCTTTCTTTGCCCTCATCGCTGACATATAGCTGTCCTTTCTCGTTTGGCCGATGCCATTCTCGAACGGTGATCGGGATGAAGTCCCTAACAAGAACTCCGCATTGCTTTACCATTTTATTTTTAACACCAGGGGGAGCAGTCGGTGTGCCGTCTTCAGCGACTCTTTCGATCGTGTACCTTTCTTGGTCGCCCAACTTTTTGGCTGGGCCTCGTTTTGTCCTTACAGAAGATTTGCTCGATCCGGAGGGCTAAAAGAAGAAAGAGCGTTAATATATGTATATATACATCAGAGACTTAATTAATACAATCTTCGGCTTCATTAATATATGTATATGCACCTCGCCGGAGTTTGCAACATTTAATGTTCCACCGGAGCCTTCGGCTTCTCCCTCGTCGGCTTCTCCCTCGCTGACTTCTCCCTCACCCCGGCCGTCGGGTTCTACCTCACCGGAGCCGTCTCTTCGGTTGAGAGACTCATCTCCCTCACCGGAGTTGTTCAAAAACTCCGTGGTGACATCGACAATATCTTCCGGCCCGCGGATTATATCCTGGAGGATATTTTCCTGATCTTCGTCTCGTTCCATAGTTTCTGCAAATTAAGAACAATGCACAAAACTTTAGTTGGGTAACTTGTTCCATATGTCAAGATACATCTACAATATCATCTCATTTGCAAGAACAAATTAGAAACTTCATATGCTGCCGTATCGTAAACCCGTAAACTCGTAAACTCGTATCGTAAACCCGTAAACTCGTTAACTCGTATCGTAAACCCGTAAACTCGTATCGTAAACCCGTAAACTCGTAAACTCGTGTCGTAAACCCGTAAACTCGTAAACTCGTATCGTAAACCCGTAAACTCGTACCGTAAACCCGTAAACTCGTAAACTCGTATCGTAAACCCGTAAACTCGTATCGTAAACCCGTAAACTCGTTAACTCGTATCATAAACCCGTAAACTCGTTAACTCGTATCGTAAACTCGTAAGGTCGGAACGAAATTGTTTCCCTAACACAAAAAATCCTAAGTGTTTGAATTTCTAAACCTAAACAAAAAATCCTTTAATTCATACATTCATATATTCATACAATTAAAAAATAGCAATTTCTTCTAAACCCTCACCGAGAGGGGGCGGCGCGAGTGGGGGCGTGGAGGCCGGCCGGCTTCGGGCTCTTCACGTACTGCCGCACTGCAATGTCACTGCAAATTTTTAAACAAAATTGCTAAGTTTCAAAATTGCCAAGTTTCAAAATTTCATTGCAACTAAAAACAAAATTGCTAAGTTTCAAATTTGCTAAAACTAACTAAAACAGTAGCTAAATTCTTATACACAATTTTATCAAATTCTATCTAAAATTCTATCTAAAAATTCTATCTAAAATTAAGTCTATCTAAAATTTTAAACAACTATCTAAAATTCAACTATCTAAAATTCAACAATTTTAAACAACTATCTAAAATTCAACAATTTTAAACAACACTAACAAATTCTATCTAAAAAAATTCTATCAAATTGTAAACAACACTAACAATTTTAAACAACTATCTAAACAACTATCTAAAAATTCTGTGTGTTGAGCAAATTTGCTACAAATTTGTACTCCTAAAATAATAAACCGCTGATGTCATGCTGACGTCAGCAATGGTGCTACGGCTCGGTGTTGAGCACGAGAGGGAGGGCGTGGGCGCCGCGGCGATCACCTAGAGCAGGAGCAGGCCAATGCCAGTGGAGAGGGAAGGGGCGGGCGCGGCGGAGGCCAGGAGCAGGCCGCCGGCGACGGGAGAGGCGCGACGGCGCGGGGGGCGCGGCGGAGGGCAGGGGGCGCGATGGGAGGGCCGCCGGAGCAGGGGCGCGCGACGGCGGGGGCCGCGGCGGAGCAGGGCCGCCGGAAAAACGAGCAGGGCTTCGCCGGAAAAACGAGCAGGGCTTCGCCGGCGTGCACGGGCTCCTCCTTCCTCTGGTCCTTAGGCGTTTCTGCGAACTGAATCGGGGAAGGAGAAGGGGAAGCAGTTAAGTAGCAGGGGGTCTTTGGTCCCGGTTGCTCGCAAGAACCGGGACCAATGCCTCTTTGGTCCCGGTTCTTTCCAGCAACCGGGACCAAAGAGTGGGCAGATCAAGCGCGGCATCCACGGACTCATTGGTCCCGGTTCTTGGTAGAAACCGGGACCAAAGAGTCCTTTTTCAAAATTATTTCGAACTTTTCAGTTCTGAAATTTTGTTCCCGCCTTTTTTATTCTTATTTAGGTGTTTGGATATGAATTTCAAATGGTTTTGAATCTGAAAAGACTTTCAACATGAAAAGTTTTTAAATTTGAATAAATAATCCAAAACCATTTTCTGTTTTCTAAAATAATTATTCTAACTATACAAACTATTAACCATTTTGCCATTTTCAATTAAAAATGCATTAACTTTATTGCATATTTTGAATTGACAAAACTTTCAACATGAAAAGTGTTTGAATTTGTATAAATAATCCAAAATCAATTTTACATTATTATTGTCATTTTCAATTTAATATGGATAAATTCATATCTTTAAATCCGTAAGTCGAAACTCGACTAATAATACGTATAAATCGATAAAAATTGATTAAGTAAGATTTATGATTAAGTAATAATAATTATTAATTCAGTTAATTCTATTTTTGGTGTTGTAAAATCCCATGGCAAGCAGAAGTAAATGCAGAACAATTTCAGAAAACCTATATTTGTAAGATGAATGTTTGGTGTTGTAAAATGCAGAAGAAAGCTGATAAAAATTATTAATTCATTTATCTTAATGCATTACATAAAAGGTTTAATACATTATTACACATGATACAATGTCTCACAAGCGCTTGAAAGAAACACACCCCTGATCCAACATCACCAACATTATTCTACATAAACGGACTTGCTGGCTCGAAGGCCGTAGGATTAGGGGGAACGGCGGGAGGAGCCAGCCCCGTGGGCGGCCGCCCGGTTCTCGCGCGCACGTTTGCGGCGGAGGGCAAGATCCATGGAGGATGAGTCTTTCAGCGCCCAATCCAGATCGGAAGCCTCCTTCGCCTTGAGCTGGTAGGAAGTCTTGGCTCGCTGGACAGGGTAGTCGCGGACAGACTGGAAGGAGGCTTCCATGGCCTCCTGTATCTGCAACCCACAACCTTCTTCCCCGTCGTCGCTCCAGTCGAAGTCGTCGTCCTCCTCCTCCTCCGCGGGAGGAGCGGCGGCGCCTGGTGGAGGTGCAGCGGCGCCAGGTGGAGGTGCGGCGGCACCTGGTGGAGCAGGAGGCCGGTAGCTGGGCATTCCTCTCCACGCCGGGCTCGTGGGCATACGGCGGGATAGACTCCCGCGGTTGCGCCCAAGCGCGCTCTGCCGAGCACGCTCGACCTCGTCCAGAAGGCGCTGCGGCGGGCGTGGCGGATCCATCTCGTGGAGACGATGCGTTCGTGGCTAGGAATGGTGGATTAGGGTTTACCCCGTCGGCGACAATATATAAAGACCTCCAGGGCAGCGCTGGGGGAGGACACGTGCCCAGGGAAGCGCTGGGGGAGGACACGTGTCGTGACCGCAAAGCCCGTCTTTAGTCCCGGTTGGTGTTACCAACCGGGACTAAAGAAGCACACAGATCGTGTGTTTCTTTCAATCGCTTGTGAGCCGTTGGATCAGGGGTGTGTTTCTTTTGAGGGATTGTGAGCTGTTGGATCAGCAGTATCACGACCACTTCGTGAGCCACATGACCCGGTTGGTGTTACCAACCGGGACTAAAGAAGCACACGGATCGTGTGTTTCTTTCAAGCGCTTGTGAGCCGTTGGATCAGGGGTGTGTTTCTTTTGAGGGATTGTGAGCTGTTGGATCAGCAGTATCACGACCACTTCGTGAGCCACATGACCCGGTTGGTGTTACCAACCGGGACTAAAGAAGCACACGGATCGTGTGTTTCTTTCAAGCGCTTGTGAGACGTTGGATCAGGGGTGTGTTTCTTTTGAGGGATTGTGAGCTGTTGGATCAGCAGTATCACGACCACTTCGTGAGCCACATGACCCGGTTGGTGTTACCAACCGGGACTAAAGAAGCACACGTACCCTATATATAGCCGCCCTCCTCAGACAAGTTACTCACTCACACAAAACATTCCAGCGTCACTCGGAGAGGCATCTTTGGGCAACCAGCGGCAAGACGTCTCTGATGACCTGCGACCGTTCCAAACGGTTGCAGATCATCAGAGACGTCTTGCCGGACGGTTGTAGATCATCAGAGACGTCTTACCGCTGCTTGGATCGAAGTGGCGCTCAAACTCACGAGCCACCGTCGGGCTGTATGCAGGGGGAACTGTGTTTGGACGGGAGGTGTGGGAGCCGACAACCACCTACCACGCGTGTTTCACCACATAAAGGTTTAATACATTACTACACATCACATAAAGGTTTAATACATTACATTGATTTACATAAAAGCCATGAACCCTTCTTCGCGTATGTCCCTGGCCTATGATCGCTTCAGCCGTAACCATGGAGCATCTTCATTATTTAACGGGATGCTTGGGTCAGTTCTCACTGTGAAGGGCGGAATTTCATCAAACTTATCATAATCTGCTGACATGTCTGTCTTGTCCTCGACTCCCACGATGTTTCTTTTCCCTGAAAGAACTACGTGACGCTTTGGCTCATCGTCTGATGTATTCGTTTGCTTGTTTTTTTCTTTTTTTCGGTCTGGAGGACATGTCCTTCACATAGAAAACCTGAGCCACATCATTGGCTAGGACGAATGGTTCGTTCTTGTAACAACCAAGATTCTTGAGATCCACTGTTGTCATCCCGTACAGCTGGTCTACCTTTATCCCTTCTCCATTCATGTTGACCCAACTGCACCGAAACAAAGGGACCTTAAAAGTAGGTCCATAGTCAAGTTCCCATATCTCCTCTATGCGACCATAGTATGTGTCCTTTTGCCCATCGTCGTTTGTTGCATCAAAGCGGACACCACTGTTCTGGTTGGTGCTCTTTTTATCTTGGGCGATCGTGTAAAATGTATTCCCATTTATCTCGTACCCTTGGAAATTCAATACAGTCGAAGATGGTGACGCGGCCAACAAGTAGAGCTGTTCTCCGACAGTGGTGTCATTTATGAGCTGTAATCGCAACCAACTGCCGAAGGTCTCCATGTGTTTTTCTTTAATCCAGGAGTCATCCTTCCCCGGGTTCTTGGAGCGTACATAATTCTTGTGTTCCTCGATATACGGAGCCACGAAGGTGGAACTTTGTAGAACTGTGTAGTGTGCTTGAGTTAAAGAATGCCCGTCCCTACATATCAGTGCTTTCTTTCCTAGCGTGCCTTTTCCACTCAGTCTCCCCTCATGCCGCGATTCAGGAACACCAATCGGCTTAAGGTCAGGAATAAAGTCAACACAGAACTCAATGACCTCTTCTGTTCCATAGCCCCTTGAGATGCTTCCTTCTGGCCTAGCACGGTTATGAACATATTTCTTCAAGACTCCCATGAACCTCTCGAAGGGGAACATATTGTGTAGAAATACAGGACCGAGAATGGCAATCTCGTCACGTAGGTGAACCAGGAGATGCGTCATAATATTGAAGAATGATGGGGGGAACACCAACTCGAAGCTGACAAGACATTGGACCACAGACTTCTGTAAACTTGGTAGAGTTACTGGATCGATGACCTTCTGAGATATTGCATTGAGGAATGCACATAGCTTCACAATAGGTACTCGAATGCATGTATCTTCTGCACTCACCGCGGTACAGGATGCAGTCATTAATGCATGCATGTATCTTCTGCACATCTAATCCTAGAGGGCAGATAGTCTTCTTTGCTTCGTATGTAGTCTCGGGCAATTCGTTATCCTTTGGAAGCTTCGGCTTCATTATTTTCAGTAACTTCTCAAATCCCTTGTCAGAACAACCAGTCTCTGCCTTCCATTTCAGCAGTTCCAGTGTGGTACCGAGCTTTGTGCTGCCATCTTCGCAGTTTGGGTACAGCAACTTTTTGTGATCCTCAAGCATGGCCTCCAACTTTAGCTTCTCCTTTTCTGTATCGCATTCTCGCTTTGCATCAGAAATGACCCCACCAAGACCATCAGCGGGCTCATCTGATGCCCGATGTTCACCTCTTTCTTCTTCAACGTCTTCCATAACAGTATCACCGCATTCCTCAGGGAACATAGGATAGTTGTCATCATCCTCCTCTTCTTCATTGTCTTCCATCGTAACCCCTCTTTCTCCGTGCTTGGTCCAACAATTATAGCTGGGCATGAAACCTTTCCGAATCACGTGGTCTTGAATGGTTCTCGGGTCAGGGTACTCCCTGACGTTCCGACACTTCTCACATGGACAAGGCATAAAATTATTCACTTTGTTTGCCTCAGCCACATCGAGAAATTTATGCAGGCCTGCAATAAACTCGGAACTGCGTCGTTCGCCGTACATCCATCGCATCCGTGCATCCATCTGCATCATATATATCATTAAGTTTATCAAATACCATTACAATAACATCTTGAATAGTGAAATGACCACGGTGCGGGTCGGGCATAGTTGCTAACCACGGTGCGGGTCGAGAATAGAGAAATTTATGCAGGCCTGCAATATTTCTGTATCAATTACAGATGAAAAGGATATAGTTGCTAACCTCGGTGCGGGTCGGGCATTTCATCGAACACATCTTGTGCGTGGCAAAGAGAAAAAAAACTAGCACCTCCACTTCCCACCAATCCAGGAAAAAAAAACAGAGGAGAGAGGGGGGGTGGGGGAACAATATATAGGCAGGGGAGGGGTATTGGTCCCGGTTCTTGGCACGAACCGGGACCAAAGCTCCGCGGCATGCCACGTGGTCCGGCTCTGGAGCTTTGGTCCCGGTTCATGCCAAGAACCGGGACCAATGCCCCCAACCGAACCGGGACCAATGCCCCACGGGGCCCTGGCAGCTCGAACCGGGACCAGTGCCAGGCACTGGTCCCGGTTTTTGTCTGAACCGGGGCTAATGGCAAACAGTACTCCGGACGAAAAGTCCTTTTTCTACTAGTGGTGAGGTGGCGTGTAATTTAAGAGACAATTAACCCCAGTCCTACAAAAACGAATGTCATGCTAATTTTGAACAGAAAGCTCTAAACGTTGTAGGCATCCAAACAGAACATACAGAAAAAACCAACTCCAGACTAGCGGTCATGCTAATTTCAATGCATTGAAAATGCGTAGACTTTCCTTCACCTGATTCCACTTTCCAGTGATCACAGGCACTTTACAGTATGCAAAAGCATCTCATCAATTGTCAGGCATATTATTAACACCGTGACTTTAAAAGAAAGGCGGGTGATGATCATCTAACATCTCAAAATTTCTGAGTTCTCTGCAGATCTCTCAGATGTTATTTGAGGGGGTGACTCCTCAAATAGGACTTTGCTAAAGAAACTGTTTACAACAATTACAGTTTTGCCTCGTCGCAAGCAATCATCTCAGCAGCACGCTCTATTGCTCGGCGGCGATCTTTCGGATGACGTATGGTAGAATACCACCATGGGTGTAGTATGCGATCTCCACCTGAAGAGTAATCAGCAAACGCATCGTCAGGAATCAATCACTACAGATGGATGATCAACAAAAATACTGCTGAGGGGGAGAAGGGACTGTACCTCGGTGTCAAAGCGGAGTTTGCAGGTGAAGGACTTTCCGTCATCGGTTGTGACCGTGACATCTTGGCCAGGCTTGATGTCGTCCACATTGGTCGGAAGCTGGACAGTGTAGCGCTCATGCCCAGTTAAGCCAAGACTGTCGGCGTCCTCCCCGGCCTTGAAGCATAGAGGGACGATGCCCATTCCAGCGAGGTTGCTACGGTGAATCCTCTCAAAACTCTTGGCTATCACGGCCTTCACTCCCTGCAGTCACCAAGTGAAAACGCACACTGTTAGTGACAGTTTGCATCATGCCATGCGTAGGCGAAGAGATTATGGGTGAGGCATCATTACCTGCAGCATTGGACCCTTTGCGGCCCAATCCCTAGAGCTGCCACTGCCATACTCGGCACCAGCAAGGATAATAGTGTCATGCCCTTCCTCCTTGTATTTCTGTCGAAAATAAAGGAATGCAAATGATGAATTCATTCAATGAGAGATTTGAACACGCACTGTTATGTAGACATCACTCAAAAGCAAAAAACTGGATTCAATAAGTTATACTAGTATATTACCATGGCAGCATCAAAGACAGCAAGCTTCTCCCCTGATGGAACATGGATGGTTTTGGCTCCAACCTCTCCCTTCAAGAACTTGTTCACAAGACGAATGTTGGCAAAAGTGCCCCTAGCCATAATCTCATCGTTACCTCTTCGACTGCCATATGAGTTGAAGTCCTTCCTTTCAACACTGCGCTCCTTCAAGAATTTGGCAGCTGGGCTGTCTGGGTGGATGCTTCCGGCAGGGGATATGTGATCAGTTGTGATACTGTCACCGAAGTTGAGAAGACAATAGGCATCTTTCACAGGCCGTGCCCCAGGAGGGGTCATTGTCATATCCTTGAAGTAAGGAGGCTCGTGGATGTATGTTGATGTTGGATCCCATGGGTAGAGAGTGCTGGCTGATACTGGCAGCTCATTCCACATTGGATTTCCTTTGGTGATTGACTCATATGTGCCCTTGAACATGTCTGGGAGCACGCTTGACTTGACAACCTATAAGAATTAATAACTTAATTAGGAGGAATGTCCCTAATCAAATTTGTTCTCGAAGAACAAAATGGAGATAAATATTATAAACAAATCATAGTTGAAGTGCCGACCTCAGCAATCTCATCAGTGGTAGGCCAAATATCCCTGAAGTAAACCTCTTTCCCATCTTTTGAGATGCCGACTGGTTCTTTCTCAAAGTCAATATTAACCTGCAGCAGATTCCAAAGTTTAGCAAAGAAAATAAAAAAGAATAATCAGGGAGGAAGTTTGAACTAGTTAGCTTAGTACATCTGGGCCCTCCTCACACTACTGTATTATATTGTTGATTCATAATAATAACATTGCATAAACAACATATTCATGATAGAATAGCTAGGCAGAAACAGAAATTTGAACTGATTAGCTTAGTAGGTCCTGGCCCTCCTGACACTAACGAATTATACTGGTGAGTAAAAATAGCAGCATTAGATAAATGGTCACATTCTTGATTTGTTCCGGTGCTTTCACTGTTTAGTTCAAAATAATATACAGAGGTTTAAACATCGGGACATGCATGTTCTCTTACCGTGCCAGCAAGGGCATAGGCCACAACCAATGGAGGAGAAGCGAGATAATTTGCTCGGGTCAATGCATGTACACGTCCCTCAAAATTCCTGTTTCCAGACAACACAGCAGCAGCGACAACATCTGAAAAGAGGAAAAGTGAGTACAATGAATTGTTTCATAACATTTCAAGCCTTAAAAATCCAGCGATGTCAATCTCACCATTATCAGTAATCACAGCAGCTACGGATTCATCAAGATCACCAGAGTTTCCTATGCAGGTTGTACAACCATAGCCAACAATATTGAAGCCAAGCTGGTTAAGATACTTCTGCAGACCGCTGCATAGGAAAATGTAGAATAAAAAATTAACCAATGCTCCCCAGTAAAGAAACCTTTGAATGGAGAATCAAGAGTCACCTCTTGTCCAAGTACTTCTTCACAACACCAGAACCTGGCGCGAGGCTTGTCTTAATCCAAGGTTTCACCTAATTAACACCAAAAATGTTATCCAACAGTTGGCTATTGGAAATTATCAGAACATAGGCAGAGAAAATAGTACATTAAATCTTTTAACACTTCACTCGTAATAAGAGAAAAGGCTGCAATAATTTTGTTCAGGAAAATAATCCCATCTTAATAGGAACATGTTGCACATGAGGATATAAAGTTAAAACTACCAACATGCTGGAGTTCCTCTTATGTTTTTCAATAGCATATGCTATATCAAAAAAAATGAACAAGGACATTTAAGTCCAAAGTTGAAGACAAAGTTAAGCGACAAACCTCAAGGCCAAGGTCGCAGGCCTTTTTGGCAACCAAAGCAGCTCCCAGCATTACATTAGGATTTGATGTGTTGGTGCAACTGGTGATGGCCGCAATTACAACATCTCCATGTTTTATCTTTGCTGGCGTCCCTTTGAATGAAAACTCGCCAACTTTACTCTGAGATTCCTTGGGGACAGCAAAACCCTGCAAAAAAAACAGGGTGGTGAGCATAGAAGAAGGAAAAGGGGAAATAACGTAAAGGAAATTTAGAAGGTATAAACTGTTCGCATGTATTCTGTGCAATATTATAGAAGTTTGGAATTCCAGTAATCCTAAATGGTAGTTTCGTCTATTTATAAATAAACAACAAGATGGTGGCAGGCACATAGCACAAGAATCACACTGGGAGAGTATTGCCACAATCTATAGAGCAGATTGTTACCTTGAATCCTACATCGTTGTCTAGGCAAGAAAGCCAATCTGACTTCATGTTCTTCAACGTCACTCTATCATGAGGCCTGTTGAGTATATCTTTAGGTTAGTCATGAATGAGGTGAATGAGGCCAAGCATATGCCAAGGATAAGAGTTTACCCAGGTACATTACCTTTTCGGTCCGGACAGACATGGTTCCACCTCATCCAAGTCAAGTTCCAGATAAGATGAATACACTCTTTCAGGTTGAACCTACATCAAGAGAGAAGTATCAGTATTATAAGTAAATAAATAGATAATAATACCAAACTGCTTATCTTCAGATAAAGTATAAAATCACCTGGCTGTAGTCGACGAACATATTATTGGCGCGCAGGTAAGTCTCTATCATGGCCACCTAATGAATGCAACCGTCAAAAACTAGGAAGTTAAGATGCATGTGGAGTTATGCTGCAAATCAAATGCAATCACGGCATATAACATACAGTGTCATCGCTTCTGCCAGTTAGCTTCAAGTATTCCAATGTCTTTGCATCAACCGGGAAGAAACCCATAGTTGCACCATATTCTGGTGACATGTTTGCAATTGTAGCCCTATCAGCCAGTGAGAGTTCACCCATACCTCCCCCTGAGTAGTATGCAAAAATTAGAGAAGCTCGTAAAAGAAAGTGACATAGATTTAAAATCAATGGCAAGAGGGGTACCATAAAATTCAACAAACTTCCCAACGACGCCATGTTTCCTAAGCATTTGAGTTACTGTTAGAACCAAGTCTGTGGCTGTAACTCCATTCCTCAGCTTCCCTGATAACTTGAAACCAACAACTGCTGGCAAGACCATGCTCATTGGCTGCAGAACAAACCACGTTTCAGTTCAGGTAATTGGCATAAATGAGTGATCCCAGCGAAAAGTATCAGAGATAAAAACTTGTTAGTAACAGATATTAACTTCACCTGGCCAAGCATTGTAGCTTCTGCCTCTATGCCACCAACTCCCCACCCAGCAACACCAAGACCATCTATCATAGTTGTGTGAGAATCAGTGCCAACAACACTGTCAGGGTAAAGGATCCCACCATTGTTAAACACAACCCTGGCCAGATATTCAAGATTCACCTGGAAAGGAAATGGAATCGTTATTAGGGTTCACAACGGGCATAATTCGCAGGATTATTTGAAAATGTCAAAATTATTGTTTCGTTGAAATACCTGGTGGACAATTCCAGATCCAGGTGGAACAACAAGCATGTTATTGAATGCAGTGGAACCCCATTTCAAAAACCCAAACCGCTCCCTGTTACGGCTGAACTCAAGCTCCATATTTGCCTGAACAGCATTTTCCGATCTTGCCACATCAACTTGTACTGAATGATCAATAACAAGGTCTACAGGTACCTGAAAAAAAATACATCCAGCGATATCAGCAAAAACACAAAGATACAAGCATAAAGATAAGCTACCCCTCTGGGGGGTTCAATTGACAAAGAGAGCAGTACTAGACTGCACTAGCGCCCATTCGGAGGGGAAAAGTTTATATGGATTATCTTTTGAAAACTACCATTTAATCAATTAGACGATAATCAGATGGTAGGATTAAGAGATTACAAACATAACATTCAAACTCTAACTAGAATAGATACCATAGTTGGACAAACTGGAATGAGATGATAAGACCAAGGAGAGCTAACCACAAGATTTAACATAAGCAAGTCGGTGTTCAATAAAGCATATCAGTTTAGAATTACACCACAATCACACATTCAACCTTAGTGTTGTTTAGATGATTAAACAATATGAGATGATAGGTTGATAATAATGAACTTAGGCACACAGAGATGCTATCAGAAATCCAGAATAGTGTCGGTGGCAACACATCAGGCTAGAAACCAGAAATTGTCAATGCAGCAGTTCATTCGACAGAAAGGTCGAGCTAGGTAACTTAGTTATCAACTGTATCAAAACATAAGCTCCTTCTCTTATTTACTTTTTGTAACATCACATATCGAAATGTGGCATACTAACAGCACAGTACATCAAACACGCATGTCAAATATATTTCCAAGAAGTATAAAGACAAGAAGGTAGATAATGTAACCACTGGTATATAAACTCACCAGAGGATTAATTTTGTTGGGGTCACTGCCGAGTTTGCTCATAGCATCCCTCATACAAGCAAGATCGACAACTGCTGGGACACCAGTGAAATCCTATATAGAGAGGAAACTGGTGAGAAAGTGAATAAACTGAACATTTCAGAAAGCAGGACAGATTCCCATCATGAACATCTCATCAGAAACGAATATCAGAATAAAATAAGCGATATATCCAGCTTAGGCTACCACTTGCCATACTAAAATAGCAAGTGTTGACTTTAATAATTGTCATTAGAACAATGATATGGGATGACGAAGCATAGCAGCTAATTTTATAAAGATACCTACCGGGGCATATGACTATATTTAAACAACTCAACTGACGGCAGCAATCACAGAGCATACATAAAATAAAATGGGCACAAGACATGGGGATCGGGGCTCTTCACTTTATCGAGAGGATAGGAAAGTGGACCTCCATTTCCACTATTCCTGGCACCGAAAGCTATTGACTCGAATCTTTACCCACTCACATTTATTCTTTCCACGGCAGCTGGACATCATCATGGAACAAATAACTGGAGAGGATGGCAGGATGAATACCTGGAGGAGGACACGGGCTGGCTTGAACGGGATTTCGACCTGCTTGGTGGCGCTGTTCTCCCAGTCGAGGATCTTCTCGACATCCTTACCCGTGACCTGGAACTCATCGCAGTTTCTGATTGCCGACTCGAGAAGGATCCTTATGGAGTAGGGGAGCCGCTCTGATGAAAAAGTAAATGCATCAAATCTTCATCGTCTGACACAATTCAGCGATACAAGCAGATTTAAACATACAAAAAACAGACATAAGAAAAAAACACCGATATATCCAGAGACCAATTCCACCATCAGACTTGACAATTCCCCTCATAGATACAGGTCGAGTGCCCGAAATTCAGCAACATTGCAAAACTACCAAACACAGGAGCAGATCAGAGCCTGCTATGGAGTATCTCCTTAGAGAACCAAACAATTGATCCACTCCCAATAATAATAAGTAAGAGATCAAAGCGTCAGGGCCTCGTAATATCCCCAATCCACCCAACACGCAGGAACAAACTAAGAAACTACGCATCCGAGGACAGAAAGGACTCACCAATCCGCGGATCGGCGAGCGCCGGCAGGCTGTAGTACTTGCCGAAGTCCGGTCCGCCTCCCGGCTTCGCGAGGCTGGTGAGGATCTCGTCGTAGGCGTTTTTGGT
Organism: Poa pratensis; assembly: GCA_947311845.1. Classification (NCBI taxonomy): domain Eukaryota; kingdom Viridiplantae; phylum Streptophyta; class Magnoliopsida; order Poales; family Poaceae; genus Poa; species Poa pratensis. The sequence continues at coordinate 107,002 of CAMZMU010000054.1, forward strand.
CGCTGCGGAACAACAGAGCAGACAGGCAGATGGATGGCACGTTAGTTAATTAGCGAGCGAGAGAGACGCCGAAACGGGACGCGATGATTGGAGGTGTCGGTCCTTACCGGCGGAGGCGAATCGGCGCTCGAAGACGGCGGCGGCGGAGGAGGAGGAACGGGCGGCGGCGCGGTGGCCGCCGAAGAGGCGGCCCGCGAGGCCCGATGCGAAGGGCGACGAGGCCGCGCGGCGCGGGGTCTGGCCGCGGGCGGGCAGAGGATGAGCAGGCGCGGACGCGGACGCGGACGGGGACGGGCCGGCCTCCGCGACGGCGGCTGCGGGCTTGGAGATCGCGGCTGCGGCGGCGGCGGTGACCCGGGGCCCCGCCGCGGAGCGGGAGAGGAGGGAGGTGGAGAGGGGAGGCATGGCTAAATCGGAAGGGGAAGAATGGTCAGATGGATGCGGGGTAGGCAGGAATTATATAGGCCGCCGCGAATTTCGGGGCGGAGACGCGTGGTGGGCAGGCGCGAGCGAGCGAGCGATGTTCCCTTCCGTTCCGTAGGGTAGGGTTGGGGAGCGGGATGCGCCGCCGCGGCGGGCGGAGATGGTGGAGCGGATGTCTTTTCTTTCTTGGAGCCGGGGCCAAAACCAAATGGGCCAATGCGATCGCACCGCTGCCCTGGCCCCACATGCCAGCGGCTGTCCATTTCCGTGGGGTCTGAGCTGGCGTTATCGCTAAGGCCACTCACGCCCCATGCCATTTTAGGCAGGATATCACTCCATGCTTTTTTTTCTTCGACACGTGTGTTGGGTCATATTGATATATCCATGGGTTCACAACTTTCTTTAGATTTTAGTGTCCACAACTGTGTTTTTGCAAGGCATGAAACCTAGGGATCCTTTAGTATTTCTCGATCTCTTAGGATTTCATCTGCAAAATTCAGGATAATCATTTTATCCCGGTCTGTCTTTTAGTTTCCACATGTGTTGCTTATGGTAACTTGATTTTGGATTAATGAAATATGTGGTTGCTCTCCAAAAAAAAGTCTGTGCACCTTGCTATTTTAAATGGATTTTTCCTCTTTTTTTGTTTGTCTTTGACGTGTGTTGGGTCATTCATATTCGTATGTTTCAAACGTATAATACTTCCAATATATGTTATGTTATGTGTGCTTGTTGACGTCAACTATATATGTGCTCACCTATCGCCGTTGGTCGTCACCCAGCTATGTGTAAGTTGTGGGATTCCCAAAGTTTTTCTCAAGCCCCCCTTTAATTTGTAGCTACTTGAAACTTGTCATTGTCACTTTATATCGTATACATAAGATGGTTTGCTAAGCGTAGTTGGCACTAATTTCCGTTTTTCATGTTTAAGGGTTCCGATATAATGTGTCACGTACCAGGTCAAATGCTAGTTGCGTTGAAGAGATAGGTTGTGTATTTGCTATGAGTCTCTGGAGAAGTTAACGCTTGCAAGCTGAGTGCGTAATGCTGGTGTTGGAAAAAGGTTATATGGTACTCTTGAGAGCATTATTAGCCACACTTCAAGTATAAGCTTGTCAACAGTAGTGTAGCTAAGATTTCACAACGCCCCAAGCCAATGCTCATGCTACGGTGATAAACAGTGTAGAACAATGCTACACTAGATTTATTCAATAAAGGGACTAGCTGACACGCCCCAGTCCATGGACAGTGTAGCCTGGGCCACCCCTGCTAGTCAACATAGGGAGAGCTGGGCGTCAAGGTGTGTTTAGCTGGCCAGAGTTGAATCGTGTGTGTAACCTTGTACAAGTGTAGTTTCTTAAGCATTACGGCCATGTAATTTTACAGAAATATATAAGCAAAAAAATGTAAGTAAAGCAATAAAAGGGCAAACAAGAGTTCGTTAGAGAAAAAGGTGCCCATGTGATTGATCTATCTTGGTGCAACAAGAAGGGTGGGTGTAGGTAAATTGCGTAGTGGTTCCATACATCTTCTTTTTTAAACGATCCACACAGGCACACATCATGTTTTTTTTTGTACAGGGGTGGGCACAGAGTGCCCCATTTATCAGCTCAAAATCATAGTACATTTAGAATTACATAACCCAAAGATTGCATCTGAGGTAAGACTGCAAGAATCTGTTGGTGGCAGTTACCGATCGATCTCCGTACTATCCCCTGTGCGTTCGCTTGTTCGTGACAAATTTGAATTATTTACTGCGATTTTGAAGTTGCAAATTATTGCACGACGGTAGTATTGCTCTTTTTGGCCGGCACCGTCATACTTAACTCTAATGTCAACACTTGTATAGATGGAGCAAACAAAAACCATTGTTTTCTATGTTGTTGGAGGCACATACTTAATTATCCTGAAAAAATAAAAAAATATTCATGCATTATTTGTTCTTGGAGGCAGATGAGAAGTGGCTTTTCGATTCAGCAGCAGGCTGCAATATCATACCAAAACAGGCCGGGAGAGGGCAAAAGCTCGTTAGGCTTCCCCAACGTCCTAGTGCTAATTTTGTCGCAGAGGGTGACCTGTCCTTTCGTTGGTTCCATGGCTTTTGTTCGTTCGGCCAAGTCAACCTACCCCCTACGTCACTCAAAGCACGTTCAAAGTTGCTCCATTTTGTAGCACGGTCCGAGATGGAACTGGTAGAAATAGAATCTTCCACATCGCTATCTATTATCCATTCCTCCGGGGGAGAAGATTGAATCTTCTGCGCTGATTATTTTTACCCTGATGATGGTCATTGCGCCGCCGTGACGGTCATTCGACTATCCGTCTTGCCTGTGCAAAAATATTGTTTCACACACATTCCGTGGTGATAGGGAACCATTTCTGCCTTGCTATGTTGTCATTCCACTATCCGTTCTTGCGTGCAAAAAAAAGTTTCACGCACATTCTGTCGTGATAGGAAAGCATTTCTGCCTTGCTATGTTGGCATTCTGTCGGACCTGGAGGACATTGCTGCAGCTTGGCTCACGCGGGCGAGCACCGGTGGTGAATGTGATGGCTCTTTAGGGTTTGGTCATGGCGTAGCAAGGAATGGGTGGCGCTCCAGTGCTACGAGGGTAGCGAGTTCGTCGGCCTGGCCCGGCCCGGCCCGGTCGACGCATCGGAAGGTTGGTCGGGCTGGAATGTCGGGGCGGCGGCTCCGAATTTTTTTGGCGCGACGTTCGTGGTCTGCGGGTGGTCATCTTGTGTAGCATGGGCTACAAGGCGTCTAGTTGCGCGCCGTTGCGGTTCGTGTTCGAGCGGTGGACGTCGGAGTGGTGGCTCCAGATACGGATGTATGTGTTTTGTGCGATGGTGGTCCGATGTTGCGTGGGCGATACGGGCCCGTTGTTTATGTTGTATTTCTAGCCCAATTTTCCTCATAAACGGGTCGCTTTGTATGTTTTTTGGCCCGATTTTTCTTATAAACTGGGTCACCGATCATCTTGACCTTTTTTTCTATTTCTATTAATGATCACGACAGCTCTCCTGCCGTTATTCGAAAATATCTCCTCCCCACATAAATCCGGTGTTGTCGGAAGAAATTGGTCGGGAAGCCGTCTACCTAGGAGGTTTGGTAGGAAACATTTGGAATAGGCCATAGGGCTTTTTATCTCTTGGAAGAGGTAGGCATGAGGGAGAGATCGAGCAGAACGATCAAAACTATCACCGGCGATCAAAATCGCTGCCAACCCTAAACGATAGGGGGAAACCGATCGGACCAAAAAAAACTGTTGTCGCCCTTTTAGCTCGTGTGCCAGGCTTATTGTCGTTTCCAGGCCTTTGGGCCGGCCCTATTACAAACAAGCTGTGCAGGGCTAGACCCTTTTATTCGCGGGCCGTCCCGATGTCCAGCATAAACCTGTTTGGCCCAACTTGGAGCAGGGAAAGAAGATGCGGCAGAGATTTGTGGTTTTTCCGGGGAGGGTTTTTTCAGGAAGGAAGCGGCGGCGTTTGGGTTGTGTCCGGCGGAGGAGGCGCACCGGAGTCCGAACTCGACGAGGCGCACGCACGCGCACCTGGGTCGGCGGCTCGGAGCACGGCGGGTTTGTGACCAGAGGAGGCGCACCTTGCCTGAGCTCGGCCACCGAGAGGATCGAATCGGCCACGCGCCGGCCACAAAGGGGGGCCCTTTTCCCCCTTCCGGTGAGGTAACACCACCGCTCAATGCGGCCATGCGGGGGATCTATTCTTTAGCCCTTTCTCTCTTTTCATCGTCCCCCTCCCTTGTTCCAGCAGGTTCTCGACTCAATTCGTTTTGCTTCCTGTGCACAATCTCAGGTCTCGTCGGAGATATACACCATCGTAGGCTTGGGACGAGTCGGGAACAGCGAGAGATTCAGACCCAGGTAATATAGTCCAGCAACCATCGCCACAACCCCCAAAATCTTCTCGTGCTTGGCATTGCCGAATATTAATTGTTTCGTCATGACGTTTATGCGCTGCTCTGCTCTGCTCTGTGTGATTTCCAGTGCTTATTATTGAGAGTTACAGTCGAGGGCAACGAAAATTATATCTTAATTCTCTTTGATTGATGCATAACTGCACTATCTATAACACCCAGGAAATTTGTGTTTTCCCCCTTGTTGCTGTTGTTGCAAATGTCACATATCATTTTCAGCATGTGTGTACTCTAAGTGAAAGCTAAATTCCTGGTAAAAAAAGGGTTCTAGCAGACACTCCTTTAATCGAAAATGTAGGGGAGGGGGGCAGCCGGCAGCGAGAGGAGTGGCCTTGATCAGCTGTTTTGAATTTCTTGCAATATCTAGTCTGCCCTCTGATAGTTTCGTTCAAAGATGTTAGGTGCTCGCTTCATTATCTTGTGCGTATGGTTGGGTATAGGTACATAAACTGAAATTGGATGGGTTGGGGTAGCGGTTACGCTCATGATACAAATATTCAATTGTGTTGTTTACTGTTGATGTATGCATTTTTTTTTTGAATTTGCATTTTATTTTACTTAGTTCACCATGTGATTATACTAAGTCTTCCTGAGCTGCTGACACGACTCTTTATTTGTGCAGTTTCGTGACTCAAAATGGATCTAATAATTCCATTTAAAGTTGGAGATGATGTAGAGTTAAGATCCTTCGATGCCGGTTACAGGGGTGCATGGTTCCGTTGCAAGGTTGAACTAGTGATCTCTTAAACTGTTGCGTATTCCTACTCGTAAATACATCTCTCTTTTGTTAGTATGGACTCTTCTTGGTTTATACCCCCCCTCTGTTCTTCTATACATTACATTATTCACCTTCTGTGGTCGCTATAACAAGATCTAAAAAAATTATAATGTAGTTCTATAGCTTTATTTATTTTCAGTGTTCCACTTCATCGAAAATAGTATCACCGAGATTACTGATTCAACTGTGGCATTGTCATGTTATGTTGTGTTTGCTAATCTGCACTATACCAAGTTCGAGTTTCAACCTGCAATGCCAAAACCTTCTATTTGCCACCCTCCAACTGTTTAAATCTCCTTCTATGCCTGTATTATCTCGAATATAAACGTTTCAGTTGTCTCTACTTCCCTTGGAATGGTTTCTTTCCTCTCTTTTTTCAATAAAGGGAGCTTTATTACTTAAAAAAGGTTTTAAGCATTACACCCGGCCTCTGCATAGCTAGGATGCACACAGCCGTCACAAGTTCAGTAGTTCTTTCCTCTCTTGCTTCCACGCCTTAGCTCGTCAAACCTGACAATGGTATGAGTGCCAAGTAGTATACCATCCTTGGTAGGACTAGATGGACATGCCTATAGGAGAAGATCCGTCTTTTCATGTCATATCTTGGCCATATGTATACCAACACGAGTGACACATGTACTTGTAGTTAGTCCGTGGTGGCCACCATATCAAGATCAGATTAGATCTAAATAACTACATGTATCATGTGTTTGTTCGTACCTTGATGTCTAGCAATGGACCACCAAACATGAGGATGATACCCTATAGAGCAGGATTCATAAGGTTTCACGGCGTTACTTTTGGCATAATCTCTGTCTTAGAGAAGGCGCAGCCTGTGGGGGTGTTGTCATGGGCATTTAGCAGCTCCAAGATGTGTCCTTTCATATTTTGCTGAGGACATTCACCTCTTGGTGGTGTGGTTGAGTTGGGGGTGCATGATTCTAGCCGAGAGTTAGAACCGCCAGTTTTCAAAGTGTACTATCAAGGGATCCTTTTTAGTCTCTGAGTAAAAAAAAAAGGTAAAAAAATGTGCGTTTCCAAAGAAATCTAATTTTCTTATGATCCATCTCATGTGTTCCAACTTACAATTTCATATTTTTTATTTTGGATAAAGGATTTCGTTTATATAATGAGATGGGCTATTTCTAAATCGTTTTAGTTTTACTTTCAGATCAGCGCTATGTGTGTCAGGTATGGACAAATGGAGTGTCAGTTGGAGTATATAGACTATCCAGAGGAAAGTAAGTAATTATTTATGCCTTGTCTTCTTTATATGTTATTTTTCATATGGAGAACCCAATATACATTATTAAGTTTTTTATTCGAATTTGTTGTTTTCTCTGCTAGCTTTGTCCTGGTGTTTGTGTATTTCCATGGTTGGCTTACTTTCGGCTCAATTGTTTCGAAGAGAAGTATTATGTTGATTTTTATAGTTGAGGCTATATTGAGTTGACGGTGAACTTTTTTTTTTGGTTTGTAGCTCAGCTCCTTTTCCACTAGCTGGATATGTTTCTTGTAGCTTACGCTTAGCGAGGTGCATTTTTCCAGCTTGACAGATGACAGATGAACCAGGGTTGAATTTTACAGCATGTAGGCTATAAACTGATATATTGTCTGCCCGACTTAATATTTCAAAGGGGCTCAAGCAAACCCAGCCTGCAGTGCACTAGAGAAGCGCCTATTTTTCTGGGCTACCTAAATCAGTCAGGCCATTCAGATAAGGATTTAAATCCCTGAACCAAGTATCCAAATTGTTAAAACTAGTGCGAACTATATTTAAAACCAGGAGACGTGACTTTTTCTGCTGCCGTAAGTGTGAGATGCTATCCTTAGCATAGGGAAAATGTACTTCATATGACATCACTTCTTTGCGCTTTTGTTTTCTAGACATTGTTTACTTTCTCAAATTTCTGCACTAACATATTGAAACCAGCTATAGTACATCTGTACATGCTTTAGCAAATCGTGACTATGCTTTGCCTATGACGTACATTGTCTCAGTTGCAAATTCGCGCTATAAATTTTCCTTCTTCTTTGGGTGGTTAGTATCAACGTGTGAAACTTCAGATGTATATTAGTACCAAAAGCATCAAACTTTGTGGGTTCGTTGATCCATTAGCATAACCATACTAGTGTAAAGCTGTGCCAACAAACCTGTAAACGGCACATAACCTGAGGCTAAGCACTAGTTTTGTATACGTCTAAAATGGTTCCTTTCATCTACTGCAGAAAGTAGCTGGAGTAGACTCTACAAAGTTTCCCCAGAATGCCGTAATCAGAATGCAGGGGAAGCCTCTTGCGGAAATGCAGGGAAAGGCTGCATACAAAAGACCGAAAGTTGTCAGGCCCTTCCCCAAACCCAGCGCAAGCGGGGCCGTAAAGCGGGTCAGAATAGGGAGCTCATGTTACGACCTCCTTTTCCTCGGTGGTGTTGGGAGAATGAAATTCCTGAGCTTGGCCAGAAGTTGGATGTTGTAGCAGTTGTAAGCAGTCCTTGGAAAGTAGGTGACTTAGTTGACTGGTGGTACACTGATTGTTTCTGGACTGGGAAAATTGTCGAGTTACTGGATGATGACAAAGTTAAGGTAAGTATTTAATATGGTTAATGGCAAATGGCAATTGCCTGCTTTGTTGATGGAACCAAATAGCTATCCACTGTTATTTAAACTCGTCTTAATTATTTTTCATTAATAGGAATATAGGATAGCAAATTGGCATCATTATTCATTTGTATCCAAATTTCATTTCGAATAGTTTCTAAAATGTTTTACCTAGCCTCATCTTATTGTTCACATGCTGATATACTCCGATGTCCAGAAAATCATGTGAGGATGGTATAATGATGAATGAATATTCTTGCTCTATTTGCATATAATGATTGCTCAAATTGTTATGCTTGTTGTATCTGCAATTATTTAATAACATCGCATACATGTTAATTTCAAGTTCTGCTTGCTATTTGCACAAAGATTGTACTAGATATTGATATGTTCTGACGTTGCACTGCGATAATACGAATATGAGAAGGACGAAAAGTTGCATCTTCTCAAACATTTAATAATCAAAATCTTAAGTCACAGAAATTTCTTGAACGGAAATTCTCATTTGTAACACTAGAGAATCACATCTGTCAGTAACCGTGTCACTGGTGTTTGTGCCTGTTTCCCACTTATCAGTGTTATAGCCAGTGGTGGTAAGACAACAGGCACCAATTATTTCTTGCGCTGTAGAAAAAAAAAGTGAGACTGACCTCAGCTGAATATGAGGGGTACGGCATCCGAAAGAAGGCAATGCCTTCTTTTCTAGCAAAGGATTTGAATTTCTCGGTGCAAACATTGTTCGTTGTTGTGTCCATAATGTAACATTTTTTCTTTGGATTTTTTTTTGTTAGTGTTAGAAAGTTATTTCCTTTTTCTATCCGCCATTGCATATTTTGCAGTACAGATATTTGCTGCGATGTTTGGGCAAATGCATTTAATATGTGTTCTACTTGTTTGTACTTGATGCATGTCTACAGATAGCTTGTCCTGAAGTACCATTAGGTGAAGGTGGATGCTGGGAGGCTGATCTTGAGGATCTGAGGCCAGCTCTTGATTGGTCCCTCGTAAACGGTTGGAGCGCTCCTCTTTCACAGGTAACTGCATTATATTTCAATGTTTCGTGAAATATCCTAAGCATCGGAACATGTTCGTCTTCGACAACAGGCAGCCCAGCGTTGCCAGCTTGTTTGCCGCTGCCAAGGTCGAGGCCAGACAGTGGGCGTTAGCAGGGGAAACTGGGCTGCCGGCGCTTCTCCCTGTGGCTCTTACGTGTAGGGTGTCGCGTTGCAACTATTTGGTGTTGACCTCTCGGTGCCTTTTGTACGGAACCTCCTTTCTGTCGATGCATCTAGACTCAAGGCTTTTTTGCGTTTTCTCGAAGAAAAACAGTGGAAAAACCACCCTAGAGGGTTGCTTAATCGGTATGCTATAATGCAATATATGACGAAGTCGGCTACCTGGTTCCAAACCTCAGAGAAGTAGACATTTTCCTTATCGTGTGAAATTCACTAACTGAATGATCTGAAATACAAAGCAAAAACTTGAATAGAGACAATGTTGAAAATTTGCAATCATGATCTTATCACTACCTTTTATTCACGTTTTACAATTCAATCCAACAACCCTGCAATTTTGTTAATACAAAAATAATCCGATCTAAGATCATGATACTGAAAACCTTGATTATTTGTGTGTAGACATGGCTTACCAATTGGTTATATCTCTAAGATGGAAATAATTTAAACAAAGAAGTGTGCTTTTCATGGTAGGAGAATTTAGTGTCAGTTAATTATGTAACTGAATTTATCTATTCAATTAGATAGATATTCATTCCATTATTTTTTTCTTGAATTAACAGTTATTTTTATTGTGCCAGGAAAATGGTAAATGCTGGTATACGGCTCGTTTGATCGCACAGAACCAGGTATTACTCCCTCCGTTCCAATTTAATTGACTTGCTATGCACCACATGTGGATGTATCTAGGCATGTAACACGTCTAGATACATCCACATGTGGTGCATAGCAAGTCAATTAAATTGGAACGGAGGGAGTACTAATTTGCTGTTTCCTGTAAAATATATTGTTTTGGCACAGCTCTTCTTCACTTGTGATGGGGCAGTCTGTCATATTTTGACATGTGCCACCTCATCACCAGGAAAGTAATCAGAATCTTAGCTGGATTGTGAGCTTAGCTGCCTCTTGTCCTTGTGAATAGGAATCTTCCTGAATGAAGCATATACGTATATATATCCTCAGGAGTTGATAACATTCAGTCTTGGGGCAAATTCAATTCAGTCTTGTACTGCACATCTCCTCGCCTTTGTCGATGCAAATCCTCTAGGGCATACCCAGTAGAGGATATTCCGGGTGCTAGGGATTTTGCTGGAGGAGGAGGGGCTGGGCAGGATTGGGGGAGAATAAGAGACATAGAAAGAGATTATAGTGTGGTCTTGTAATGAGATTACGGTGAGGATCCATGCGATCTGCAGCCCATGGCAGTAACAGGGTGTACGAGGGGATCAAGCGATTTAGTTTTGTTTGTTGAAGTCTGTGGGTCAGCCGGATTTCTTAGGGGCAGTTTGTTGACGTTTGAAAAAAAAAAATCTCCGAACCGCCTTTTTTAAGAAAACAAGCCTGGCCGGTTTTAGGATAGTTCGTGAAAACGGGATAAGTTTTCACTGGTTTATTGAGGCCTGTTTCATTGATACCCGCCTTGAATAGGTTTTCATCTGTCGCGTTTCTTAAAATTAAATTTACTCGTTTGGAGTTACACTAAACTAGAGTAACTGTCTTTGCAATGCACCGTAAAATTTGTTTACTATTGTCGTACAGATACAGGAATTATCAGCTCAGATGAGGAGATTGAGCAATCTGATGACGGTAACAAGGAAGTACACAAGTGCTCGAATGGATCATTTGACGCAACGAAGCAGGAAATACGAGAATGCTTGAATGGATCATCTGTTAAACCGGATAAAGTGATGGACCCGGATGTAAAGTATCCAGCCGACACAAATGGGAGGTGCTGCACGAAAATTCAAACACACAGTGAGGAGGAACCAGGCAAATGCACGAACAGCCAAGCAGACTCTCCAGTGGCCAATTCAAGACAATCTTGTCAGTTCCTTACCAATGGCCAGTCAAGTCTCAAAAAGCTCAAGACCTCAACTGACTATGCATCAGTTCAGCAGCCTCTTGACAGCGACGAAATTGACGAATGCTGCATGAACAGCCAAGCCGACTATCCAACGTCCCCAATGGCCAATTCAGGACAGTCTTCTCAGTTTACCAATGGCCAGTCATGTCTCACCGGTTCTAAAAAGCTCAAGACCTCGACTGAGCATGCATCGGTTCAGTCTCCAGCTCCTGGCACCGTTGGCGAGGCCTTGATGGAAGTGGAGGAACTAGCATGCAAAATCCGTCGCGCCCAAGACCTCCTGGATTCTATCGACGACGACGAGGCTCCACCAGGCAGAACGGCGACGCCTGCTTGGAAATTTCGGTAAAGCATAACTGGAGTTATGTCTGTTCTGGTAACCATCTCGATCAAAATATCTGCTGCTAGACGGGAGGTTCTTTATACCGTTTGCTGTTACTAAGAGAAAATAATATTTCATTCGGTCGTGATGTTTTTTTCCGGTGCAGTGCCCGTGAAGATATCACGCAGACGGACCAATCCTGACTCATCTGATCCTGTTCGTGCTGAGAGTGATACCTAACTATGGATAGCGCTGAAGCTAACTGCTCATGACAAGTATATTGGTAGCAGTTGCATCATTGATCATAGATGGCTCGTGTTGTCACATTTTGTCGGTGTTTCTATGCTCTTGCCCCCTGACTGTAATCTGATGTAGTAACTCGTAAACTTTAGTTAGTCATACTCATTTAGGGCAGCGGCAAATGTGCAAACAAGTACACCTTAAGACCGATGTGACATATCTTAAGGTTGACCAAGCATGTCGCAGCTGCTAGTTAGGTGTCATTTAGTCGGGGTTTGTGGTGTGACCGTAATCTGATGTAGCAACTGTTGAACATTAGCCGGTCATATGTTATATTATTTTGCAAGTTTGTTTATGAGGAGATCTGCAATGTAAGTTACTCCTCGGCGGAAAGTCATTTTGACTCCGAGTTCTAATGATCTCATTATTTAAAAAAATAAAAAAAATGTTTTGAAAATTTTGAAAACCAAATATGCATATTCGCAACGATATATCCTACAAGCGTGCAAAATTTTAATGCAAAATACTTTACGTTTTAAGCTACCCAGAAAAAGTTGGAATTTTGAACTATACATTGTTCACTCTACTTAGATCTGTATATTTGTCATTTTTGTGTAGCTTAAAATATAAAGTATTTTGCATTGAGATTTTGCATGTTTGTAGGATATATCATTGAGAACATGCATGATTTTTTCAGATTTTTTTGAAACGTTTTTTTTTTTTGAAAATGCTGAGATCAATGGAGTTCGGGAGCATCAAATCTCTACTCGGTCCCTATTTTAGTGGTGTACAAGTTTGACCATCAGTTTCACAAACAAAACATATGTTATTTGCTAAAAAATATCATCTAATTCGTATTAAATAAAAGTATTTCACGTCTCATGACACATGCATATTGCGTTTTTTTACTGGTGAAATTTATGGTGAAAATTTGTGCAAGCAATTTTTTTTTCAAAGAGTCCTGTTACCTATACCAGTGATCGGTTTCGAGAATGGAGTTGGTTTCAACCTATGCAATCTCTTCGTACTCCCTCTGATCTGATGTAAAATGTCGGAGGAAATAAGCTGATTACGTACAAATTATTAAATTATTAGCGAGGGAGTATTTTTGTTGGTCGGCCTTCGATCTCAAGCTTAGCAAACCTATCTATTACATTTTAACCCATCAGCCCAGTCAAGAGCTAGGGGCTTATTTTTCATATGATCCATCGTTTTTCCAAGGCTCCAGGCGAAACAAAAAACCACAGCAGCTGCCATCCTCTATGGCTTCTCTGGTCAGTTTATTTTTTTGAAAGGACGCAAAACCTTTGTCTTTATATTTTTTTTGAGGAAGGATCCGACGCATATATTAGGTAACTGAATACACTTTACAAGCAGGTCCAGAAAGAAAACAGAAATTACAAAAGGACCCAGAAAAGTGCATAAAGCACCCCAAGCCACCTGAAGGAATCACAATCGGATCCACACCGAGCCCCAAGCTCCTAGACCACGCCGGAGTCGCCGTACCGCACGCCACCGGGAAGGAAGCGCCTCCACGCCTTGTAGAAGACCGCTGAGCCGTCCGCCGCCGCGCGACGGAAACCGAGAACGCTGAACGAACACGGCCACAACGCTTGCTCCCCGCTTCCACCAAACTTCCAGCCGACTCGCCATCGCCCAGGCCAACCTCCAACAGCACCCAACCAGCTCCAGACGCCCACTCCCCTCGCCACCACGGCCGGCCGGAGCAGAACCCCTGAAGAAGACGACCACAACCACCTGCAACAAAAGCGGAACGCCAACCCCCACCCGCAACTCTCCTCGCCACCACGGCCGGCCGGAGAAGCAAAGAAGGGAGATGGCGCCCGACGCAGAACCTTCACGACCTCCCCGGCGCCAGGGCCGGAACGGGGAACGGAGGGGAAGGACACGGCCCACCACACCGACGCCATCGCCACCGCTTCGATGTCGCCGCCAGGCCACACACCTAGAAAACTAGGACCTATCTACACGCACAGCAAGCTCCCGGAGCTCCCCCCACCTCACGGTGCCGAAACGGCGACCGGAGGCGGAGGGGAGCGGCGGAATCGCCGGCGGGAGGAAGGAAAACTCGAGACGCCTTTTCCGCCTCCTCTCGACTGTAGCAGCGGTGGGGAGGGGGATCACTTTTTCCCTTTGTCTTTATATTGATATAGAAGGATAAAACATAAAGCGTCTAAGGTCAACCGAAAAAAAAGATAACAACATATTAAGATCCAGCTCTCGTTTTTTATCTTCTGCATGAGGATGGGTGACATCAACGATTTGTTATTGAAGACTTTAGTATTATTTTATTTTCATATTTCCCACGCGATTAGAGTGATAGCAGTGTTGAGCCTCTTAAAGAAGACAGTGGGCACCAGAGAAACGGCCTGGCCGCCAGCCAACATTGAAGCACCGTGTCTCTGGCCAGTTTATAATCTCTGGATAAATAAAACTAGTCAATCGAACCCAAGACAAAGATCAACTTAGCTGACTTGGACGATTGGCCGTTGAGCTACAGATAATATTGACCGGAGACTCCATAGCCAATATCATCATCTGGTGCAGGGGACATCCGGTGAAGCACCCCTATGTGTCAGAAAATCCATCAGACTTATCCCGGTCGAGCTAGCTTATCAGCATCCCATGTATTTTCCACCCGACTGAGGGCTCATTTGGCTGTCGAGGAGATAAAATCCAGGGAACTAAACCACGAGGGGGGAATTTCCCTGTACACATGGGATCCCCTCTGCCACCCGACAGATCTCCCAGTCATTTGGACAGCACGGGGAAGGAAAGGAAAGGAAATGATAGAAGATTAAAAAGAAAAGATAATCGTACTGTACAGATCACGGCTCCTACCTCCCTCCTCTGTTGCAACCGCGCCGCGGCCACGGCTCGATTGATCCTCCACCCTCTATGCATGAGCGGAGGTCAAGCTCGGCCCCTACCTCACCGTCGCTCATCCTCCGCTCCGCCGCCGTCCGCTTGTTGGGTAGCCTCCATTCGCCGGAATCGCGTCCTCTTCTCCAACTCCGGCCAATAGCGCCGCCACCATGATTCGCCGCCTACATAGCTCCTTTCGGCTGCCAAGGAGAAAATCCGCCGTCGTCGCCGGAGGGGACATGAGATTTCAGCTGGAATTGACCTAGGGGACAGGAGAACGATGAACGCCGGAGAGTGGACATGGGGGAGAGGGCCAGAGGGGAGGAGCATGGACATGCAGCGCTCTCCCCGTCGCCAGACTGCCGGAGGAAGGGGTCTACCCAGCTCTGTCACCTCTCTCGCACGGTCACATCCCAGCGCCGCCGTCTCTCTTTCTTTTTTTGACAGTCCACGAGAGAGAGAGAGAGGAAGCGAGGAAATCCTCCCCGACCTGTCGAGTCATGGAACTCCTGCCCAGGGAAAACACGCGGAACGGGCTGGGTTCCCTCCCCGCGCCGATGACCAAATGGCCCGGCTGAGCTGGCCCGGGTCAATTCAGCCCGTGGAATGTCCACCCAAGAAAAAGGGGCGGATCCCTATCGTCGTATAGAACAACAGATGCCTAGGGGTAGGCTTAAGTTTGGGGCTGATGGACGCTAGAGGATTCGGGGAGGGATAGCGAGCAGAACTGCTCACACAGACAAACAAATGAACACAATGATTTACCCTGCTTCGGGGCTCTTGTGAGAGACCCTAAACCCTAAACCCTAAACCCTAAACCCTAAACCCTAAACCCTCTTTGATAAGTATCTTTCATGGAACGACAGAACGGGTTATTTTTTATTTGGACCTTAATACACAAGTTTCATGTTCAAAATTTTCTCAAATTCCGTCCACGTAATCCTCCATGTCGGATTTTGCTCAGAAATACCTATTTTCGCAGCAGGTACCCGAGATTGCACAAAACCTCTTCGATAAGTAACTTTTCACGGAATGATAGAACGGGTTATTTTTAATTTGGACCTTAATACACAAGTTTCATGTTCAAAATTTTCTCAAATTCTGTCCACGTAATCCTCCATGTCGGATTTTGCTCAGAAATCCCTGTTTTCACAGCAGGTACCCGAAATTGCACAAAACCTCTTCGATAAGTAACTTTTCACGGAACGACAGAACGGGTTATTTTTATTTGGACCTTAATACACAAGTTTCATGTTCAAAATTTTCTCAAATTCGGTGCACGTAATCCTCCATGTCGGATTTTGCTCAGAAATCCCTGTTTTCACAGCAGGTACCCGAAATTGCACAAAACCTCTTCGATAAGTAACTTTTCACGGAACGACAGAACGGGTTATTATTTATTTGGACCTTAATACACAAGTTTCATGTTCAAAATTTTCTCAAATTTTGTCCACGTAATCCTCCATGTCGGATTTTGCTCAGAAATCCCTGTTTTCGTAGCAGGTACCCGAGATTGCACAAAACCTCTTCGATAAGTAACTTTTCATGGAACGACAGAACGGGTTATTTTTTATTTGGACCTTAATACACAAGTTTCATGTTCAAAATTTTCTCAAATTTTGTCCACGTAATCCTCAATGTCGGATTTTGCTCAGAAATCCCTGTTTTCGCAGCAGGTGACCGAGATTGCACAAAACCGCTTCGATAGTAACTTTTCACGGAACGACAGAACGGGTTTTTTATTTAAACCTTAATACACAAGTTTCATGTTCAAAATTTTCTCAAATTCCGTCCACGTAATCCTCCATGTCGGATTTTGCTCAGAAATCCCTGTTTTCGCAGCAGGGACCCAAGATTGCACAAAACCTGTTCGATAAGTAACTTTCACGGAACGACAGAACGGGTTACTTTTTATTTGGACCTTAATACAAAGTTTCATGTTCAAATTTTTCTCAAATTATGTCCACGTAATCCTCCATATCGGGTTTTGCTCAGAAATCCCTGTTTTCGCAGCAGGGACCCGAAATTGCACAAAACCTATTCGATAAGTAACTTTTCACAGAACGACAGAACGGGTTATTTTTTATTTGAACCTTAATACACAATTTTCATGTTCAAAATTTTCTCAAATTCTGTCCACGTAATCCTCCATGTCGGATTTTGCTCAGAAATACCTGTTTTCGCCGCAGGTACCCGAGATTGCACAAAACCTGTTCGATAAGTAACTTTTCACGGAACAACAGAATGGGTTATTTTTATTTGGACCTTAATACACAAGTTTCATGTTCAAAATTTTCTCAAATTCTGTCCACGTAATCCTCCATGTCGGCAGGTACCCGAGATTGCACAAAACCTCTTCGATAAGTAACTTTTCACGGAACGACAAAACGGGTTATTATTTATTTGGACCTTAATACACAAGTTTCATGTTCAAAATTTTCTCAAATTTTGTCCACGTAATCCTCCATGTCGGATTTTGCTCAGAAATCCCTGTTTTCGCAGCAGGTACCCGAGATTGCACAAAACCTCTTCGATAAGTAACTTTTCATGGAACGACAAAATGGGTTATATTTTATTTGGACCTTAATACACAAGTTTCATGTTCAAAATTTTCTCAAATTCTGTCCACGTAATCCTCCATGTCGGCTTTTGCTCAGAAATCCTTGTTTTCGCAGCAGGTAACCAAAATTGCAGAAAACCTTTTCGATAAGTAACTTTTCACGGAATGACAGAACGGGTTATTTTTTATTTGGACCTTAATACAAAAGTTTCATGTTCAAAATTTTCTCAAATTCCGTCCACGTAATCCTCCATGTCGGATTTTGCTCAGAAATACCTATTTTCGCAACAGGTACCCGAGATTGCACAAAACCTCTTCGATAAGTAACTTTTCACGGAATGACAGAACGGGTTATTTTTTATTTGGACCTTAATACACAAGTTTCATGTTCAAAATTTTCTCAAATTATGTCCACGTAATCCTCCATGTCGGGTTTTGCTCAGAAATCCCTGTTTTCGCAGCAGGGACCCGAAATTGTACAAAACCTCTTCGATAAGTAACTTTTCACAGAATGACAGAACGGGTTATTTTTTATTTGGACCTTAATACACAAGTTTCATGTTCAAAATTTTCTCAAATTTTGTCCACGTAATCCTTCATGTCGGATTTTGCTCAGAAATCCCTGTTTTCGCAGCAGGTACCCGAGATTGCACAAAACTCTTCGATAAGTAACTTTTCATGGAATGACAGAATGGATTATTTTTTATTTGACCTTAATGCACAAGTTTCATGATCAAAAATTTCTCAAATTCTGTCCACGCAATCCTCCATGTCGGCTTTTGCTCAGAAATCCTTGTTTTCGCAGCCCTAAGCCCTAAGCCCTAAACCCTAAACCCTAAAACCTAAAACCCTAAAACCCTAAACCCTAAACCCTAGACCCTAGACCTGTTCGATAAGTAACTTTTCACGGAACGACAAAACGGGTTATTTTTTATTTGGACCTTAATACACAAGTTTCATGTTCAAAATTTTCTCAAATTCTGTCCACGTAATCCTCAATGTCGGATTTTGCTCAGAAATCCCTGTTTTCGCAGCAAGGACCCGAGATTGCACAAAACCGCTTCGATAGTAACTTTTCACGGAACGACAGAACGGGTTATTTTTTATTTAAACCTTAATACACAAGTTTCATGTTCAAAATTTTCTCAAATTATGTCCACGTAATCCTCCATATCGGGTTTTGCTCAGAAATCCCGATTTTCACAGCAGGGACCCAAAATTGCACAAAACCTGTTCGACAAGTAACTTTTCATGGAACGACAAAACGGGTTATTTTTTATTTGGACCTTAATGCACAAATTTCATGTTCAAAATTTTCGTAGCAGGTACCCGAGATTGCACAAAACCTCTTCGATAAGTAACTTTTCACGGAATGACAGAACGGGTTATTTTTAATTTGGAACTTAATACACAAGTTTCATGTTCAAAATTTTCTCAAATTCTGTCCATGTAATCCTCCATGTCGGATTTTGCTCAGAAATCCCTGTTTTCAAAGCAGGTACCCGAAATTGCACAAAACCTCTTCGATAAGTAACTTTTCACGGAACGACAGAACGGGTTATTTTTTATTTGGACCTTAATACACAAGTTTCATGTTCAAAATTTTCTCAAATTCTGTGCACGTAATCCTCCATGTCGGATTTTGCTCAGAAATCCCTGTTTTCACAGCAGGTACCCGAAATTGCACAAAACCTCTTCGATAAGTAACTTTTCACGGAACGACAGAACGGGTTATTTTTTATTTGGACCTTAATACACAAGTTTCATGTTCAAAATTTTCTCAAATTTTGTCCACGTAATCCTCCATGTCGGATTTTGCTCAGAAACCCCTGTTTTCGCAGTAGGTACCCGAGATTGCACAAAACCTCTTCGATAAGTAACTTTTCATGGAACGACAGAATGGATTATTTTTTATTTGACCTTAATGCACAAGTTTCATGTTCAAAATTTTCTCAAATTCTGTCCACGTAATCCTCCATGTCGGCTTTTGCTCAGAAATCCTTGTTTTCGCAGCCCTAAGCCCTAAACCCTAAACCCTAAAACCTAAACCCCTAAAACCCTAAACCCTAAACCCTAGACCATAGACCTGTTCGATAAGTAACTTTTCACGGAACAACAAAACGGGTTATTTTTTATTTGGACCTTAATACACAAGTTTCATGTTCAAAATTTTCTCAAATTTTGTCCACGTAATGCTCCATGTCGGATTTTGCTCAGAAATCCCTGTTTTTGCAGCAGGTATCCGAGATTGCACAAAACCTCTTTGATAAGTATCTTTCATGGAACGACAGAACGGGTTATTTTTTATTTGGACCTTAATACACAAGTTTCATGTTCAAAATTTTCTCAAATTCTGTCCACGTAATCCTCAATGTCGGATTTTGCTCAGAAATCCCTGTTTTCGCAGCAAGGACCCGAGATTGCACAAAACCGCTTCGATAGTAACTTTTCACGGAACGACAGAACGGGTTATTTTTTATTTAAACCTTAATACACAAGTTTCATGTTCAAAATTTTCTCAAATTCCGTCCACGTAATCCTCCATGTCGGATTTTGCTCAGAAATACCTATTTTTGCAGCAGGTACCCGAGATTGCACAAAACCTCTTCGATAAGTAACTTTTCACGGAACGACAGAACAGTTTATTTTTAATTTGGACCTTAATACACAAGTTTCATGTTCAAAATTTTCTCAAATTCTGTCCACGTAATCCTCCATGTCGTATTTTGCTCAGAAATCCCTGTTTTCACAGAAGGTACCCGAAATTGCACAAAACCTCTTCGATAAGTAACTTTTCACGGAACGACAGAATGGGTTATTTTTTATTTGGACCTTAATACACAAGTTTCATGTTCAAAATTTTCTCAAATTATGTCCACGTAATCCTCCATGTCGGGTTTTGCTCAGAAATCCCTGTTTTCGCAGTAGGTACCCGAAATTGCACAAAACCTCTTCGATAAGTAACTTTTCACGGAACGACAAAACGGGTTATTATTTATTGGGACCTTAATACACAAGTTTCATGTTCAAAATTTTCTCAAATTCTGTGCACGTAATCCTCCATGTCGGATTTTGCTCAGAAATCCCTGTTTTCACAGCAGGTACCCGAAATTGCACAAAACCTCTTCGATAAGTAACTTTTCACGGAACGACAGAACGGGTTATTTTTTATTTGGACCTTAATACACAAGTTTCATGTTCAAAATTTTCTCAAATTTTGTCCACGTAATCCTCCATGTCGGATTTTGCTCAGAAATCCCTGTTTTCGCAGCAGGTACCCGAGATTGCACAAAACCTCTTCGATAAGTAACTTTTCATGGAACGACGGAATGGATTATTTTTTATTTGACCTTAATGCACAAGTTTCATGTTCAAAATTTTCTCAAATTCTGTCCACGTAATCCTCCATGTCGGCTTTCGCTCAGAAATCCTTGTTTTCGCAGCCCTAAGCCCTAAGCCCTAAACCCTAAACCCTAAAACCTAAAACCCTAAAACCCTAAACCCTAAACCCTAAACCCTAAACCCTAAACCCTAAACCCTAAACCCTAGACCATAGACCTGTTCGATAAGTAACTATTCACGGAACGACAAAACGGGTTATTTTTTATTTGGACCTTAATACACAAGTTTCATGTTCAAAATTTTCTCAAATTATGTCCACGTAATCCTCCATGTCGGGTTTTGCTCAGAAATCCCTGTTTTCGCAGTAGGGACCCGAAATTGCACAAAACCTCTTCGATAAGTAACTTTTCACGGAACGACAGAACGGGTTATTTTTTATTTGGACCTTAATACACAAGTTTCATGTTCAAAATTTACTCAAATTATGTCCACGTAATCCTCAATGTCGGATTTTGCTCAGAAATCCCTGTTTTCGCAGCAGGGACCCGAGATTGCACAAAACCGCTTCGATAGTAACTTTTCACGGAATGACAAAATGGGTTATTTTTTATTTAAACCTTAATACACAATTTTCATGTTCAAAATTTTCTCAAATTCCGTCCACGTAATCCTCCATGTCGGATTTTGCTCAGAAATCCCTGTTTACGTAGCAGGGACCCAAGATTGCGCAAAACCTGTTCGATAAGTAACTTTTGACGGAACAACAAAATGGGTTATTTTTTATTTGTACCTTAATACACAAGTTTCATGTTCAAAATTTTCTCAAATTCTGTCCACGTAATCCTCCATATCGGGTTTTGCTCATAAATCCCTTTTTTCGCAGCAGGGACCCAAAATTGCACAAAACCTGTTCGATAAGTAACTTTTCATGGAACGACAAAATGGGTTATTTTTTATTTGGACCTTAATACACAAGTTTCATGTTCAAAATTTTCACAAATTCCGTCCACGTAATCCTCCATGTCGGATTTTGTTCAGAAATACCTATTTTCGCAGCAGGTACCCGAGATTGCACAAAACCTCTTCGATAAGTAAGTTTTCACGGAACGACAGAACGGGTTATTTTTAATTTGGACCTTAATACACAAGTTTCATGTTCAAAATTTTCTCAAATTCTGTGCACGTAATCCTCTATGTCGGATTTTGCTCAGAAATCCCTGTTTTCACAGCAGGTACCCGAAATTGCACAAAACCTCTTCGATAAGTAACTTTTCACGGAATGACAGAACGGGTTATTTTTTATTTAAACCTTAATACACAAGTTTCATGTTCAAAATTTTCTTAAATTCCGTCCACGTAATCCTCCATGTCGGATTTTGCTCAGAAATACCTATTTTTGCAGCAGGTACCCGAGATTGCACAAAACCTCTTCGATAAGTAACTTTTCACGGAACGACAGAACGGTTTATTTTTAATTTGGACCTTAATACACAAGTTTCATGTTCAAAATTTTCTCAAATTCTGTCCACGTAATCCTCCATGTCGGATTTTGCTCAGAAATCCCTGTTTTCACAGCAGGTACCCGAAATTGCACAAAACCTCTTCGATAAGTAACTTTTCACGGAACGACGGAATGGGTTATTTTTTATTTGGACCTTAATACACAAGTTTCATGTTCAAAATTTTCTCAAATTCTGTGCACGTAATCCTCCATGTCGGATTTTGCTCAGAAATCCCTGTTTTCACAGCAGGTACCCGAAATTGCACAAAACCTCTTCGATAAGTAACTTTTCACGGAACGACAGAACGGGTTATTTTTTATTTGGACCTTAATACACAAGTTTCATGTTCAAAATTTTCTCAAATTTTGTCCACGTAATCCTCCATGTCGGATTTTGCTCAGAAATCCCTGTTTTCGCAGCAGGTACCCGAGATTGCACAAAACCTCTTCGATAAGTAACTTTTCATGGAACGACGGAATGGATTATTTTTTATTTGACCTTAATGCACAAGTTTCATGTTCAAAATTTTCTCAAATTCTGTCCACGTAATCCTCCATGTCGGCTTTCGCTCAGAAATCCTTGTTTTCGCAGCCCTAAGCCCTAAGCCCTAAACCCTAAACCCTAAAACCTAAAACCCTAAAACCCTAAACCCTAAACCCTAAACCCTAAACCCTAAACCCTAGACCCTAGACCCTAGACCATAGACCTGTTCGATAAGTAACTATTCACGGAACGACAAAACGGGTTATTTTTTATTTGGACCTTAATACACAAGTTTCATGTTCAAAATTTTCTCAAATTATGTCCACGTAATCCTCCATGTCGGGTTTTGCTCAGAAATCCCTGTTTTCGCAGCAGGGACCCGAAATTGCACAAAACCTCTTCGATAAGTAACTTTTCACGGAACGACAGAACGGGTTATTTTTTATTTGGACCTTAATACACAAGTTTCATGTTCAAAATTTACTCAAATTATGTCCACGTAATCCTCAATGTCGGATTTTGCTCAGAAATCCCTGTTTTCGCAGCAGGGACCCGAGATTGCACAAAACCGCTTCGATAGTAACTTTTCACGGAATGACAAAATGGGTTATTTTTTATTTAAACCTTAATACACAATTTTCATGTTCAAAATTTTCTCAAATTCCGTCCACGTAATCCTCCATGTCGGATTTTGCTCAGAAATCCCTGTTTACGTAGCAGGGACCCAAGATTGCGCAAAACCTGTTCGATAAGTAACTTTTCACGGAACAACAAAATGGGTTATTTTTTATTTGTACCTTAATACACAAGTTTCATGTTCAAAATTTTCTCAAATTCTGTCCACGTAATCCTCCATATCGGGTTTTGCTCATAAATCCCTTTTTTCGCAGCAGGGACCCAAAATTGCACAAAACCTGTTCGATAAGTAACTTTTCATGGAACGACAAAATGGGTTATTTTTTATTTGGACCTTAATACACAAGTTTCATGTTCAAAATTTTCACAAATTCCGTCCACGTAATCCTCCATGTCGGATTTTGCTCAGAAATACCTATTTTCGCAGCAGGTACCCGAGATTGCACAAAACCTCTTCGATAAGTAAGTTTTCACGGAACGACAGAACGGGTTATTTTTAATTTGGACCTTAATACACAAGTTTCATGTTCAAAATTTTCTCAAATTCTGTGCACGTAATCCTCTATGTCGGATTTTGCTCAGAAATCCCTGTTTTCACAGCAGGTACCCGAAATTGCACAAAACCTCTTCGATAAGTAACTTTTCACGGAACGACAGAACGGGTTATTTTTTATTTGGACCTTAATACACAAGTTTCATGTTCAAAATTTTCTCAAATTTTGTCCACGTAATCCTTCATGTCGGATTTTGCTCAGAAATCCATGTTTACGCAGCAGGTACCCGAGATTGCACAAAACTCTTCGATAAGTAACTTTTCATGGAACGACAGAATGGATTATTTTTTATTTGACCTTAATGCACAAGTTTCATGTTCAAAATTTTCTCAAATTATGTCCACGTAATCCTCCATGTCGGCTTTTGCTCAGAAATCCTTGTTTTCGCAGCCCTAAGCCCTAAACCCTAAACCCTAAAACCTAAAACCCTAAAACCCTAAACCCTAAACCTTAAACCCTAAACCCTAGACCCTAGACCATAGACCTGTTCGATAAGTAACTTTACACGGAACGACAAAACGGGTTATTTTTTATTTGGACCTTAATACACAAGTTTCATGTTCAAAATTTTCTCAAATTTTGTCCACGTAATCCTCAATGTCGGATTTTGCTCAGAAATCCCTGTTTTCGTAGCAAGGACCCGAGATTGCACAAAACCGCTTCGATAGTAACTTTTCACGGAACGACAGAACGGGTTATTTTTTATTTAAACCTTAATACACAAGTTTCATGTTCAAAATTTTCTCAAATTCTGTCCACGTAATCCTCCATATCGGGTTTTGCTCAGAAATCCCTATTTTCGCAGCAGGGACCCAAAATTGCACAAAACCCGTTCGATAAATAACTTTTCATGGAACGACAAAATGGGATATTTTTTATTTGGACCTTAATACACAAGTTTCATGTTCAAAATTTTCTCAAATTCCGTCCACGTAATCCTCCATGTCGGATTTTGCTCAGAAATACCTATTTTGCAGCAGGTACCCGAGATTGCACAAAACCTCTTCGATAAGTAACTTTTCACGGAACGACAGAACGGTTTATTTTTAATTTGGACCTTAATACACAAGTTTCATGTTCAAAATTTTCTCAAATTCTGTCCACGTAATCCTCCATGTCGGATTTTGCTCAGAAATCCCTGTTTTCACAGCAGGTACCCGAAATTGCACAAAACCTCTTCGATAAGTAACTTTTCACGGAACGACAGAATGAGTTATTTTTTATTTGGACCTTAATACACAAGTTTCATGTTCAAAATTTTCTCAAATTCTGTGCACGTAATCCTCCATGTCGGATTTTGCTCAGAAATCCCTGTTTTCACAGCAGGTACCCGAAATTGCACAAAACCTCTTCGATAAGTAACTTTTCACGGAACGACAGAACGGGTTATTTTTTATTTGGACCTTAATACACAAGTTTCATGTTCAAAATTTTCTCAAATTTTGTCCACGTAATCCTCCATGTCGGATTTTGCTCAGAAATCCCTGTTTTCGCAGCAGGTACCCGAGATTGCACAAAACCTCTTCGATAAGTAACTTTTCATGGAACGACAGAATGGATTATTTTTTATTTGACCTTAATGCACAAGTTTCATGTTCAAAATTTTCTCAAATTCTGTCCACGTAATCCTCCATGTCGGCTTTTGCTCAGAAATCCTTGTTTTCGCAGCCCTAAGCCCTAAGCCCTAAACCCTAAACCCTAAACCCTAAAACCTAAAACCCTAAACCCTAAACCCTAGACCCTAGACCATAGACCTGTTCAATAAGTAACTTTTCACGGAACGACAAAACGGGTTATTTTTTATTTGGACCTTAATACACAAGTTTCATGTTTAAAATTTTCTCAAATTTTGTCCACGTAATCCTCCATGTCGGATTTTGCTCAGAAATCCCTGTTTTTGCAGCAGGTACCTGAGATTGCACAAAACCTCTTCGGTAAGTATCTTTCATGGAACGACAGAACGGGTTATTTTTTATTTGGACCTTAATACACAAGTTTCATGTTCAAAATTTTCTCAAATTCTGTCCACGTAATCCTCAATGTCGGATTTTGCTCAGAAATCCCTGTTTTCGCAGCAAGGACCCGAGATTGCACAAAACCGCTTCGATAGTAACTTTTCACGGAACGACAGAACGGGTTATTTTTTATTTAAACCTTAATACACAAGTTTCATGTTCAAAATTTTCTCAAATTCTGTCCACGTAATCCTCCATATCGGGTTTTGCTCAGAAATCCCTATTTTCGCAGCAGGGACCCAAAATTGCACAAAACCTGTTCGATAAGTAACTTTTCATGGAACGACAAAACGGGTTATTTTTTATTTGGACCTTAATACACAAGTTTCATGTTCAAAATTTTCTCAAATTCCGTCCACGTAATCCTCCATGTCGGATTTTGCACAGAAATACCTATTTTCGCAGCAGGTACCCGAGATTGCACAAAACCTCTTCGATAAGTAACTTTTCACGGAACGACAGAACGGGTTATTTTTAATTTGGACCTTAATACACAAGTTTCATGTTCAAAATTTTCTCAAATTATGTCCACGTAATCCTCCATGTCGGGTTTTGCTCAGAAATCCCTGTTTTCGCAGCAGGGACCCGAAATTGCACAAAACCTCTTCGATAAGTAACTTTTCACGGAACGACAGAACGGGTTATTTTTTATTTGGACCTTAATACACAAGTTTCATGTTCAAAATTTACTCAAATTATGTCCACGTAATCCTCAATGTCGGATTTTGCTCAGAAATCCCTGTTTTCGCAGCAGGGACCCGAGATTGCACAAAACCGCTTCGATAGTAACTTTTCACGGAATGACAAAATGGGTTATTTTTTATTTAAACCTTAATACACAATTTTCATGTTCAAAATTTTCTCAAATTCCGTCCACGTAATCCTCCATGTCGGATTTTGCTCAGAAATCCCTGTTTACGTAGCAGGGACCCAAGATTGCGCAAAACCTGTTCGATAAGTAACTTTTCACGGAACAACAAAATGGGTTATTTTTTATTTGTACCTTAATACACAAGTTTCATGTTCAAAATTTTCTCAAATTCTGTCCACGTAATCCTCCATATCGGGTTTTGCTCATAAATCCCTTTTTTTCGCAGCAGGGACCCAAAATTGCACAAAACCTGTTCGATAAGTAACTTTTCATGGAACGACAAAATGGGTTATTTTTTATTTGGACCTTAATACACAAGTTTCATGTTCAAAATTTTCACAAATTCCGTCCACGTAATCCTCCATGTCGGATTTTGCTCAGAAATACCTATTTTCGCAGCAGGTACCCGAGATTGCACAAAACCTCTTCGATAAGTAAGTTTTCACGGAACGACAGAACGGGTTATTTTTAATTTGGACCTTAATACACAAGTTTCATGTTCAAAATTTTCTCAAATTCTGTGCACGTAATCCTCTATGTCGGATTTTGCTCAGAAATCCCTGTTTTCACAGCAGGTACCCGAAATTGCACAAAACCTCTTCGATAAGTAACTTTTCACGGAACGACAGAACGGGTTATTTTTTATTTGGACCTTAATACACAAGTTTCATGTTCAAAATTTTCTCAAATTTTGTCCACGTAATCCTTCATGTCGGATTTTGCTCAGAAATCCATGTTTACGCAGCAGGTACCCGAGATTGCACAAAACTCTTCGATAAGTAACTTTCATGGAACGACAGAATGGATTATTTTTTATTTGACCTTAATGCACAAGTTTCATGTTCAAAATTTTCTCAAATTATGTCCACGTAATCCTCCATGTCGGCTTTTGCTCAGAAATCCTTGTTTTCGCAGCCCTAAGCCCTAAACCCTAAACCCTAAAACCTAAAACCCTAAAACCCTAAACCCTAAACCTTAAACCCTAAACCCTAGACCCTAGACCATAGACCTGTTCGATAAGTAACTTTACACGGAACGACAAAACGGGTTATTTTTTATTTGGACCTTAATACACAAGTTTCATGTTCAAAATTTTCTCAAATTTTGTCCACGTAATCCTCAATGTCGGATTTTGCTCAGAAATCCCTGTTTTCGTAGCAAGGACCCGAGATTGCACAAAACCGCTTCGATAGTAACTTTTCACGGAACGACAGAACGGGTTATTTTTATTTAAACCTTAATACACAAGTTTCATGTTCAAAATTTTCTCAAATTCTGTCCACGTAATCCTCCATATCGGGTTTTGCTCAGAAATCCCTATTTTCGCAGCAGGGACCCAAAATTGCACAAAACCCGTTCGATAAATAACTTTTCATGGAACGACAAAATGGGTTATTTTTTATTTGGACCTTAATACACAAGTTTCATGTTCAAAATTTTCTCAAATTCTGTCCACGTAATCCTCCATGTCGGATTTTGCTCAGAAATACCTATTTTGCAGCAGGTACCCGAGATTGCACAAAACCTCTTCGATAAGTAACTTTTCACGGAACGACAGAACGGTTTATTTTAATTTGGACCTTAATACACAAGTTTCATGTTCAAAATTTTCTCAAATTCTGTCCACGTAATCCTCCATGTCGGATTTTGTTCAGAAATCCCTGTTTTCACAGCAGGTACCCGAAATTGCACAAAACCTCTTCGATAAGTAACTTTTCACGGAACGACAGAATGAGTTATTTTTTATTTGGACCTTAATACACAAGTTTCATGTTCAAAATTTTCTCAAATTCTGTGCACGTAATCCTCCATGTCGGATTTTGCTCAGAAATCCCTGTTTTCACAGCAGGTACCCGAAATTGCACAAAACCTCTTCGATAAGTAACTTTTCACGGAACGACAGAATGGGTTATTTTTTATTTGGACCTTAATACACAGTTTCATGTTCAAAATTTTCTCAAATTTTGTCCACGTAATCCTCCATGTCGGATTTTGCTCAGAAATCCCTGTTTTCGCAGCAGGTACCCGAGATTGCACAAAACCTCTTCGATAAGTAACTTTTCATGGAACGACAGAATGGATTATTTTTTATTTGACCTTAATGCACAAGTTTCATGTTCAAAATTTTCTCAAATTCTGTCCACGTAATCCTCCATGTCGGCTTTTGCTCAGAAATCCTTGTTTTCGCAGCCCTAAGCCCTAAGCCCTAAACCCTAAACCCTAAACCCTAAAACCTAAAACCCTAAACCCTAAACCCTAGACCCTGACCATAGACCTGTTCAATAAGTAACTTTTCACGGAACGACAAAACGGGTTATTTTTTATTTGGACCTTAATACACAAGTTTCATGTTTAAAATTTTCTCAAATTTTGTCCACGTAATCCTCCATGTCGGATTTTGCTCAGAAATCCCTGTTTTTGCAGCAGGTACCTGAGATTGCACAAAACCTCTTCGGTAAGTATCTTTCATGGAACGACAGAACGGGTTATTTTTATTTGGACCTTAATACACAAGTTTCATGTTCAAAATTTTCTCAAATTCTGTCCACGTAATCCTCAATGTCGGATTTTGCTCAGAAATCCTGTTTTCGCAGCAAGGACCCGAGATTGCACAAAACCGCTTCGATAGTAACTTTTCACGGAACGACAGAACGGGTTATTTTTTATTTTAAACCTTAATACACAAGTTTCATGTTCAAAATTTTCTCAAATTCTGTCCACGTAATCCTCCATATCGGGTTTTGCTCAGAAATCCCTATTTTCGCAGCAGGGACCCAAAATTGCACAAAACCTGTTCGATAAGTAACTTTTCATGGAACGACACAAAACGGGTTATTTTTTATTTGGACCTTAATACACAAGTTTCATGTTCAAAATTTTCTCAAATTCCGTCCACGTAATCCTCCATGTCGGATTTTGCACAGAAATACTATTTTCGCAGCAGGTACCCGAGATTGCACAAAACCTCTTCGATAAGTAACTTTTCACGGAACGACAGAACGGGTTATTTTTAATTTGGACCTTAATACACAAGTTTCATGTTCAAAATTTCTCAAATTCTGTCCACGTAATCCTCCATGTCAGATTTTGCTCAGAAATCCCTGTTTTCACAGCAGGTACCCGAAATTGCACAAAACCTCTTCGATAAGTAACTTTTCACGGAACGACAGAACGGGTTATTTTTTATTTGGACCTTAATACACAAGTTTCATGTTCAAAATTTCTCAAATTTTGTCCACGTAATCCTCCATGTCGGATTTTGCTCAGAAATCCCTGTTTTCGCAGCAGGTACCCGAGATTGCACAAAACCTCTTCGATAAGTAACTTTTCATGGAACGACAGAACGGATTATTTTTTATTTGGACCTTAATGCACAAGTTTCATGTTCAAATTTTCTCAAATTCTGTCATGAAATCCTCCATGTCGGTTTTTGCTCAGAAATCCTTGTTTTCGCAGCCCTAAGCCCTAAGCCCTAAACCCTAAACCCTAAACCCTAAAACCTAAAACCCTAAAACCCTAAACCCTAAACCCTAAACCCAAAACCATAGACCCTAAACCATAGACCTGTTCGATAGTAACTTTTCACGGCACGACAAAACGGGTTATTTTTTATTTGGACCTTAATACACAAGTTTCATGTTCAAAATTTTCTCAAATTTTGTCAACGTAATCCTCCATGTCGGATTTTGCTCAGAAATCCCTGTTTTCGCAGCAGGTACCCGAGATTGCACAAAACCTCTTCGATAAGTAACTTTTCATGGAACGCCGACCGGATTATTTTTTATTTAGACCTTAATGCACAAGTTTCATGTTCAAAATTTTCTCAAATTCTGTCCACGTAATCCTCAATGTCGGATTTTGCTCAGAAATCCCTGTTTTCGCAGCAAGGACCCGAGATTGCACAAAACCGCTTCGATAGTAACTTTTCATGGAACGACAGAACGGGTTATTTTTTATTTAAACCTTAATACACAAGTTTCATGCTCAAAATTTTTTCAAATTCCGTCCAGGTAATCCTCCATGTCAGATTTTGCTCAGAAATCCCTGTTTTCGCAGCAGGGACCCAAGATTGCCAAAACTATTCGATAAGTAACTTTTCACGGAACGACAGAACGGGTTACTTTTTATTTGGACTTAATACACAGTTTCATGTTCAAAATTTTCTCAAATTCTGTCCACGTAATCCTCCATATCGGGTTTTGCACAGAAATCCCTGTTTTCGCAGCAGGGACCCGAAATTGCACAAAACCGTTTGATAAGTAACTTTTCATGGAACGACAAAACGGGTTATTTTTTATTTGGACCTTAATACACAAGTTTCATGTTCAAAATTTTCTCAAATTCCGTCCACTTAATCCTCCATGTCGGATTTTGCTCAGAAATACTATTTTCGCAGCAGGTACCCGAGATTACACAAAACCTATTCGATAAGTAACTTTTCACAGAACGACAGAACGGGTTATTTTTTATTTGGAGCTTAATACACAAGTTTCATGTTCAAATTTTCTCAAATTCTGTCCACGTAATCCTACATGTCGACTTTTGCTCAGAAATCCTTGTTTTCGCAGCAGGTAACCGAAATTGCACAGAACCTCTTCGATAAGTAACTTTTCACGGAACGACAGAACGGGTTATTTTTATTTAGGACCTTAATACAAAAGTTTCATGTTTAAAATTTTCTCAAATTCCGTCCACGTAATCCTCCATGTTGGATTTTGCTCAGAAATACCTGTTTTCGCAGCAGGGTACCCGAGATTGCACAAAACCTCTCGATAAGTAACTTTTCACGGAATGACAGAACGGGTTATTTTTTATTTGGACCTTAATACACAAGTTTCATGTTCAAAAATTTCTCAAATTCTGTCCACGTAATACTCCATGTCGGATTTTGCTCAGAAATCCCTGTTTTCGCAGCAGGTACCCGAAATTGCACAAAACCTCTTCGATAAGTAACTTTTCACGGAATGACGGAATGGGTTATTTTTTATTAGGACCTTAATACAAAAGTTTCATGTTCAAAATTTTCTCAAATTCCGTCCACGTAATCCTCCATGTCGAATTTTGCTCAGAAATACCTGTTTTCGCAGCAGGTACGCGAGATTGCACAAAACCTCTTCGATAAGTAACTTTTCACGGAACGACAGAACGGGTTATTTTTTATTTAAACCTTAATACACAAGTTTCATGTTCAAAATTTTCTAAATTCTGTCCACGTAATCCTACATGTCGGATTTTGCTCAGAAATCCCTGTTTTCGCATCTGGGACCCAAGATTGCACAAAACCTGTTCGATAAGTAACTTTTCACGGAACAACAGAATGGGTTATTTTTTATTTGGACCTAAATACACAAGTTTCATATTCAAAATTTTCTCAAATTATGTCCACGTAATCCTCCATGTGGGTTTTGCTCAGAAATCCCTATTTTCACAGCAGGGCCCGAAAATTGCACAAAACCTCGTTCGATAAGTAACTTTTCATGGAACGACAAACGGGTTATTTTTATTTGGGACCTTAATACAAGTTTCAAGTTCAAAATTTTCTCAAATTCTGTCCACGTATCCTCCTGTTGTTTCATGCTCAGAAATACCTATTTTCGCAGCAGGTACCCGAGATTGCACAAAACCTCTTCGATAAGTAACTTTCACGGAACGACAGAATGGGTTATTTTTTATTTGGACCTTATACACAAGTTTCATGTTCAAAAATTTCTCAATTCTGTCCACGTAATCCTCCATGTCGGATTGTGCTCAGAAATCCCTGTTTTCGCAGCAGGGACCAAAATTGCACAAAACCTCTTCGATAAGTAACTTTTCACGGAACGACAGAATGGGTTATTTTTTATTTAGACCTTAATACACAAGTTTCATGTCCAAAATTTTCTCAAATTCGTCCACGTAATCCTCCATGTCGGATTTTGCTCAGAAATACTATTTCGCGGTAGGTCCCAAGTTGCACAAAACTTCTTCGATAAGTACTTTTCACGGAACGACATAATGGGTTATTTTTTATTTGTACCTTAATACACAAATTTCATGTTCAAAATTTTCTCAAATTCCGTCCACGTAATCATCCATGTCGGATTTTGCTCAGAAATCCCTGTTTTCGCAGCAGGGACCCGAAATTGCAAAAAACTGTTCGATAAGTAACTTTTCATGGAACGACAAAACGGGTTATTTTTTATTTGGACCTTAATACACAAGTTTCATGTTCAAAATTTTCTCAAATTCTGTCCACGTAATCCTCCATGTCGGATTTTGCTCAGAAATCCCTGTTTTCGCAGCAGGTACCCGAGATTGCACAAAACCTCTTCGATAAGTAACTTTCATGGAACGACAGAATGGATTATTTTTTATTTGACCTTAATGCACAAGTTTCATGTTCCAAAATTTTCTCAAATTTGTCCACGTAATCCTCCATGTCGGCTTTTTGCTCAGAAATCCTTGTTTTCGCAGCCCTAAGCCCTAAGCCCTCAAACCCTAAACCCTAAACCCTAAAACCTAAAACCCTAAACCCTAAACCTAGACCCTAGACCATAGACCTGTTCAATAAGTAACTTTTCACGGAACGACAAAACGGGTTATTTTTTATTTGGACCTTAATACACAAGTTTCATGTTTAAAATTTTCTCAAATTTTGTCCACGTAATCCTCCATGTCGGATTTTGCTCAGAAATCCCTGTTTTGCAGCAGGTACCTGAGATTGCACAAACCTCTTCGGTAAGTATCTTTCATGGAACGACAGAAGGGTTTTTTTTTATTTGGACCTTAATACACAAGTTTCATGTTCAAATTTTCTCAAATTCTGTCACGTATCCTCAATGTCGGATTTTGCTCAGAGAATCCCTGTTTTCGCAGCAAGGACCCGAGATTGCACAAAACCGCTTCGATAGTAACTTTTCACGGAACGACAGAACGGGTTATTTTTTATTTAAACCTTAATACACAAGTTTCATGTTCAAAATTTTTCTCAAATTCTGTCCACGTAATCCTCCATATCGGGTTTTGCTCAGAAATCCCTATTTTCGCAGCAGGGACCCAAATTGCACAAAACCTGTTCGATAAGTAACTTTTCACGGAACACAAAATGGGTTATTTTTTATTTGTACCTTAATACACAAGTTTCATGTTCAAAATTTTCTCAAATTC